>JAFMSR010000004.1:909889-1117389 GCA_022818135.1 Saxidomus purpurata
AGTGGTAATAGTAGTGGTGGTGGTGGTAGTGGTAGTAGTGTTTGTGGTAGTGGTAGTAACCACAAACGACGTGGTTAAATTTTCAATCAACACAAGTATCCATTTTTCCCCAAACGGCAGCCGATTTACAGTTGTATAGTTTTAATTAATCGCAAACGAAGAAAAAAATTATAATAATAATGTAGGGTTAACGCACGTTTTTTCGTGTTATAACATCTGCAGAATCCCGAGGGACGGTTGGTGCCCGAGCCCGTTAGGGCGAGGGCACCAACAAATCCCGAGGGATTCTGCAGATGTTATAACACGAATAAACGTGCGTAAACGCTATTCTAGCATAAAAAAACCCAGAAAAATCAACTTTTTAAATAGACTAGTCACTAGAGTTGTTTTTTAAATGTATCATGAAGCCGACTCTCGTGTCGTTATGGATACGTGTTTTAATTATGCGTGTCCGGGGCCTTACAATATTTGACCTGATCCGCCATGTTGAATCTTGTGCGGTTAAAATATTTAATCTACAGTTTCAAGGATTATATCCGGATAACACAACTGAAAGGATAAACAATTATGTGATATGGTGATTCTACAGATAATGGCCGAAATTGCTTGAAAGAGGAATGTACACGGCGTCCATTATTTACATTGGCCCTGTAACGGGCATAATTTAAAACGGGTTATAACGGCACGTGAGCGCGAGAATCTCCCCGTTAACACACGTTTTTTCTCCTGTTAAAACACCGGCAAAATGGGCAAAAACAGCACATTTTATGCTAGAATATATCAAAAAGAACAGAGACTCTCACTCTCCCGTATAAAGTCTCAAGTTACTGAATCTCTTGGCATATGTCCTGCCTTGAATAATTGTAATTTCAAGTAAAACCGAAGAGAATACAAATTTTGTATTTCCTGCAGAGTAAGACTTTAGATTTTTACTACCACTAATATAAATTACATGCATAGATTAACGTAACTCTGAAAGAAGTATATTTTTACGTACTTGTTCAATGTCAGTCCATTTTGTCAGGAAACTTGCTTGTTGGAATCCTGTTGTCGACGATATGTGAGCAATCTGAAATAAAAACGTGTTGGTAACCCTTAGTCTAATAGCTTGATTAAATATATCCAGAGAAAAAAACTATAGTACATGTACTGCAGTACCTATTATTGATGAAATGAAATACAGTTAAAGTATATATTGAACAAGCGGTGGTAATAGAATAAAACTTAACTTCAAAAATAGACAGGTAATAGTATTTCGTCATAATTTAAAGCAAGGTTGGCTTTACCTCATTTCGAAACCCTTTCAGACGGCATAAATCGGCTTCAAGTGACGTATCTGTTGGCTGTGGTTGTGCGTTCCAGTTAAAGTTTGGATTCAATCCAAGAGACTGGAGATTCCTCAACAAACAGATAATGAGAGTTATATCAAAGTTTGCACTGTTCGGAAGCTGTCCGACTGGTGGATACAGTAGATCATACTGTGTTTTTGTTATCGTTTTCTGGGCTCGGAGCCGCTTAATTGTTTTTTTCTCATTTGCAAGGAAAACATCAAGCGGTGTATTCTGTAGTTTTTGGTCAAATATATTCCGTAATACGTCAGTACCTCCATCGATTATTTGGGTTTGAAGACGGAAGAGGAACTCACGATCGTTGTATGTCATCGCTGTTGCCGTATCTAGTTAGTCAGTATCTCGCACAAAAACATTGATCTCTGTAAATAACAAATTTAGTTTGAAATTATTTTTTAAAAAGTTTTTCTTGAACCAGTATTCCAGCTAGGATTTGAAAAGGGCAGAGTGCAGGTAAATAAAAAGGCATTACGAGTCGCGAAGGGGTGGCAGTTGGTATCCCCCTCCTAAAGGCGGGGAAGGGGGGTGATGATTAGAAATAAAGAAATAAGAAATAAATAACTGTATTGAAATTTTATGTTTTACTTAGGAAAAAGACTTTACTTTTGGGTGATATACCGGTTAGTATATCACTGTGCGGAGTGTATTTGTGTATTTAAACATAACATAACATAACATAAATTTTATTTGGCATAAAATATACACATATTTATAGCCATACACATCTGAATATTAAAGACAATTTCAATATTTAAACAGTTCAAAGAAGAACATATAATATATAGTTTTGATCGTCATATAGTTAATCAATTTACATAAATGTGGTTAGAAAAAAAGTCATTCCTGTGCTCTAAGTTTGAAAGCATGATAAATAAATGTTGATAGATTGTTGATAATGCGTTCTGAATCGGAGCTCATGAGAGATATAAACTTATTTATAGTAGGCCATCTACAGAAATATGGTGCAAAAAATTTAATTCTGAGATTTCTATATTTGGGACAAACTAGCAGAAAATGGTATTCATTTTCTACTACATTCATGCAGCAATTTAAACACTTACGATCATGTCTGTCTACATTTGAATATCGACCAGATTCTATTGCAAGGTCATGAGCCGAAACTCTTAACTTAGTGAGGGCTATTCTATATTTCTTTTCGTTTACACTAGACAGGTATTTTTCCATCACAACATCGTGTTTGAGTAAGCTATACGAAGAGAGTTTACTAGAGTTATTAATTCTAGCGTACCATGATTGTTTATAAATATCTATTATGCGTTGTTTGATAGACAAAAAGTTGATTGTAGAAACAAATTGATTATTCCATATATTAGACATACCAATGTTATCTAATATCATTTTTATTTGGTAGGCCCAATTCATGTTATTGTATGTTGCGTTTCTATCAGCATCAGTTGCAAGCATTTTGTAAACGTTACTCAATATGTGGTTCTTTGTTTTCAAAGGTTTAACCAATAACTTATCATAATAAATTGTCTTGTTATTTTCATAGGTAGACGACCCGTTTCTCCATATAAACAGTCCAAATTGGTTGATTTTTTTACATAGAGAATTGTTCTTAAACAAAAGAAATGTTCGAAGTGGTACCATTTGCTGCGCTTACATGAAGTCGCTGCATTGAATTTGTAGTATTCCATGCATTTCGTGAAATTTTGGCTGTTCTTTTTTACTCCTCAAATAAATCGCTATTCGTCTTGCATTCGATACCGGATGTGTAAGGAAATTCTTCTACAATTTGTTTTACATCACGTGAATTCATTCACAACAATACCAATCCAAGCGTATAAGCGGATGATGTGTGATAATTACGCGGGAGGAAATTTCAGCAGTCAAAAATAGTTCCGGACGCCTAGTGTGATATACTTGGTAGGTATATCAAGCTCAAATCATTCTTTGGAGAAATTTTCAGTAGTGTTAAAATGTATGTTTTCAACAAATATCCTTTGCCCTCTATTTAAAATGCCAAATATGTGAAGGCAAAAGTGAATAGGCTAAAGAGCCGCCGTGGCGCAGTGGTAGCGAGTTCGCCTCGGGATCGAAGGGCCCCGGGTTAGATCCCTACCACAGTAATGTCGGTAGTGTCCTTAGGCAAAACACAAATAATTCCACATTGCCTCTCTCATTGAGATCGATTCAATCTGGAATGCGTCTCGAGAGTGATTAATCCAAGTTGTAAGAACTTGTTTCACAATGGAGAATAAATAAATTAGTATATATATAGTAGGCTAAAGAAAATTAATTATTGCAATAATTTTGGATAAAAAGTTGCCTGCAACAACGCAATGTTGTTCAATGAACAGAGATGACACATAATATTATATTCAATTCTTTATTTCATTCAGAACCATTTAACTTCATGCTTAGTTCATAAAGATGTTCTTTCACCTGAATCTGAGAATCTGTATAATGTATAATAATAACAACAGTGATTTTCTGATTTTTGGTAACGACCCCTACGTCATTTATAGTCTTAAAACAACCCATTATTTAGTCGAAAATCTCACAACAGTGGTATCAGGAGGCAAAATTATTATAATTATTTGATATACAAATGTATTAATGTATGACTTCACTAAATCGGTGGGACTTGGAACCAGCCAATTTGTGTAGGGAACTTGCGGACCTATTAGATATCTGAGGTCTCTGATTGGTTTAAAATGATTAGTAGCACTAAAGTTTTCTAGAATTAAAATCGAAAGTACAATGATTGAGCATAGCAAAAAAATAGTTTATTAATTTTCTGGTTAATTTTATGGCGTTCTATGGCTATCTGAAAATATTAAATTTTTTGACAGAATGTAAACAAAAATCCTACAGACGAGGGGGTGATGTCCTACTGGTGCATTTTTTGGCTATAAAGTATCACATTATGTATATAAAAAGGGCATTTTTGGGTGTGACTAAGGTGGTTCTACAGATTTATTGGGGTGTAACTACTCAACGAATGTTTTGGTATGCGGACCGTGCTTAAATGTTATACAGTAAGTCTATGGAAAAAGATTTAGTGTAGTCATACCTAAAATATATTCAGCCGTTCTAGAGACATTTTTCAGAATTACACACCTTGTCACAAGACGTTTTTCACCGAGTTTATTACCTGGTTTATTTGAGAAATATCCCGTCGTTATTGTAAACGAGAATTGCTCTTCCGGTGGAATCATTTAAGGGCCATCTACACAGTAAACCTTGCTTTATACATTTTGATCTATAAATCAAAGTTTACTGTGAAGATTGGTCAAACGTACGTTTTTCCTGAAATGTATACTCCATTTTTGGGATAGAGAAAGTCTTTTCCTCTAAACCTTGGTGTACCGACCTCTAAACCTTGGTGTAACGACCCCACACAGAGGTTTTATTTATTACCCAGGTGACAGCGCCCTAATTAGATTAAAATTCCAGAGCAGTGTGAGAGAGATTATAATTATGGCGGAAAAACAGACAAAATAGTTTGAAATTGAATAAAACAATGCAGAAAAAAACATTTCTTGTTTTTATATTGACAGTTCAGCGTTGGAAAGACCCAAATTCAGAATTTATGAAAGAAGAAGAGCGAGGTGCTAAATGACATAGAAAGTCGGTCAAAAGCTTTATGCTTTGTTTGCCATTTCTCGTGCCACATGATAACAAATGTTGCTGCACTATCACTGTATGACGTCTAGTAATTCCCTTTTATCCTTTTGAAGTTATGCTGCGGACAAGGAAGTGGACAGACGGACATACGGACGGACGAGTCGGTTTCTGTAAGCGATTAGGACCAGACTTATCTACTCAAATAATCTGTGAGACTCTTGCTGTCAGCATTTTGTGTACTGTGATTATTACTACTGACCAACTAAGACGACGGAATGAAATTTCTTAATTAATTTGGTAGGTCATATAAGCAACATAGTCAAATTAAACAACATGTTTTTAGCTTATTAGGCGTTGTCAAGTAGTTCGTGCCCTGTCAAAAGGAGTTTCATAAAATCAATTGTTTTATCTTTACGGAAGTCTGTACTATTGTAGTTCAAGTGTCGCATGAGTTATGAAACCGCATTTGATTTACTTTATGTTGCAGGATGATTAAATATAAGAAGGAAAATAATTCATAACATTAAAAGTTTTTGTTTTGGATGTTTTATCATATTACCACGTATGCGAGTCATTGTATAAAATGTCCCTTTTAAAGGGTCGCTAAATTTTAACAAGTGTTGAAGATATTTCATTCATTTTTCATTCCGGTAAACCATAGTTGTAAACAGAACATTAAAGAGACACTCCCTAAAATTGGTGTCAAATCAAATTACTTCAAAAGCATGAATATTAGAATATATGCAAGTACTATTCTTTTGCCTAAAAGCTTAAGCTATACATTCCAGTAATTATCAGAAAATCAGCGTTTTAAAATATGTTGCAGTACCAATAATAATATATGTAAAAGTTGTTATACAATAAATGATTGGATAGCGATTTATTGCAGAAATTTGTGCTAAAACGAGGCATTTGTCGATATTTGTTGTTCTTTAAAATTGTACTTATTTATCATTTTACGTTCATTCACAATGCTTATGTTTGGAGGATAGAGTGCCCCTTTAAAGCATGTAAAACGTTATTGTTGTGTAAAATCATATGTCATCGGTAATTCCGCGTAAATACTTCAACTGATAATATAAATGTGACAATTATAAACTGACACTTCCTTGTCCGCAATTGAGAGAAAAGACAAACAATAGGCGAACCGGATGCTTACTCTTGTTATCCACTACACATGTTGTGAGAAGTTCGCTTTCTGTTATTTAGATATAAAGATACAGGTCCAACGATCTGATAATAAACACTTATATCAATACATTGACGCTGGTATAGATTTACACTTATACTTATAACTATCGGTTAAAATATAATAAAGAACCATAATTAATTGTTGTTCTCAAAACAATAATCAAATACCAATGTAAAAGTACTACATTGTACTCTTTAAATATGAAAATGCGTTTATATGATCTTTTGACTTAATAAACATTGTTTATGCAACTTACAATGACCATTGTAGACAAACGTAGCAAAACATATCGATCTTTGTTACATTGTATTTCAAGTGAGATATCTTCAACATTTCATGTTTAGTAGTACGGTAAAGCTTAATGTTTATACTAATTTATTTAAGCTCGATGCTGTGAAGTCGTTTGAAGCTTATGCAGTCACTCTCGAGTCCTGGAAAAACCAGTACTGGTATCATATGGGAGGTACGGTCGTGACCCCAGTATGGTTTAATGACACAGGAGGTGGCTATCACGTCACATGTATGTAGAACGTTATCGAGCAATGATTCTAGTGATAGACTGAGGCTATCCTGAAGATACGAAAGATGATCTGACGAGAGATCAAAGCTAATAAACATAAAGAGAATGTATATATTGTAAGGTTTGTGGGGGATGGCTCCCCGACCCCCATTAAACCAGTAGACGGGGATAATAAATGGGGTTACCCTTTTTGGGGCTCGAAAACTAAACAAAAAAAAAAAAAAAAAAAAAAAAACATAAAGAGAAACTAAATAAATGAAACTGACTATTCAGAAAACAGTGCTAGACTATGTCGCAATACAAACACGTTATAGATTAGTGGATATAAAGGAAGGCGGCTTTACCCGCCGGTAACATAAAATGGTATGGAATTTTACGGTATACCATGTTTGCTTACCAGCTGGTAATGTCAAAGTTGGATATATTTTAACTGATTTATGGCATGAAAGCATAACAACTAAAACAGAAACAGAACTGAACAAGAGCTGTCCCTCACAAGTGACGAATGCCCCCGAAAGAGGTGTCTCACAGTCTTTGTCCTCTCCATGTGCTCAATAATTGTGGTATGTAATTTTAAAATCCATGCGACACATCGGCTTGATGTGCTTGACATTTGTGCCAAGTTAGTTTTAAATCAATCAATGCACGACAAAGTTAGAGTCCGGACACGAATGTGTGCATATATACAGGATTCCAATACCTTCAAGCTCTAAGTGTGACCTTGACCTTTGAGGTAGGGACGTGGGTCTTGCACGCGACACGTCGTCTTGATGTGCTTGACATTTGTGCCAAGTTATTTTAAAATCCTTCAATGCATGATTAAGTTAGAGTCCGGACACGAATGTGTGCATATATACAGGATTCCATTACCCTCAAACTCTATGTGTGACCTTGACCTTTGAGGTAGGGACGTTGGTCTTGCACCTGACACGTCGTCTTGATGTGATAGACATTTGTGCCAAGTTATTTTAAAATCCTTCAATGCATGACAAAGTTACAGTCCGGACACGAATGTGTGCATATATAGAGGCTTCAAACCCTAAGTGTGACCTTGACCTTTGAGGTAGGGACGTGGGTTTTGCACGCGACACGTGTTCTTGATGTGCTAGACATTTGTGCCAAGTTATTTTAAAATCCTTCAATGCATGACAGAGTTACAGTCCGGACACGGATTTGTAAGTCGGGACGCACAGACGGACGGACGTACTTACCAGACGGACTTTGTGAGGTTATCCCTTTGATCTTTCCTTGATCTTTTTCAACCCCACAATACAATTATTTAACCCCACAATGCCATTTTTAACCCCATAATGACGGAATGAACTCAAACAACCTCACAATGCTAAGTTGTACTCAACCCTTACCCCGTAATGTCTACTGGGCATGTACGGACAGGCGGACGGACGGAAAATATTATACTTGAAAAATGAAAATATACTATTATCTAGCCTGGTGGCGAGGCTACCGGCTGTAACATGAAATGGTATACAATTTTACGGTAAACCATGTTTGCTTACCAGCTGGTTATGTCAAAGTTTGATATATTTTAACTGATTTATCGCATGAAAGTATAACGACTGAAACAGAAACAGAACTGATGAACACAGTATTTAAGTTCGGAGAATATAATCTGCTGGATGTAGGGAGTGCCTTCCAGATAAAGACTATTCGAATGAAGACCAGCAGGTAGATCACACTGCACTATAACAGAAACACCTGTGAATAAAGACCACATGCAAACAAAGACCACATTTGTAGCTTCCCAACAGTGGACTTTGCTCACAGGTTTTACTGTATTGAAGTAGAAACTACCGATTAAAATCAAACCAACCCGATTTCAGCGAACGTGTAAAAAGTGTGCCTGTTACCTCAATTAGAACACAGAATAGTGTGCCTGATACTACGAAAAAGTGTGTGTGATACCAATAATTTAGAGTACTCCAAACTTTAAAGGAAAACTTCTAGTCATAATCTCTAAAATACGTTTTCAGTGATTTTCACTGGTTTGCACATTTTTACATAATATATATTTATTCTCTGTAGCTAACTTTGGAATAAAACGAAAATGTTTAAATTTATAAGCCATTTCTCATATTTTTTTATTTATAGTTTTACTAGACCAAGTCTAAGTTCAGTAGAGCTTATGCGAAGGTTGTTTGTCCGTCGTCCTTTGTTCGTAAATATTTCCTTGACAACGCTCTACAGGTCACAATTTTCGTTTGACTTTGATGAAACTTGGTGATTAAGATCCCTGCAACTTATAGATGTTCCCAATTGTTTTTAGGAGTGTGGGTCAAAGGTCAAGATCACAGTGACCTCCGATAGCATTTCCTAGGTAACACTCTTCAGGTCACAATTTTCATTCAACTTTCATAAAACTTGCTCAGAAGGTTCCGTGCATATGTAAATTATTCCTTTTGTTTTTGGGACCACTGGGTCGAAGGTCAATTTCACCGTGACCTTGGTTAGAATTCCCTTGATAATGCTCTACAGGTCGCAATTTTTATTTAAGTTTCATTAAACTTGCTCAGAAGGTTCCTTGTAACATGTAGATGGTCCCTATTGTTTTAGGGGCCAGTGGTCAAAGGTCACGGTCACGGTGACCTCGGTAAGATTTTCCTTTATAACGCTTTACAGGTCGCAATTTTCTTTTGACTAGGATGAAACTTGCTGATAAGGATCACTGCAACTTGAAGATGTTCCCTATTAGATTTTTCTTTAACGCTCTACCGGTTACAGTTTCCTACTATCTTTCATCAAACTTGCTCAGAAGGATCTCTGCAACATGCAGATTATCTCTCTTATTTTGGAGTCTGTTGGTCAAAGGCAAAGGTGACAGTTGTGCGTTAAAACTAATATCCAGCAGGGATATTACAAATAAATGTAGTCTTAATTCTAAATGAACAGAATAATCTTACAAAATTCAACTTGAAATTTACATTTTACATAGATTTTAATTTCAATCGTACAGATTTTAGAATAGCGACAGAAGCAGTTCTAGCACTCTTGCTAATCGCTGTCAATAGTAGCTAGTACAAAGCATGCGGTTATAACAAGATTATTTGTATATACATATACAACCGTAAGTTGACACTTTTTGAATAGCATTGCTGGGGGTAAAGTCGTATAAACAATATATTACCGAAAAAGTATGCCTTATATACAGTTTATCGCTGACAGTCTTTCAAAATTCAGTGCACACGACAGCCTCCAAACCTTGAAAACAAAGATGGCAATACTAGAAGCAATTAAAAACAAATAACAGATGTGTCTATTTAAACATTGAGACATTGTGTTAAGTTTTAAAATGTAAATTTAAAGAAAATTATGTTTCAGTTTTGTAAATACATAATTAATCTTGTATGTATTTTAAATATAAAAAGCAAATGAAATTACAGCATAATTGCTCTCTGTCACTTCTAATCAAAACCTGTTAATGTCTGTCCCAGATTGTAGCAGTCTAAAGAGGTGTTGACAAAATAGATATAGTGGTCTAGATGATTGTGTTTATTCTTTCCATAGGGTTTTGTTAATGCAGTCTAATTGAAAACTACGTTCTAAAACAATTGAGGTTACAATATGACACATTGATCACATTTAGTTTATCATTGATAAACTTTGACCACTTTGCATCGTATGACATTTATATCACGTAGCGATAGGTAGTGTTATTATAAACATAATCCTACATAAACCTGTCATTGAAAACACTGACGAAAATACCTATATACGCTTAAGATATAATGACCACTCAATTATTATAAACAAAAGGGCGAAGATGGCCCTATATCGCTCACCTGCATATCAATTGCCAATTATACAAGGGGTCATGACTTTAACATAATTCATATAAGTCAACTAAATGAAATCAACTGACCCCCCTCCCGGGAAAGGTTAATTTTCAACCGGGGGTCATGATTTGAACAATCTTGGTAAAGGTCCATAAGGCAATGCTACATGCTAAATATCTAAGTTCTGTGGTTTTAGCGAAATAGACGTTAAATGTTTTTCCTATGTAAAATCAAGAGACCCCCCGGGTTGGGTCTTATTGATCCAGGGGTTATAATTTGAACAAACTTGGTAGAGGTCCACTAGGCAATGCTACATGTCAAATATCTCAGCTCTAGGCCCTGTGGTTTCAGAGAAGAAGTTTTCCGATATAAGCCTATGTAAAACCAAGTGACCTCCGGGTGTCATAATGTGACCAATGTTGGTAGAAGTCTATTAGACAATTCTACATGCCATATATCTAATCTCTAATGTGCGTGAAGTTAGCTGCCAGTTGCCAGTTGCCGGTTGCCAATTCAATGCCAATTCAATTGGCAACTGGCAACTGGCAGCCAACTTCACACTCTTGTTGCCAATTCGTCTTCACTTGCAAATATTAACTAAAAACAAAATTGTTAAACCACGCGAATTGGCAACTGGCAACTGGCAGCCAGATGCCAATTCGATTTTTATGTAAAAATCTTAATAAAAAATAAATTGGCAAGTGGCAACCAACTTCATATTCCAGATGCCAATTCAACTTTCACTTGCACATAACCAATTCGTTCAACCTAACGAATTGGCAACTGGCAATTGGCAGCAAGATGCCAATTCGATTTTTATGTAAAAAAATTAATAAAAGTTGAATTGGCAACAGGCAAGTTGCAACCAACTTCATATTCCAGATGCCAATTCAACTTTCACTTGCCATAACCAATTCGTTCAAACTCACGAATTGGCAACTGGCAACTGGCAGCCAGATGCCAATTCGATTTTAATGTAAAAATCTTAATGAAAGTTGAATTGGCAAATGGCAACTGGCAACCAGATGCCAATTCGATTTTTATGTAAAAATCTTAATCAAAGTTGAATTGGCAACTGGCAACTGGCAACCAACTGCATATTCCAGATGCCAATTCCACTTTCACTTGCAAATAGCCAATTCGTTGAACCTCACGAATTGGCAACTGGCAACTGGCAGCCAGATGCCAATTCGACTTCTGTCAGTAATTGTGAATAAAAAGCGAATTGGCAATTGGCAATTGGCAGCAAGATGCCAATTCGTTCAATCTCGCGAATTGGCAACTGGCAACTGGCAGCCAGATGCCAATTCGATTTTTGTGTAAAAATCTTAATAAAAGTTGAATTGGCAACTAGCAACTGGCAACCAGATGCCAATTCAATTTTTATGTAAAAATCTTAATAAAAGTTGAATTGGCAACTGGCAACTGGCAACCAACTTCATATTCCAGATGCCAATTCAACTTTCACTTGCAAATAGCCAACCTCATGAATTGACAACTGGCAGCCAGATGCCAATTCGACTTCTCTCAATAATTGTGAATAAAAAGCGAATTGTCAACTGGCAATTGGCAGCAAGATGCCAATTCGTTCAACCTCGCGAATTGCCAACTGGCAACTGGCAGCCAGATGCCAATTCGATTTTTATGTAAAAATCTTAATAAAAAATAAATTGGCAACTGGCAACCAACTTCATATTCCAGATGCCAATTCAACTTTCACTTGCACATAGCCAATTCGTTCAACCTAACTAATTGGCAACTGGCAATTGGCAGCCAGATGCCAATTCGATTTTTATGTAAAAATCTTAATAAAAGTTGAATTGGCAACTGGCAACTGGCAACCAGATGCCAATTCGTTCAACCTCGCGAATTGGCAACTGGCAGCCAGATGCCAATTCGATTTTTATGTAGAAATCTTAATAAAAATTGAATTGGCAACTGGCAACCAACTTCATATTCCAGATGCCAATTCAACTTTTATTCAGATTGTAACATGAAATCGAATTGGCATCTGGGTGCCAGTTGCCAGTTGCTAATTTGCGAGGTTGAACGAATTGGCATCTGGTTGCCAATTGCCAGTTGCCTATTCACTTTTTAATCATAATTACAGTCAGAAGTCGAATTGGCATCTGGCTGCCAGTTGCCAGTTGCCAATTCGTGAGTTTGAACGAATTTGTTATTTGCAAGTGAAAGTTGAATTGGCATCTGGAATATGAAGTTGGTTGCCAGTTGCCAATTCAACTTTTATTAAGATTTTTACATAAAAATCGAATTGGCATCTGCCTGCCAGTTGCCAGTTGCCAATTCGCGAGGTTGAACGAATTGGCATGTGGTTGCCAGTTGCCAATTCAACTTGTATTAAGATTTTTACATAAAAATCGAATTGGCATCTGGCTGCCAGTTGCCAGTTGCCAATTCGTAAGGTTGAACAAATTGGCTATTTGAAAGTGAAAGTTGAATTGGAATCTGGAATATGAAGTTGGTTGCCAGTTGCCAGTTGCCGATTCAACTTTTATTAAGATTTTTACATAAAAATCGAATTGGCATCTGTCTGCCAGTCGCCAGCTGCCAATTCGCGAGGTTGAACAAATTGGCATCTGATTGCCAGTTGCCAGTTGCCAATTCAACTTTTATTAAGATTTTTACATAAAAATCGAATTGGCATCTGGCTGCCAGTTGCCATTTGCCAATTCGCTTTTTATTCACAATTTTTGACAGAAGTTAAATTGGCCACTGGCTGCCAGTTGCCAGTTGCCAATTCATGAGGTTAAACGAATTGGCTATTTGCAAGTGAAAGTTGAATTGGCATCTGGAATATGAAGTTGGTTGCCAGTTGCCAGTTGCCAATTCAACTTGTATTAAGATTTTATATAAAATCGAATTGGCATCTGGCTGCCAGTTGCCAGTTGCCAATTCGCGTGGTTTAACAATTTTGATTTTAGTTAATATTTGCAAGTGAAGACGAATTTGCAACAAGAGTGTGAAGTTGGCTGCCAGTTGCCAGTTGCCAATTGAATTGGCATTGAATTGGCAACCGGCAACTGGCAACTGGCAGCTAACCTCACGCACATTAAGCTCTATGCGTTGTGGTTTCAGAGAATAAGATTTTTTAAAGTTTTTCCTATTTTGCCTTTGTAAAACCAGGTGACCCCGTGCGGCGTCAATTATGATCCGGGGGTCATAATTTGAACAATCTTGGTAGAGGTCTACTAGACAATGCTACATGTCAAATATCTAAGTTCTAGGCCTTGTGGTTTTAGAGAAGAAGATTTTTAAAGTTTTCCTATTTTTTGCCTTAGCAACCAGAGTTCTGCAGGGAAGGAATTCTTTGAACAATTTTGGTAGGGCTTCAGGCAATATTCTCCTGGTTTTTGACGGATAGTCGGAATATATAAAGCAACATAATATACATCTGTGACATTTGTAGGCACAATTTTCTCCTGTTAAAGTGACATTATGCGCATCTCACCTTTTTTGGTGATAGTTTTATAAAAGCAATTTTCGGCTGCTGTGCATTTAAATGTGTTAAACTAATGATAATGTCGCATTAGTATTTGAAGTTGGTGCTTCAGAAATAAAAAGAATTGGACTAATAAAATAATAGTTTCTTTGTTATTGTTGTTGTTGGTAGAGATTTCGGCAGTGGAAGGGAAGCAACTCCTGCATGCACTTGTGTTTTTTTTTTAAATTGACTCTCCCAGTCAAAATAGGAAAATCAATATTTGGAAAGTTATTATTTCGTACTGGTAGCTGGAAGAGTTTGGTGTATTGGGCTTAAAGCTATTATTTCCTCTACCCTTTTGTACACACACCTATTTCAGCTGGCTTTTTACTCGAAAAAAAAAATGAGCATAATTCCACTTTAAAGTAACATTATGCGCATCTTACTGCATTTAGTGTATTTTTGGTGATAGTTTTATAAAAGCAATGTTTGGTTGCTGTGCATTTAAATGCGTTAAATTAATGATTATGCCGCATTAGTATTTTAAGTTGGTTCTTTAGATATTAAAAAATCGGACTGATAAAATGATAGTTGATTGTGTCGTTTTTGATGTTGGTAGAGATTTTGACAGTGGACGGGAAGCAACTCCTGCATGCAGTTGCTCTTTTCTTAAATTGACTCTCCCAGTCAAATAAGAAAATCAATATTTGGAAAGTTATTTTTCATACTGGTAGCGGGAAGAGTTTGGTGTGTATTGGGTTAAAAGCTATTATTTCCTCTACGCTTTTGTATACACACCATTTTCAGCTGGATTTTTACTTGAAAAAAATGCGCATAATGTCACTTTAATAATAGAGTTCAGGTATTTTCAATTGTTTTTCAAAAGAACGTTTTGTCAAAAACTGATTTATTTACTTATATGGAATCAGAGTTACAATCCCAATCAGTGCCCAAGCAGTGGTAGTGTCCTTAGGCAGGACACACATAATTCCACATTTCCTCTCTCTCTTTTCGAGGTTAATTCCATCTGGAATGAGTCTCGCGAGCAACTAATATAAGTTGTAAGAACTTGTTTCGTGTGTATAAGTCGAAATTAAGAATGCTAGAGGAATCCAATATGTTTGGCATTGTCGAAGCTAACGAGAGGACCAAAGTAAACAACAAAAGAAGTCGATGCATTCGGTAAAGGTATGTGTCCGTTAATCAAGTTATTTAATGGTAAGACGTTGATGTTGGACCATCCAGTTTCTGTCAAGATATGCGCAGTCTACTTACACACTTAATGAATATATATTATACTAAGAACATTCTTAGTATGGTATGTAAGAATTTGACTGACAAACTAAATATAGTTATTTAAAAGGCAGGGACAAAGTAGGATATGTTTTCCTTTATGGCAACGTCCTGCCGCCCTGTTGCGTTATCAATTTATTAAATGTTAACATTTCTCATCCTCCCAAATCGAGCAATTGGAATATTAAAATCAGCTTTGCGCAGTGCCCTCACATTTGGAACTGTTTCCTATTTTGCACATGGAATTCGAAAGCTGACACAGAGATGGAAGTCGTATCTAGGTAACGTATCTAAAACTAAAAGTAGACTCTACTATCCGGCCATGATCAAAAATCACGTACTTTCAAACCGTCCCTCAAATTCACTTCTACAATGAATTAGTTTGTTCACTTCATAATAGCAATAGTTGCAAACGTATGTTTAATCGGAATATGTCCTCTAGTTAATTTATGAAAATATAGTAATCACGTCTGTTTTGTTTTATGTTTGTAACAACATCCCATTGACATCAGTTTCATGAAGTTGAACTGGAATAAACTTTCACAAGCAGTACTGTACTAACATTTTGTTAATTTTATTCCTTTTGAATTCGCTGAATTCCTAGATTTTCTGGATATTTGCTGAAATAACGTTTCAAATGTGGCTTCTTTTATGTGTACATAATCATAGCAACATAACCTTATTTTGAGTTGGCCAAATCTGATAACTATACTGATTAGACCAAGAAATCAAACGGCAAATGTGACTGCAACTGTTCAAAATGGTTAAAATGTTTTACAATGATCGTGATTATTCTTAATAGGTTTGTTTAAAGTTCTTGTGAACAGGTTACTAAAAATGTTACATGTTACAATGTAAGAGTTATACCGGTATCTTTCTCTAGTCTAAAGCGGATGCATGAAGTTGACTAAAGCGAAGTTAGCATTGAATTATGCCGAAAGAACTGGACATGCATCTGTGGTCATGTAAATAGTGTTGAACTCCAGGTCTTAGATCATTGAATACTCTTCCGCATGGCTATAATTACAACACGGCAATTTCCCTTGAAATTCAATTTGAAGTACATTAAACTAGTGCACAGTACTAATTATTTAATACTTAATTCGTTTTGCCTAAATATTGTTACCTTTTAAACCAGCTCGCGTGTTTGACCGGATGATCAGTATCATTGAGTAGTATGGTACGACATTTCGAATTGGTAGCACATATGTATTACATACAGTGATAATATATTCGATTTTGATAACTTACTTTACTCACTGCGGATGAACGACCACCGGATATTGGGGCGAAAGTGAGCACAGATAATTAGTTTTCGCGAGTAACGTGTAACAATTGAGGTAAGTTAAAATCCGATATTTAATCTTATGCACACTATCTTGTGTTTCTTTTTGTGTTTTTGGATACTTCGATGACTATCTTAGTCCACTGTATACCCGAGCTGTAAATGATGTCGGTTAATATGTTCAATTACCAAAAACAAGATCGCCTGCTCACTTGAAAAGTTCGACCGTTGGTAATGTTTACCGTTTTATTTCGCAAATGTGCTTCGATTTGAATAATCTGAATCGAGCAATTCATTTGGGCAAGTACCAGACATAAGTGTCCAAGATCTTGTCCACAAACGTTATTTCGGGGCCAAAATATTGATACATATATAACTAAAGTTAGTGTACTGGGTATTGTTTATTTTGATTTCTGGTGTACCGGAGTATTGATACTAACGTGTACTGAGTATTGGGCAATAAAAGTGAGTAATATAAATATTCTGCTGCTTTTTAAAGCGTTTTATTAGCTCAACACAACACGAAGTACCCAAGGTTGGTAATTGTGATCTTATGGTGTCCGTCATCTTTATGTCTTTCTATCGTCTACGTGTCGCCTGTGCACATTTTACCTTGTGTATGCAAATGAGACTGCATTTTTCACTGAAGCTTCGGGAAACGTGATCAGAATGACTGCCTTTATGTAATCTACGTCGATTCGAATATGGGTCATCTTGTTTCAAAACCTTGGTCGTGGAATCAAATCATAGACAAAACTTTATTATGTAATACATGTCTCATCTTTCATTCGATCTCAATGAACTTGGTTATTATGATTGCTTTTATGAACTTTAGGTCGAGTACTACTATGAGTCAAGTTGGGTCAAAAATTAGGTCACTGGATCAAATCAATGAAAACCCTTGTGTATACAATAGATGTTTCATTTTTCATTGAATCTTCATGATCCTTAGTCGGAATTATGTACAGTCATGGTGAACTCTAGATTGAGTATGCATATGGGTCATCTGTGGTCCAAAACTAGGTCAGTGGGTAAACTCATAGAAAAAACCTCGTTATTGCAATATTCTATGCTAGTTGATATACCTTTTTTAATTTATTTTAAAATGTTTTAGATCAAACCAATTTAAGGTACAGTATGACATCTTGCATATCCAAAATCAATTCTATTTCTACAAAATAATTTGAATTTACACATCCCGGAAAACTAAATATTTACATCACGGACAAGCAAGTGTTTAAACTTGCTTAGTATATCTTCACGTTGATTGCCCTTGTATACATCGAACAAAGCCAAAGCGTGCGATGTCTTAGGGAAGGATGGTCCATATCATCGGAAATCTGACGTAATTGTTTATATAATAGTAGGGATTAACGGACCTTTTTTTCACAGCATCGTGTAATTCATTTTTATCGATAGTTATTAACATTTCGATAAAAACGAATGTTGCAGTAATGCTTTTATGATAATTCGTAAAAAAATGTTTTTTTATTGTGTTACTATACAACACTCACAAGCACGCACACTCACAATCACGCACGCACGCACGCACGCACACACAATGGAATTTTGGCAGAGAGTTCCGCTATTTTGCATTAACTAGAACAAAACACTGCATTTTTTCTTACAACTTATACGTATTTTAGACAAATGTTTAGTAGTTGTAGATAACATTCAAAGTCACTTAATTCAACTCCGAGTCATTGAATGGTTAGTGCAGTACTGCACAGCATATCTTTTACACGCGATATTGTTGATTATTTGGTGAAAATTAAAAAATATAAATATAAGTGTACATGTGTGTCTAATGTGTCTCTAATACTCAAAACGCCAGACAAAACACTTTATAATACACTTTTATAGTATAAATTATCAACGTTTAATATGACTTTTGCAAAACATCACACTTCCTAATTTCATACCTTCAACTGATAACAAATAAATACATTTCTAGTTCAAATTTTTTAATTTTTCACTCATTTCTTGATGCAATACTCAGTACAGTGATTCGCTCACTCCGTCAATACTCAGTACACCTTTAACCAATACCCAGTACAGTAATTAAAATGTTTCGAGAACCGTATCTCCGCTATACTTTCGTCTTAAATGATGAAATTTTAACCATTAATATGTTGTCGTTAGGCAAATGATATGCCGTATTCATATTATTAATATGTTAATGATTTATCAAATGAAACGGCATACTTTGCCAACGGTCGAGATTTTTCGAGTGAGCAAACTATTTGTTTTGGACATTTTCAACATTTCAACATATATATGTTGCACAACGAGAATACATTCGGCTTGGACAGTCATTAAAGTATCTGAAAACACACAAAAAGACACAATATGATATGCATCGGAGTGAAAATCGGCTTTTAACTTACCCCAGTTGTTACACGTTACTCGCGAAAACTAATTATCTGTGCTCACTTTTGCCCCAATATCCGGTGGTCGTTCATCCGCAGTGTTACTAAATCGGTTTGAGTTTCAGGTCACTGCTTTAAATTAGTTGACACTGATGGCCTAACATTTACCCTAAATTTTCTTAAGACCAACATAATTACGTGGATATTAACGCAAACTTATAAACCTGTTTGCATTAAAATAGAACTTTAATACCATTAAAGTGAATGGTTTCGTTTAAGAAAGATAGAAACTTCGAGTTGAACCATATGTGTTAGGTATAAATTTTACCAGACTCGTAAGCCGAAGTTGAAGGAACGGTTTTGTTGATGTTATTTTTTAAGTTTAGCTATACAACAAAACTTCATTAACAAGAGCATCAATAATTCGAGGACACGGGATAACCCGATACTTCTCGGAGGTCCTTGCCAGCTTTTCTATACGGTTAAATACACATTACTATGGATAACTCGAGCATCTGTAATTGAAACTCTTAAAAGAAGACGACAAAAGCCTTAGCAATGCAAATAATTTTGAAAATCAAAACAAGTTCTATCGCGAATAAAAAAAAATCGGTACCCTGTGCAATTTGTAATATTAATGTAAAATCAATCGCAAATTCAAAATAAAAATGTTTGTTCTAAATGACGAGTGCGGTGGCAAGAAGAACTTAAACTGAACTTTTTTTAATCATGTCACAATTTCATTTGAAAAGGAGGACTCTATAATCTAATAAAGCGGCCAACAATGCGATTAATTTATATTGATAGTTATAATTTGATTAGATTTTTCTATCCTAAGGAAACAGTTCTTGTACGGAATATTTAATGATGGGGTATGCTTGTAACAAAAGGACGAATTTTAGAAAATAAATTCTTACGTCAAACAAAATTCACTCTTAGACTTTTCCCGTCTTTCAATTTTTTCTCAGTTCTTATTAGTTAAACAAAATCAGTTCTATTAGTTTCAGAAAACAAAAATTTCTAAGTTTCTAAATAGAATATTTAAGGAAAGCGCTACACCCACTTGAAAGGCCTCATTTCTAAAAAAAATCAAGAAGTGTAGGGAGTAGATATTGGAAAAGAGTGATAATTAATTTTCTTGATCCAATTGCAATTTAATTTTAAGAACCGGTTGAAGAGAAATAGAAATTTTATGTTTTTATATTGAATATAGAAGAAAATAACAATTAAAGGGCAATAACGCTGGAGATACCAATCCAATCTTGACGAAAGTTGTGTGTGTGTCACGGCATTATGCTATTTTTTACACTTATTATAAGTTTCATGAAATTCTCTCTATTGGTTCTTGAGTTATGACTCCGGACGGACAGACGGTTGGACGTCCGGACGGAATACGCAAAAACTTTGGCGGGGGATAATAAACACATTGAAATAATTGGGTATTTATGGTAATTGAAGAATTGTGAATAAATGAGAGACAAAAGGTAGTAAATTTCGACGTCCCAATATAGGACATATGATAGATATCCTTGTAGTTAAATGATAAATGTATTTGCAAATCGTTCCCGTTATTAATACGGGTATATCACGTAGGGCATTGATGAATACTTGACATTGTTTATAACCTTGAATCCCATTGCATCAGATTGGTGTAGTCTGTCCTTGAAACCACTGATATCTTCATAATGCTATTGGGTTAATTCTTGTCTTAAATCTAGTACAATATGGCTCTAATCTACACAAAGCGAAAGTTTTTGGTTTGTTTAAATAAAAGGTGTTTTACATTCTTACTTCTGATGCGCAGTGAGGAAATTACAACCTATGTGCATTGTTAAAAGATCAGACACCTTTATCTCCTCAATAGTGAAGACGCTTGAGTAGCACAAATGTCATTACGGACCCCTTGCTCACGAGAATTATTATTTTTTTATTTTATATGGACTGACCATATTATACATATTTACATTTTTAATTAATAAACATTTATAAAACGGGTACCATTCTTATTAGTGGTTTCATTTGGGATATTTAAAACACATTCATAGTATTTTATTTAGGTAAACCAGCTAAATTAGTGGCATAGCTATCTTTCCTGATAGCTGAATGTTTTGTCTATATCCAAAACATATTGTCATACATTTGTTTATCATTTACAGGGTGATGACGTCTCACATGTACAAATTCACATTGTACTCATCTCATTTTCCGGTGAGGAATTTCAAACTAACTTTTTCAGATATTCTTACCAGTGAGATAACCAGTCATTTAATTCAATCTGCTCGATTTTTTATCCTGAGGGCTTGAAAGCATTTTGTAGTCTGTCAGACGCTTATAGCTTTATCAATATCCCTGAAAATAATACTACCATTTGTTTCTTATGGTGATAAACAACAGCCAGCCAGTGCTAGTCACGTTTTGATGGGCGTGCATCACAAATACATGTATCATTAAATTTTATAAATTGGGCAAAAGACCGCAATATAAAACTATTTGTGCTACCAACTCACATATATCGGTTGCAGCCATTCGATGTATCTATATTCGGTCCATTCAAACTGTGATCTGTTTATGAGGCAATATATAGGAACTGCTATACATGTATTAAATTATGACACCTGTCTCCTTGCTTGCAGATGCTGTTGCCAGCGATTAGCTCTTTCTATATTCAGGGAATGTAATCCATAAACTGACAACGAGACTGTTGAGGAGTGTGTCAAATTGAAAATAGAGAAAGTGGAGTTGAAAAGTAGCCCCAAATAATAATCTTCGCAGTGCTTGCAATTCTAAAAACAACTTTGAAACCCAAACCCGTTGGTTATTCTACAACAGCAAAAGATATTTATCAAACATAATAAATATGAGCTTGAAAAAGAAACACAAAGTCGTCAAATTTAGGAAAAGACAAAACAACAAAGGCAAAAGTTAATCTAGAAACAAGCTATAGCTCCAAATCTTCACCAAGTGGCTAAAACACAAATTCCAAGACCAAATCACTATCACTTAACAACATGACACACACAAAAGATATGGAAGAGAATGTTTCAGAACATGACTTGTGCTGCGATTGCAACAAACAATCACCGCCTTACTTGTATGAGCTCCTGTATCTCAAGCTGGACCTTGTGTGAAAAATGCAGTCACTGGGTACATCCAGCGTTCTGCTCTAAAGTCATAGCTGTTTCTATTATTGTTTAGTATACGTTCATTTTACAAAGGAATAAAATGTACTTAACGACTAATGGACACCAATACATGGTGACACGGTATACTGCTCTTTTCGTATCTTTCATCAGCAATCAGTACAACATGATAGTTTAGGAACAACGTGTACATGTATAACAAAGTATCTAGTTTACAATAGATATTCAAACTACTTTGTTACTCACTTAAACTAAGTGTAACGTTGAAGATAGGACAAACATTATTATTATTGTAATAAGAGTTAAGTTGGCATAGTTCCTTCGCCCGGCTGTCCATGCGTTTGTCCGGAGCCATATCTAAGAAATGTTTGGAGCTATTTACTGAATAATACATGGTAGAAATGTTGGCTACTCCCACCTAGTTTCAATCGAATTATTCTTATATAATTTTAATAGGAACTCTAGATAATACGATCAAAATGTAATTTGATGTTGTCAAGTTAATATTCATATGGCTATAAAGCAAAACTGCTTAATAAATGTAATTCACCTTTAAGTTATATTCGCTCTGTGGTATGATAACAACATACCTAAATCGCTTATCAAAATGTTATCTCTTCAGAAATGTGGCCTTGTACGGCGGGGGATCCCAAGTGTTTGTGGTCTTCATTTGTCACCTTATTGTATTGACACACTGAGATAGCAAAACTTTCAAGTGCATATAATTGAGCAGACTAAAAACTTTTAAGCCTTAAAACATGACACTAGTGGTATGATTTTAACACACATGATAGTGGTCCGCTAGACAATGCTTCACACTCAATCTTTAAATAAAATTAAAAACTGCTCTGTGTTAATCGGGTGTTCCACTTTACTTTTCTATTTATTATTCAATCTTTAAGTGTTGGAAAAGAATATTTTTAAAGCTTTTGTTTTTTTATTGTTGTTTCTGTTGATATTGCAGACGCGGAAATGTAGTACATTTACTACAGTTTGTTTACATCACGTGACATCGTTCATAACAATGCAAATCCTAGCGTATTAACGCATGCGCACTCGTAAATGTTGTGTGAAAAATACACGGTGAGGTGGGGGGATTTCATCATCCACAACTTTGTACGGTAAACCACGCTAAAATCCTTCTTTGTGTATGTAAGAGAAATGTCAACAATAATTATTAGAATATGTTATTAGACAAGAGCTGTTTGTAAAACACGAATGCCCCCAGTGGTGTGGAAAAAGCCACAGGTGGAAGGAACATACCTTTGACTTTTTTTTCTTAAGCTAATGCTTTTTTCTATGCATTTTAAAATTGATATCAGAATAAATAAAAAAAAAAAACTGAAAAAAAATTTTTTTTTTCTTCATACCTCTTTACTATAGACAAGGTTCCCAACACACTCTGTATGAAAACAAGCATGTCGCTCTGAAAAACTCTTCGATTTCTTTCAAATTTGAGTTACGTTAAACAAATTTGAACGAATTCTAGAGAGAAATGATAGAGCTTTAAGGAAGAGTTTACTTCAATGGAAAATTCCAAGCCGTTTTCATTCTACAAGGAAAATACCAACGCTGATACAGCGATTTTCGCTAAATCCAGAAAAATGTCACACATATTCCGACAGTGATTTTCGCTAAATTCTCCACTAATATTGCGGTACTGCGAAAGACAACCATTAAAACAAGAAATATATATTATTAGACTACAAATCATGGCGTAGATCGTACCTTTACACCAATGTGTTCGATACTACAGCGGATTTTTCAGTTTTGTAATTGTCAAAATGTATTAGTGGCCATGAAGGTCCGAGAGGTTGCGCAGTGATTTGTAACAGCTATTCAAGGACATTATCAAAACATATCCGAAGGCGATTGAAAGTGAAAGTAAAAGCATTTAGTCAACAAAAAATGAAAAATCCGCCGTAGCATCGAACCCATTTTGAGTAAAAGTACGATCTACGACATGATTTGAAGTCTAAACATATATATTGCATGTTTTGATAGTCTCCTGTGGCAGTACCCCAATATTATTGGAGAATTTAGTGAAAATCACCGTCTGGAAAATGTGTGACATTTTTCTGGTTTGAGCGAAAATCGCTCTACAGCTTTGGAATTTTCGCTTGTAGAACGAAAACGGCTTGGAATTTTCCATTGAAGTAAACTTTTTCTTAAAGCTCTATCATTTCTCTCTAGAATTCGTTCAAATTTGTTTAACGTAACTCAAATTTGAAAGAAATCGAAGAGTTTTTCAGAGCGACATGCTTGTTTTCATACAGAATGTGTTGGGAACCTTGTATATAGTAAAGAGCTATGAAGAAAAAAAAAAATTTTTCAATTTTTTTTTTTTATTTATTCTGATATCAATTTTAAAATGCATAGAAAAAAGCATTAGCTTAAGAAAAAAAAGTCAAAGGTATGTTCCTTCCACCTGTGGAAAAAGCCGAACTATGTGTAACAGGACTGACCGACAGACAAAATTTGATTACAATTTACAGGACGGACATGCGGACATAAGCGACTCAATTTCCTGTTTTAAATTAAACCAGGTTCATAGTCTGTAGTATATTGAAATTGTAGGGTCACTAGGAAAATAGCTAGGTCAGAGTACATAAGTATTTTATGTTCACTATGTTCATGTACCTTTATTTATTAGGCAACAAGTACATGTTTTTTAAGAATATCTGCTTTTTAATTGCTAAAACACCAATACAATTTAAATGTATCAAAATGTAGATAGGGGAAAAAAAGTAAACTGAGAAAATACTAGTCTGGCGACAACAGGTATACGCTACATTGAACGTCTATAAAACTGGCACAGTACATCGTATCGTATCGTATATTACTGTACAGCTTTATCGTTGGTACCAGTTTCCCACACAACCAATAGGGCAGAATATGTTAGATATTTTAGTTTTCGGAGGATATTGCAAGATTCCAGATACAGCCCTGGTTCTTATACATGCCGGGTGTATATCACCAATAAATTAGACTTCGGTTTTAAAGTCTCATCCGAAAGACTGATAGTAATTTTAGTTGGTCAGCCTCGGGAATCGAACCCGTTACCCCGAAATTACAAATCTCGTGCTCTATCGATTGAGCTAACCGGGCTGATTGCCCAGTACATAGAGAAAATACAGTATATAGATCTATAGCAAAATGTTCCCGCCAAATTAGTCAAATCATACTTTGCAGCATGAGATCACGGTGGGGAATCATGTGATCAAAATAATCTCTAAACAAAAGTAGATCTCTGAAAAATGTTAGAAAATAATGAAAGCCGTTTAGATGTAAATGTAAAATGTAGCCTAAGGTCCCAATCATAGTCACCTTCCGATTGTGCTGAACACTTCAAGAAACTGACTGAAATTTATTTTTGAAGTGTACAGCACAATCGGAAGGTGACTATGATTGAGACCTGTGTATTGCTATTATACTCTTATACAGGGCCGTAGCCAGAGGTTAAAAAATAGGGAGGCACTTTCTAGGGGGGTGCGGGGGGCATGCTCCCCCGAAAATATTTATTTTCGAGGGTGCCATTTCGTGCATTTTCCTTCATTTCAAACGTGTTTTTGATACTTTTAAGGTACCGATTTCGGGAACAATAAATGACATTAAAATAATACGCGTACATTTCAGTTACTAGCCTGGTCACCAGGCCCTGAAATATCTCTTTTACTAATAAATATCTATCAGTTTTGTTCTAGAGCCAGTCTACTATCCAGCGCCGATTTCAGGTAGATGCAACACACTGACATTCTCACGCATACCATATACCATATACAATACATATTAAATGATACATGTAACAGTTAATTATATTAGTCTTTTCTTAACTATAATGGCTTTTAACATTTTAAAGACTGGCAGATTGGCCCATATATACATTATACTTCCGTGGTGAACTGTAAGTCGCATAATCCTGAAATTTTAGAGTAGGCCTTGCAATCTTTCCTAGAATATTATACAATATCTCACCAGAGAACATTTGTGAAGTTCATTCTGCATCTTGATAAATGACTTAACAGCAGTTATACAAATGAATTACTGACCACAAGATGTTATCAGCAATCAGAGGAATTAGCCATGGTTTATTTTATAGCTGTTAGGTGTCAATCATGCTTCTCTGGCCATTTCGCCTTTTACTAGTCTGATAAAACTGCCCCAGTGTAAAGCAAAGTCATATAAAATAGACTGGAAATAGTGCATGAAATATGGTATATAGAAAAAACATAAATTTTATCAGACTAGTAACTAGTCTATTCAGTTACATATATATCTCGAAATAGAATAGCCAACGTATTTGCGATATTTGTCATCCTAAAACGCTAGTTTAAAGGCATATTTTGTTTAAATAAATTAAATTAAATAATAGTGCCTCAGTCCGGCTATGCTGAAAAGATGGTGCCTCAAAATATATTCTTTTTTGTATAATCTTGGCAGAAAAACAGGGAGGCACCGGCCTCCCTGTGCCTCAGTGTAGCTACGGGCCTGTTATATGTAACCATAAGATAGGCTATATATTTTTAAAAATTTACAGCAAAACGGCTCTCATTATTTTCTAACATTTTTCGTACATGTACTTTTGTTTAGAGATTATATTGTACACTGTTAAATTTTACCTGAAACGGACCGATACACAAGATTTTTTTCTATATGAATATTGATATATTGAAAAGGTCTCTATGTTGACCGTAACGCTATGGGGGTTTACTAGCACACGCTGTGGAACAAACAAAATACCCAGTGCAGTACCAATGCACGCTTTCTCGCTGCCGTTTTCTCATCGGACATTTAGCATTTTGTAAACAATCTTAGTCTGCATAGTCTACAGCTTTGAAGAACTTGCATTTGAAGTCAAATACGCCAATTTTCTAGACACTGGTAAAATATCGTCCGCAAGCGGCCATTTTGTTGAAAACGAAAGTAGAAAAACAAAATTGGCGTGTTTGACTTCAAATGTAAGTTCTTCAAAGCTGTAAGTGACAATGAAATGTTTTTAGTTCAACACATTATTGTGTTAGAATCCAAATAATAAATGCCTCCCCGTATTTGAAGTCAAACACGTCAATTTTGTTTTTTCTACTTTCGTTATCAACAAAATGGCCGCTGTTCGTTTTGTTTTTTA
The DNA here is from genome assembly GCA_022818135.1 of Saxidomus purpurata. Taxonomy (NCBI): domain Eukaryota; kingdom Metazoa; phylum Mollusca; class Bivalvia; order Venerida; family Veneridae; genus Saxidomus; species Saxidomus purpurata. The sequence goes on from JAFMSR010000004.1 coordinate 936,987, forward strand.
TGGGCACCAAGACTGGACATACACCTGTACGTTAACATAACGTTAATGTTGATAAGAAATGACTGTTAAATTAAGCATTCCTGCTACATATGCAAGGAACCGTTTTTAAAGTAAAAGTCACTGTGACCAATCATTGTTGAGCCGCCTGCACTTTATATATTCGAGACGATACTTTAACTGCAGTGCTTTATTGTTATCATGTTTTGTGGGTACATGCATTTGCAAGTTCAACGCGAACAGGTGTCAAAAATCACAGACACATGAAGTTTGGATAGTCGGTCCGGGGTGTTTTATAAAAATATTTTTCGGGGTCCAAACTTCATGTGACTGTGTCAAAAATTATCGTAGTTGAAATTGATAACAAGTATATGGAAGCCTTGGAGGGCCACTTTTGAGTTTCGACTTGCGGGTGCTTTTTTTACTTTTGACTTATGACTTTTGTACGCCGTACTTTTGACTTATGACTAGAACTACTGTATTGCCTCTTTGGCGTTTTTATTAAAACAATATAAACACGTCAACACTCAATAAATACAATTTCTATTTAAAAGATTTTAATAAAATCAATTATATATATAAAAGTTACATCATTTGTGTCAATAGTAACAAAATAAAACGTGTTTTAACACGCTTTTTGTTTTGACTTTTGACTTATTACTTATGATTTATGACTTATTACTTTTGATTTGACTTTTGACTTTTGACTTATTACTTTTGACTTATTACTTATCACTTTTGACTTTTGACTTATTACTTATCACTTATGAAAAAAGAAACCCTAATCCTAACCCTAACCCTAACCCTAACCCTATACACGGTCCTCACTGAGGACCTTCAGCGGCAGGTTCAGGTAATACTAGGAACCTGCTACTGAGGACCCAACAATATAACAATATACTTATACATATTACAGCACTTTAATTTCCTTCGGTATACCTTGTGATATTAACATATAGATACATAAAAACATAAAAAGTAATTTTTTAAAAATGTTACCATAGCAACCAAAAAAATCAATTTTTTTTTACAGTTCCTTCATAGTTGGCTTGACGCCTGGGGGGCAAGTCCCCCAACCCCCCGCTTAAAGAAAATTCTCAATTGTATATTATCATTGTTAAAAGAAGGTCTCATGGTAGATAAGAAATATGTTGCTTTATGTACATTATGCTTAATGAGCTAGCTTCTTTCAATAAAGAGATTATTATTATTATTATTATTATTAAAGAAAGAGGACACCCACAAGGCCTCCCGAGCCGAGAGTTGCGTCGCCGCTCACTGCGGAGGCTCCCAAGGTCGCCTCCTGACGCGCCGTCACGGCTCATTGATACTAAAATAAATGACAAAGACAAAAGTAACTTAGTTCATTTATTTACAGCAAACAAGTTTACAGTGCTACGCACAAACATCATTTTAAAACCTTAATACAGGTTCGAATCCCAGTTTATATTGTCACAGCAGATCATTATGCTTTTTATGCAGTACCATTCCTCTTAAAGTGTCTGAAAGTAGCAGTCATAAGTCAAAAGTCAAAAGTTGAAAGTCATAACTTAAAAGTCAAAAACACCCGTAAGTCGAAACTCAAAAGTGGCCCTCCAAGGCTTCCATACAAGTATGCTTTCTACTTACTTTTGTTTATCAAGTCATGTCACAGATGAGAACATCTATTTAAGTAATATCTTCGTCGCTATCTTGAATAAAATCCAAACCAACAATGTAATTGTGTCTATGTATATATATATATATAGTCAAAGTATATATTTGGTTTAAGATATGATAAAACGCAAAAGTTCTGAAATCATGCTTTCTTAGTGAGAACAGATATAATCGTTTAACACACAACAAGCACAAATTATTGTTTTACACGCATGCGCTGATCCAGTATATATACACTACATGTATAAATAATGATGTCATCAAATTTGAATATTGCCATATATGGTGATTTTGTTTTGTCACCAGGTAAACCCTGTGTCGTTTTGGATAACGTGAAGACAAGTATTGATTTAAAACTTGACATTTGGGGTTTATCAAAGTTACTGCGATAGGAGACATGTTATTGCATACATGTAGTTTGTTTTATCTTATTTACGAAGCCAGTCCTTCCATCTCAATGTCATATTTGTCGTTTTAGATGCATCACCAGTGATCTAACTAGTTATTACCGTATGTGCACACTTTAAACATTTGCACCAAGGTATTTTGAAATAAGATATTTGAAATCCTTCATTGCATAACAGAGTTACAATCTAGACACAAGTTTGTACATATATATGCATATATATAGGATAACATGACCTTTAAACTCAAAGTATGACCTTGACATGTCGTCTAACTCTTCACGACTGTGCTGCTGATTTGTGCAAAGTAATTTTTAAAATCGTTCACGGCATGAGTCCGGACGCAAATTTGCGTTTATATACATGATTCCACGATCTTTAAACTATACGTGTGACCTCGATCTCTAAGGTAAGGAGGTAAAACTTAACTATGATATGTTGTCTCTATGTGCTGAACATTTGGGCCAAGTTTTTTTTAAAACTTTTCAGTGCATGACAGAAATAGTCTGTATACAACTGTGTGCATAAATATAGTATTTAATCACCTTTAAACTCAATGTGTGATCTCATAAATATAGTATATCATCACCTTTAATCTCAATGTGTGATCTCATAAATATAGTATTTCATCACCTTTAAACTCAATGTGTGATCTCATAAATATAGTATATCATCACCTTTAATCTCAATGTGTGATCTCATAAATATAGTATATCATCACCTTTAATCTCAATGTGTGATCTCATAAATATAGTATATCATCACCTTTAATCTCAATGTGTGATCTCATAAATATAGTATATCATCACCTTTAATCTCAATGTGTGATCTCATAAATATAGTATTTCATCACCTTTAAACTCAATGTGTGATCTCATAAATATAGTATTTCATCACCTTTAAACTCAATGTGTGATCTTGACATTCACGGTAAGAAGGCAGAACTTAATTACAAATTGCTTTTGACATTGGTGACTTGGTAGCTATGTGCTGAAAATATTTGACGCTACTTTCAAAGCACAACAGAATTACAGCTTTATTGTATTTTGAATTTTGTATTTTTGCTTCTTTCATGAATAAACAAGAAACATATAGTACTGTATAACGACTTAGTCGAGATTCTTAGATTAATGTTTACAGCTGTTTTGTCTCAGCTTATATTTATGTTCTGCAACTTATCAGTAAAAACAAGAGCTGTCCCTCGTAAGTGACGAATGCCCACAAAAGAGATATCTCACAGTCTGTATCTTCTCCATGTGCTCAACAAGTGTGGCATGTAATTTTAAAATCCTTCTATGCATGACAGAGTTACCATGCATACAGGATTCCATTACTTGTAAACTGTAAATGTGACCTTGACCTTTGAGGAAAGATTATGGGTCTTGCAAGTCACACGTCGTCGTGATGTGCTGAACATCTGTGCCAAATTATTGTAAGATCATTCAATGCATGACAAAGGTACAGTCCGGACACGAATGTGTGCATATATACAGGACTCCATTACCTATAAACTCTAAGTGTGACCTCGACCTTTGAGGTAGGGAAGAGTGGCTTGCGCCCGACACGTCGTCTTGATGTGCTGAACATCTGTGCAAAGTAATTTTCAAATCCTTCAATGCATGAAAAGGCTACAGCCCGGACACGAATATGTGCATTTGTAAAGGATTCCACTACCTTTAAACTATAAGTTGTGACCTTGACCTTTGAGGTAGGGACGTAGGTCTTGCACGCGACACGTCGTCTTGATGTGCTAGACATTTGTGCCAAGTTATTTCAAAATCCTTCAATGCATGACAAAGTAACAGTCCGGACACGAATGTGTGCATATAAAGAGGATTCCATTACCTTTAGATCCTAAGTTTGACCTTGACCTTGAAGGAAAGGACGTGGGTCTTAATCTGCTGAACATTTGTGCTAAGTTATTTCAAAATCCTTCAATGAATGACACAAAGTTACAGCCCGTACACGAAAAAATGCAAGGACGCACCGACGGACGCACAGACAAGCTGACGGGCGGGCGGTGCGATTTTAATATGCCCACCTTTCTGGGGCATGATGATCAATTTAGAACACATTTACATATATTATCTTTTCATAAACAAACTAGCCAATGCACTACACATTGGCATTATGTGCGTTTCTAAGTCACCGGAAAAGGTACTTTTAATGGGAATTATTTCAGAAATAAATAAGGTTTTCGAGAAATGATCGTCTGCTGTTTCCCGGTCCGGTACAGTCTATATGGTGTAAATATTATCAAATTGCCAATAATTATATAGAGGCAACGCTACGAAACGAACCGCTACTGCACGACTTGTTCGTGGACACTTATTTATTCAGCGTAATATATAAAATGTAGCAGCTCGACAACATCTTTAAAACGATGTTTTTATCAAATGTTTTGTCATCTAAAGGGTTACACTTAAAGGGAGGTAACAGCAATTTCCAACGACAATAAGAAGAGCTTGATTTAATCATTCATATGAAAAACAAAACGAAACAGAATATATGAACATGAATTTGGTTCCAACACTTCAATCTGGTGGAAATAAATATTTGACAAGAAATCTACGTAAAGAGCGAAATAAACCCTAGGAATATTTGAGGCAGTTTATGGACGTTGATAACAGTAAAAGATAATTAAATTTTACTAATTCAAAATATTTGTATGTAAAGGGAAGTAACAAGAATATTCAACTTCAATTTCTATCGCACGATTTATGCATCACAGCATGTTTATTTTGATCTTCATGTAGCCCAACACTACTGTTATCGGAAAATCCCATTTCAAAGTTATAGGTACGGAAATAGAATTATGATTAACACGTTTATAATTATGTTGGATACAAAATGTGCAAAATGTTAAGCCGCCATGGCCTAAAGGGTAAGTGCCAGATGTCGGAGCAATTTACGCAATGTCGCTGAAAAACCATGTTTAGTCACAATGTAATCTGTATTAGTTCCGTAATTCCATCCATTTGTGGAGATGTTTCATTACCATTCCACTTTCATTTTCAATATGTATTCACGGTAGTGTCCGCCTGCTTCATGAATGAATACCTTGCTGTATAATGCTATTCGTCATATATATTTCTTCTTTCAAATTGTTATTGTGTTAGTTATCTTATCACTTTAATTCCAACAATTCGAACGCACTCTATGTCAGAATAGTCCTCACACTCGCTATCCGTATCAGTTTACACTAATAATGCGAACGACGATTTAATCAATTACCTTTATTACATTTTTGACAATTTCTGCACATTTGCAGCTGTTATTACACTTTTTCAGCCTGCCTTAAAGGGACATACCCTACATCTAGCCGATTATATTCTCGGAACATAGATTACGTGTTCAATGAATGTAACGGTAGATATCGAGGGTTCATTTCAAGTGTGCAAATCGTATAATAACGTACCATACTGTACAGAAAGTTGAAAACGATCAACACAAGTAGTTTCATTACTTTTTGTATTACATTATTGGTAGTAGGCCTTTCTAACTTAAAAGTACTTCTTAAATGTAATTATGTACTTCGTAAATGTAATATGTACTTCGTAAATGTAATTATGTACTTCGTAAATGTAATTATGTACTTCGGAAATAAACTTGGAGATTTCTCAAACAACACAACTACCAACTTTCAGTTCTGCTTTGGCGGGCGTTAATTTTGGCTACAATGATTGTGCCAAATAGAAACAATAAAAACCGTATTACAAAGTATCACAGCGGGCCCACGAACAAAACTGACTTGTAAATATTTTTGATATTGGTGATGTTTGATGTGGAGGCATGGCCTCAAAGAATTCAAGGAGACCAAGCTTAACTTATACATTATGCAAATACCTATCCGGAGTAGATCTGATATTAAGTTTGATATGTTGAACAATTTGTCAATATTCGGTAACCATTATAGAACAATTTAACATAAAGTTGGTAATAAAGTATTCAGTATAAACTGTAGAAATACATTAACAACACATTCACTTATGAGCCTGCCCAAATGATAGTAATGCAGATATGTTTACAAAGTAAAATCAAAGCACTGAAAGTGCTGACAAGGAACCCACTGCGAAATGTGGGCACAAGGGGATTTTTCTATATTACAGACAATGAGTAATCATTTGTGCCAATACTTGCCTAACAGTACTTCATTTTGGTTGCTATCCTTTTATTATAATCACAGATCTGCAGTTCATCGATAACACATCATGTCGTAGTTGTTTTTTTCTTCAAAATCCCTCAAGCTCAAACATTGTTATCCTTGAAACTTTTTGACGAAATAAAACAGTGCTTATAAATTGTATGTAACCAGCTTTGTGTATGACACATCCTTCAGGTATACGTGACACGACCTACTCAGCACATGAAACCTAAAGATTAAGTGGTGATGCATTATGCTTCCGTAAAGTACATATGCTAACATCATTAAACATATAATACAGGTCATGTTTTTCATAATGATGTCCGACCAGAATCGCCTCCGTGGTCTAGTGGTTAGAGAAGCTGACTTGTTACCTCCGACTGTGTCTCTTTAAGTATGGAAATTGGCAGTGTCTTGCGAAGATTCGTAGACTAGTACTGGTTCTTTCTAGGACGATGTTAAGTAAGCTGCCTGCCTGTTAAACTGACCAAATACTTTTGAAGTGGACGTTGAACTCTAACAACAACGATATCCGATCAAGAAAGCAAATACATGTACAGCATTTTTTCTGAAAGGGACATACCCTATAATTGATGTCAAACGAAATACCTCCAAAAGATAAATAATCGAATCTGTAGAAGTATTTTAACTTAACCTAAAATGTTTAGAAATGATTTCATTAAAAAAACTTACATAATTCAAACTCACATTTTTGTTGATTTTTCACAACCGTACTACATCGGCAGTTCGCGTCCCACAGTTTCATTTCATCACATTTTGTGTTGGTAATGAGAGTTAACCACCATTAGCCTTACACTTTAATTATCTTTAAGAAATCCTTTAAAATATCTAACTTTGAAACCCAGGCTTATTCTGAAAACCTATATTACTTTAAAACTTCTCTAACCATTTTTCATCCTAGGGTTTAAACATTTTGCACCATTCAAATTTGATGGAATGAAATATGACCGTTTTGATCACGTGATCGCCGATCTAAAGAAAGACTGCATTTAGATAATTTTCCTCGAAAAGATGTTTATGTAAACATGTATATGTAAACATGTATACGCCGTCTATCCTACGGTAATAACTGGCTTATATTGGAGGGACATACTTGGAGGGACATACTTTATTAAGTTCGTATTGATAGTTGCTCTATTGTTCCGCTGCGATTTGGTCGCCGTTTCTTTATTTTTTAATGGGGAATTTATTTGTGAAGAAAATAAAAAGATCAGATTCTCTTTTCCAGCAATTTTAATAACTCACGTTTTCACTACAAAGTTTAGCAGAATGATGTATGCTTACTGGAAAAGGGATCTTTTAAGGTTTCACCCCGCTGGTCATTGGTCACCATATTTTGACCAATCCAAAAGCAGAATCTTGAAGTATTTTAAAAGAGGTGGAGATGGCAAATCCTGCTTCAAGGGTCGAAGAAACTGTGAAAATCCTTATTTTTTGTACCAGAGAAGCCAGAACAGAACAGAACAGAACTGTAATAAATTTCTGTTCTGTTCTGTTCTGAAACATAGATAAGTGTTAATAGATACCCTACTTAGCTACATATGTAAAAATTTCGAGTCTACTTAGTGAAAGAAATAGCTTTAAAAAGATTATTTTCACTAAACTGTGCGAATTTTAAAAGATACAAAAAATGTAAAATAATGCGAATGAAATATAATAATTAATAATAAATGACTAATAAAATATAGGATAATTACTAGAATTTTCCGGAATAACACCATCTCCCCCTCAAAATTTACTTTATTCCTATAAACATGGAGACATAAACCAGCGAGAATACTTAACTCTGAACTTACAGAAGGTTGTGAGTGATGATCAAAAACTTATGTACAGTATTCTACAAAAATCTGTCTGTTTTATTGTGACATTGATTTTACTGATGTTCGGATAAAAGCTATAAAGAAGAACCATTTGTTCCATCTAGGAAATAAGTAATATCTTTATATCCAAAGCTATGAATTATCACAAGCAAAAGGAACACATAAAACATAAACAAAGTGAAATAATACAAAACACACATAATATAGTTGCATGATTGTTGAACATATTAACAAAAATAAAGGCATGCAAGTTGTTTAATGGCAAACACTATTAAATGGTGTTTGCAGATGATTGATGCTTTTAGTTTTCATTTTAAGGCAATGCATTGCTTATAGGAACTAATAAGTTGTCCTGTTGAATGTAGAAGTAAACACAATATGTAGTACTTAGAATTCTTCTCATTTTTCTAGACTGGAACATAGAAACTCTATGTTGAGATTTTATAATCAAGGTGTTATCAGTCAATTTATTTTTAAAAGGCAATGGTCCCAATCAAATACGAGGACCACGGATAGAGATAGTATTAATGTTCTGTGGGGTCTGAGCTTCCCAGTAGGTAGGACACAAAGATAGAACTTGTAAAGGTATCCGTAAACAGTTTTTGCCGTTAGTTATTTCAAGCACAAGTGTAGTTTGTTTATGAAGCCATTTGATAAGATAGATTATAACAAGAGTTACAAATAATAATGTACAAACAGATACTGACAGATACTGCTAAAATATAGTGATCAAGCGTTAAGTCAAGATTTTCCAGAAAGTTTGGTTTTTCGGTTGTAACTGGTGTTTTACGTTTATAAATAAATGATGGCACAGTGGTTGCAGTCACATGTTTAGTTTTCTGTAAAGAAAACACTACTATAAGAAATCTTCTCAGTTTAAGAAAAAACACAAACAACAAAACTAGACAGAAGCCTGCTGTAGCAGTAGTGCAATATACATTGACGTCAAAAAGAAACGCTTCATCGAAAATAAGTATTACTCGGACAAATTAACCTGATCCGCCTGACCTCTATTAGCATACTTTCACGGTCGATTTAATATCTATATATATATCTTCGGTTGTTCACGAATAAACACATGATAATACATATAGAATAATTGATAAATTTCGTTCAGGTCGAAGAATAATATGGATCGTGCCGTAGCTCAGTTGGTATCGAGTTTTTGACTTTTGACTTTGATTTGGGTTCGGGTCCTGCCAACGCCAGTGAAATTAGTTTTTCAATGTTTAGTCCATTAAGTCTTCTGAACTTTATATATTTCAGGAATAACATTATTATTTCATCACGTTCATTTTTCAACATTTTGATAGTTTTAAAAAAGAAACACAAATCAAGTAATGCTCGGGCATTCCGTGTTCGACTGTAGATACTAACTAGGTTCAGGTGAAGAAAAGAAGTCAATCAATTTATGTGATTCGAACCCGTGTACTTCTAGTCTAGAATTCTGCATTCTAACCACTTAGTTACGACGGTCAATGCATCTCTAGTTGTCGTTTTTTTTACAGTACAAAACAAGGCAAGATTTACGAGGATTTTTTCAGAACTAGCTGAATTTAGTACCAAGGAATATATCGATTACGCTCATCGCCGAAAAGGGGACATCTAAGTACATAACATTTCATAATTATACATTCTACTTGTCATTTCATTGGGGGTGAAATGTTTCCAACAGCGAGCTTAATACATCTGTGCTGTAAAAAGTACTTCAGGATGTTAGATGGTCACAATTTTTGCCGTAAACTGAAACTGGCGTATGTCGTAAAGACATAAATCCCATTGGTATTATAAGCTGTACTATTTATATACTTAAAAAGGCACTCCCTACATCTAGCAGACTATATTATCGAAACATAACAAATGTGTTCACTGAATAGATATATTTTTAAAAAACATCATACATGTATATCGAAAAATGCCCCATTTCAGCACGAATATTTAATAGAGGCCTTTTGTAATAAATCGCTTTCCACCCATTTATTGCACAACAACAACTTCACACAGAGTATCGAATAGTTTACGGTACAGCAACGCATTTATAAACGCTGATTTGACCGATACCGACTGGAATGTTTAGCTTGTATGTTAAGTAATTAGCCTCAATAATGACCGATTTTACAAACTGATATTACATAGATGAAGGGCGGTCATCGTATATAGCAAAAAGCCCTGGCGCACAATTAGTTGGGCTAGTTAAAGGGGCACTCCCTATATCTAACAGATTATATTCTCGAAACATACATTATTTGTTCAATGAACGTAAAATGATAAATAGATACAATTTCAAAGAAGAACCTATGTTTTGGAGGTAATTAGTTCGGCATCAGTTATAGGATATGTCCCTTTAAGTAATAATACATGCAAATATTATAGTATTTATGTTTTTGAAGTTATTTAGTTTCACAAACACTAAAGAAACTATCTCAACTCGCTCACAGCGTTCATTCTTCTTTAACAGTTTGATATGTACATTGTATATATCTTTAATTAAATGTGTTTAATATGCTTGATTTTGTGTAAATGTATTCTTTAATCATATTGTTGACGGCCACAAGTGGGATAAATGATTTTGTAATTGTTTATTGTGTAACTGTCGTCAAATAAAGTATATTGAATTGAATTGAATTGACACCAGTTATAGGAAGCGTCCCTTTCATTTAAATTTAATTTAGATAGGCCGACAGTCACGTGGCAGTGGCTATTAGCTACCTTACTTTATAATTGCTGGCGTTGAAAGTTACCGGGTTGTTGGAGAAAAGAGAGAGAGAGTTTTTTGTAAAAGAAGTCGCGCAGTCTTAAGGTGCAAAAGAAAGTAACGTATCAAAAGACGGCCATGTTTTTATTCATTATAGCAGTTGACTTATTAAAGTCGTTATTAACAATGATGCAGACAATTCATCATAAATCAATTGTAAAAAAATGCTTTAGAAAAAAATACAGTAATATTCCAATTGTTTAATGTTTTTAAGATAGATTCTATTAAGTTTGCCGTTCATCGTCGGAACCCCCGTTAAATATTCCATTACCACTCCTGTATTTTATGTTATAATAAATATACATCTTATCCACTCGCCGTTCTCTCTGAAACCATACTTGCACTGTCATTTTTGTATTTTTGTATAATTTGTGTTTTGTATCATGATAAACAGTATAATAATTATAAACATTGTACATGTTTATCATATAATTATACACACACAAAAAATCACCATCTTTCACTTCGTTCATTCATCTTTCTCTTTTCTTCTCTCATTCAGTGCGTTTTATATCACAGCCCAAACTTTGTGTTGTAACTTACCTTCTTTTTTGTATTAGCTTTATAATATTGTTTTGCTAATGTATATTATCGAAAATCTGTAACGAAAGATTTTGAAAAGTATAGTATCGTTAATGCGAAGTTTCATGCTGTGTCACAAATGTCCGCCATACTCTGATTGAGGTACGCTAGGGTCATGAAATATGGAAGCAATTTTGAAAGTCATTTCAAATTCTTATAGAATGTTAGACACATTCATACTTCGAATTTATTAAATGTTTTAATATTATATTGATTCAAAGTTTAAGCAGGAAACTGAGGGTTTTATAATCACGGGACCTTCTGACATCAAAAATACACAGTTTCGCAGTTCATCTTCGGTTTTCCTCTGACGAATATGCACGTGGCAAATCTGGTGACATATCAGTTATTAAATCGTAAAATCTTTTACACACATGATACGGTCTGGTATCAGTGCTCCGCCTTATAAAAAGTTTCTTGGGGTTTTAGTTAGTATAGTTGAGCGTTCAGTTGCACTACATGTCGAAATGTCGAAACATTATGTTTCAATGATTTAAACCCGCATGACTTGAATTCCTCACGCAACCAACTCCACTTCGGGTTTATCGTCGGTTATTAGCAAATTATTAAAGAATTGTATTGCACCTACAATTACCACCGTCTCGCACTTGCGGAAATTTCTTTACTCGGAGTAATCGCTGGAAGATATGTTCATGCAAAAAGGTCAGGATCAGGTAAATTTGTCCGCATAATGTGTGTACCATTAATGAAAAGTCTCTGGGTCTTCCACTTACGTTGAGAACGATAAATTAAAAAAAAAAAAACGAGCGAAAACAAATTATATTACAAGAGACTCACAGGTAAAACTAGGGGAGGTGAATTTGATCTCAATCTCCACAGACAAAAGTTACCAGCTGTTTTCGAGAGAGATTTCGTATGCTGGTGCTTTACACCGGTGAAAAAAAAAGAAATGCGTTTGGTTCCGAAAAGATACCCGGTACAGACTCAGCTTGAAAACTGGAGAAACACACACAGGAATGTAGACCTTAGTATACTTAAAACTGTATTCAAATGAAGTATGGTGTGAATTATATATTTTATTTATAGATCCAATTCGATATTCGTAACTGTTTCAAATGAGATCGTCATTAATTTTCTTCTTTATAACATTTCAAAGCAGAAAACTATTACTAAAGTATTGTAGCATATATTTAACCTTTCACGTTGGTGCCCGTTACAAATTCATTCATGAATCAACCATAATATAAACATGAAACGCGCACAAATAGCGAATTTTATTTATCGGGTTCGTTCGGGTATGTTTTCGTTGTTTCAATTGAATATCATATGGAACAAATACATTTCACCGACTGATGTCCACAGCGCAGAGACAGTGGCGTAGTGGTAAGATGCCTAACTGGTATGCAAGGTTCCACGGGTTTGAATCCTGCACATAAAATTTTGATTTTTATAAGAGTATAGCTATTTTATTTAATTTGTGACACAGTCTTATGCACCATTTTCGCTTTTATAATTATATTCTATGATTGTTGGTTAACTTTGCTTTGTTTTCTGTGTTTTTATTTTTTATGTATAAATAGTTATTATTGATATTCATGGCATTTCAGGAATTATATAACATTACATCGTCCGTTGAATGAATGTTTTTCCGTCTGTCCCTGGGTTATCTTTGAAATCTTTCGATATGTTAGCCGAGGCAATCTTATCTTTAGAGTGTATCTGTTTCTCAAGATGATTTGCTCGTCGGCATTTTCAGTTCTATACCACTGTACAAATGTATGCAGGACGACGGAGAAAGAATGCTCAAATAACCATTATAAAATATTGAAACCCCGTGCTGAACGAAGACAATAGTGGATACATTTAATGCAACGAAACGATTTTAAAAAGTTAAACAAAAACAAGCGAGACTCGAACCTGCATACGCTGGATTGGTAATCAAATGCCTGATCCACTACACCATTGCGGATGCGATATCTGGTACAGTACAAAATTGATATTTTATATCAATCGCTTGTTATATTTTTTAACCGAATATTACCGACCACATACGAAATATTCAAGTTCAATATTGTCGCTTACTACCTACGTACGTGGTGTGAATGGGGAATACAGACCCCGTTCAGGCGATACTTTCAGTGAGGAGGTGAAAAATTACCACTACTGTGATAAACTCGAATTAAAGTTAACGTTATCATTTGAAACGAACAGATGCTTATCACAAGCATACATTCACGAACCAAACATGCAAGTGTGCGAGACTTCAGTTGTGTTCATAATGTATTTTGTATATTACTGTTTATATCACGTGTTTTATTCTTCCACGAGTTTCTTCTTTTGCATAGACGGAAATGAGAACAATGAAAATACCACGGAGCAATTAGTGAAGCAACATAATGTAGTTTTTCTTATAAATTATAAAAGTGACGGAATGTAAGACTGTTAAATCAAAGTTAACCATTATTATGGTATGGTAGTTGTAATAATTGGGGTTACCTATGCAACATGTTATGATCTGCACTATTGTTAGCGGCTTCACATATTACATAAAACCTTCGCTTAAGACTTTGTGGACACATATAGATATATTTTTATTAAAGCATGCCAAATGCAACTCCTTCCAAAGACCAGGCGATAAACAATATACGAATTGCATTAAAGAATTATCAAAGCTCATTGTATAGGGCATACATGATGGTCCTTATGTATGGTATACGATCTTTCATTACTTTTAACATTCAATTAATTCTTCATATTTTCATCGTTGCCTAGTTTAATACAGTCAGTCCTATGATGAACACGTGTGTATCATGTTCTCTGTGTCTGGCAAATACTGATATTGGTAATCAAACCTTCAGAATAGGACCATTGTTCGTCTACATAATGACTGATTGTTTACGTGAAAATAAATATCGAAATATATCCGATTCGACATATATTCTGTAAACATTTGCATGAACAGGAATCATCAGTTTGACGAAAGAGCGGGTGCCAAGGGCAAGCATAGCAGACTCAGCAAATGGAATGAACAGCCAAAAGGTGTACAACCTGTGCGTTTTCATTATAAACTGGATGAATCGAGAATATTACCATCACTACGTCTCGGAATTTCTGAGGAAACTCTGTCAAATGTACTAGATTGAAACACTTGCCAGTGGTATTATACGATTCGTTTGAAATAAACATGTATATAGGACAAAGAGACTATTGTGCAATTCTCCATTTCTAATAATGTCCGTCCGTCCGTCCGTCCGTCGTCCGTCCGTCTGTCCGGCAAAATCTTGTTCGCTCCATATTTCCTAAACCCCTCGAAGGATTTTCATGAAACTTGGGTCAGATGTTCACTTTAACTAGACGATGTGCAGAACTGATAAACCAACCGCGCCGGCTTAAGGTCACAGCTCAAGGTCAAGGTCAAAGGTTTGATTCTTGCATTTCTTGTCTGTTCCGTATCTCCTAAACAACTCGAAGGATTTTTATTACACTTGGGTCAAGTTTCATTGCAATTGGTCACTCCTTACTGGAGGTATTGAGCAGAAACCATTTTTCTATTTCTAGTAATAGTGACCTTGACCTTAAACAAAGGTGGTTGTTACATGCGCTCTGCACATCGTGTCACTATGGTGAACATTTGTGTTGGGTTGTTCTTGAATCCTACAAGGGGTTCAGGAGATATGGAGCGGACACTAAATATAGTTACATTGTATATGACGTTTGATCTCTAACTGTGACCTTGACCTTGAGTCGGCACAGTTGGTTCACGGGTTTTGCACATCGCGTAGCTGAGGTGAACATCTGACTCAAGTGCTCACGGGTTCTGCACATCGCGTAGTTGAGGTGAACATCTGATCCAAGTTTAATGAAAATCCTTCAAGGGTTTTCGGAGATACGAAGCGGACATGCAATGCAAGGCTCAAACCTTTAGTTTTTACTAATTCATTTTAGCTCGAGTGTGAAGAAAGCTTTGAGCTTATCCAGTCACTCTCGAGTCTGCTTCCTGGAAAAACCAGTGCTGGTGTGAAATGAGGAGGTACGGTCGTGACCTTGGTGGGGCTCGAACCCGCAACCTCCGGGATGAGCGGCAGACACCTAAACCTCTACACCATCGCTACCCTTTGAATTTGAGCTGTGACCTTGAGCCGGTGCAGTTAGTTCATTGGATATGCACATTGTCTACCTGAGGTGAAAATGAAAATGAAAGATTTAGGAGATATGGAGCGGACACAATTTGGACGGACGGACGGACGGAAGGACAGACAGACGGATATAGCAAAAACAATATATCTCCCCAAGACATAATTCTCCTAAAGGTACGGATTATTACGTAGGTGCCGAGAATTGTAAAAGATTATGCAAACGCGCCATCTTGTGTTATAATGCGAGTGTACGTTTCAACAGTGCATGATGATATGCATTGTTCGTCCAACTGGCATGCTTTGTTTAACTTAGATATATTATGCCTATGTCAGTAAAATGTAGCTATATTGGTCTATTTTAGCAGTTGGCTAATATGTGAAAAGACGTTAAAATCATACATTTCAAGTATGACAAACGCAGTTATTAAGAAATACATTTCGTTCCAGTTTTATTTATAGAATGTTATGATGAGGGTATCAATGACAGCCAAACAATGCAGTCAGGTTGTTCAACGTAATTTCGACCGTTTACTCAATCATCTTTAAATATAAGTTCAGTTTAAGGGCAAATACAGAACACTGATATATAAAATAATGTAGAATACAACTATTCGTCTCTCAGAAAAGTGTAATCATTTCTCCAGTTTTAAGCATAGAACATATAAAAAAGAAACATGTAATATCAGATGGACAAATGCACACGTAACAATGCAAGATGGGATGTCAGAAGGCTCAATGTAATTTTTGCACCAAAACTGTTCCATACACATACATGGCATGAGAACCTTGGAGGTAGATGAACACGGTTATGTTGCTTTAAAAGCCTGGAAAACTTAAATGATTTGCTGCATACTGGACACACATGTCTTCTTCTTAGCCTCTGGATTACATTTTCTATCGTGTCTAAGTTGGGACGTCTTGTACATAAATTCATGATCGCACTTTCAACAATGGTACCTTTTCGCTTCAGTTCCGTGTTGAGCGGCATGTGCATCTAACACTGTTTTGCAGGAACAGGCCTTTCCACACTCAGGGCATCTGAACGTTGCAGCTTTTCCATGCACTGTTTATTCATGCCGGTTAAGCCAATACGGCCTGCTGAAAGCCTTTCCACAGGTTGCACAAATGCTTTTGTCTTCCACGTGTGATTTCATATTGTTCTTTGTGCGTATATTTATTTGAAAATTCTTTTTTACACACGCAGCATTTGAACTCATGCGATCCGTGAACAGTAATGTGCGTGACAAGTTAAACCACCTCGGGTATTCGGCTACTTACACGCCGGAACGATACCTAAAACGCCGGTTCTATGTACATGTCGAATGCTTGTTGTAGGTACTAACAAAACCAAAATACACAGCTAAGTCGGCATTCTTCTGGTAAATGCATTTGCTCTTAATGGTTAAAATATCTGTCTTTAAAATTAAAGACCATGGGTAAAAATATGAATGAATATGTGGAAAATGATACATTTTTACACTTAAAGCTTTATTATCCAATGGAAAGGATTGAAACATTTAAAGTTGCCATTTTCCCTGATAGAACTATACATAACCGACGGATGAATGTACGTTTTACTTACCCTTTTTGTGTTTTTGTTGTCAAATGTTGTGTTTTACGCAACCAAGAGAAGAATTTGGAGATACCGCTGACGATCATCAGTTATAAACAATGATACCTAAACAAATCGCTGTGAGGAGTTTGAAAGAAAATTTCTTCCATGTGTTGTACAGAGGACTGGAATGTTAACATTTCGGACGTGTAGAAACTGGTAGGGGCACTATTTCAACAATATTTGGCCTTGCCTCATACCCAATGTTGCCCCGCCAAAGTGTTTTTGACGCACAAAATAATTTTTGTTCCAGCTAAGTAAGTAATCTTTAATTTGAAATACGTTTTTTTGGCATTGAAGATTGAATAAAGATTGTAGGGTCGGGTAGGAAAGGTATACGGGTCGCGTTGCCGTAAATGCACAGTTAATTTGTTTGGACTTTGATCTGTATACATGGAATATAAACAGTTTTTATTAGTAATTTCACTTAGCAGAAACCTATATAGAATATACTTAACGGCACATCAGCTGAACGGAACCTTAACATTTCTTGGTATTTCTTTTATATATAATGCATTTACAAGATGAACTTTGTGTGTCGTGTGTGTGTGCGTGTGTGTGTGTGCGTGTGTGTTGGTGGTGTGCACTTCTGGGTGCTGTTGGGTTCGTTTTGCGGAGGCTGCGTTTTTGGTACGTGGCATTCCCTGTTTGATATTATTTTTGTTTTTTTGCATACATGTATACCGTAATGTAGTCTCACTATTTCCACTTCAAAGGCAGACCGATTTTACACGTTGACATTTTAGAGTTGTCCGCCTAATACGCCTCACTTTGATGTGCAAATAGCTGGGACCACATCCCCAACAAAATTCTGTTGGGCAGTTATAAACGCAATAAAATAAAATATTCTAACATGACTCACGATTTTGTCTCTATATACAAAGAGTAGAAAAATTATATTATATTACACCATAAACAACGTGGGAACCGATATGCTGTAAACATGACGTCATATTGCGCCGCATGACGTTAAATGAGCGTTCGCGTAGAAAACAAAGCTTTGCATTTATTCACTTTTTGTAATATCTGGTCATGTAAGAATCTAAATAACATCATTTTCAGCGTTGTTATCGTCTAATAAACAATAATTTGTCGTACTGATGCGCAGTTATAAACCACTCAGGCCTTCGGCCTTCGTCGCTAACTACTGCGTATCAGTACTCCAAATACTGAATATGGTTCGTCAAAATCTTCAAGGTTGATATATTATTAAGTCCAGGATTCATGCAAACCCATACACTTTTAAAAGGTCAGATTAATAGCTATACAAATTAAAAGAAACAAATGCAGGAGCTCATTTCGACTGAAACAATAAGGTCATAAAATGTTTCTTTAACTCATAAGCAAAGTTGAATAGTTCTGACAGCTACGGGTACCACATGCTATGTAAATATTTAGTGTTTATTATGCACTCTTTTCTGCATTAGGAAACTTGGTCACATAGTTTATTATACCTGTCTTTAAAGTATTTTTAAAGATTGAGATATTCTGTTGTGGCTGGAGGTTATTCCTAGCAGAGCATTGAAGCGGGTGGGACTTTTGTCTTGTATGCGCTGTGACCATCCAAATCATACAATATTTAATAGCTTAAACTAATTTGAAGGCAGATATGGAATATTTGTGACACGGGTCCCTCAGGCAAGCCATAGTACATTAACAGCTTTTCATTATATCTGACACCTTAGTTGTAACCGGTTTTTAAATTTGAAGAGATCTTTAACATTTAGCGACCATCATTTGCATCACCATTTCGTTTGTTTAAATTGATATTGGTACATAAGACCTCTCTAGAGATGTATAGGTGTACATAGTTTCTAAACGCAATGAATAGGATATCATTTGTATTGGTAAAATACGGTGTTCAGTCCAAATAAAAAGTATTTTCCAACGTCTGGTATTTATTTTCAGATTCATACGTACACACTCATTATGCCATTATATCATAGGTGGTTCATTACACATCATCTCTCATTTTCAAAACAATCCATTTCTATGGTTAACTTATATGGCGATTGCGGTATCCCTTTGATCGACAAAATCGGCGAGGATGGTATCTACGCTAATCGTCAGCGGTAGCCAAAATTCCACACACATGTCTCCGAAAAATTGCTCTTCTTTCAATAGTTTTTTTCATTTTCAATGAAACAAGAGTAATTGCTTACTAACTGAATATTTGCTTTCCATTTGTTTTTAGAAAATATCTTCATTTATGTACAAAATTAGCTAAAGTGTTCCAATCATCGAAATTATACGTAAACATGACAATAAACACCTTTTTTTCACGATGTTTCGTGAAACTGGAGACGAACATCAGATATGTAGGGAAAAGTGTGCATTTACTTTTCCTTTATAAAACATAATCAAATCTTCGTTAAATGTTGATTAAATACCTTTTTATTGGCATGACCACAAACATTATACATGTACACTGAACCGGTGTTTTAAGTATCGTTCCGGCGTGTAGGTAGCCGAATAACCGGGGTGTAAACTGTGTACTACAAACTTTCCCACAAATACCGCACTCGTGTGAGTTATCGTCACCGACATCATTTTGTGTCTCCGACGAATATGGATCAATATCTGCCATTCTCTGCAAGATAAAACAATTAAATTTTAGATGTGCATACGAAAGGCGTTTGTATAAAATCTCATTGACCATGTTAAATGACAACACGAATTGAGAAAGTCCCTTCCACAATCGTTCAACGCTATTATACACCTCAAAAGAGATATCAAAGTCTTATAGCCAGTTGGTCTCTACCAATACCAGTATCTAGCAAAGGCATTTTAATCACAATTTTGCATTGCCAAGCAAAAACATGTGTCTGGAGTAACTAGGTGTCCAAAATGCATGTAAATGACTTGGTCGGTGGGGTAAACATTTTTGAATTTTCAACGTCAACTGTTTATTGAAACAAGTGAAGATATATATACAGGATAATTGTTGGTTTCGGTGTAATATCACGTTAGAATTTTACCGAGTGGGTACCAAGGGTGATTTTTTTTTATGAGTTGCGTAACTGTTTAGGAGTTCACGATTGAAATTATCGCGATATTACATCGATACGGACAATTTTTCTGTTTAATTTATGTCTGTAACAACACTTTTGTTAACTTTGTTTCAATGAATTGTCCAAAATCGCTGAAAACGTCATCAGAAAGCATAGCAAACATGACGTCATTTCAACGACGTCATCGTCGTGGTTGCCGGCATTCATTTCGCTCGGTATACATTTAGACGTTAATCCGGTGTAGAACATTTTGATAACTACATGTATCACAGCGAGTTTAAGTATATTATTAGTAGGCTATATAACGACTTTTTCATGGCACCTAAAATCATCAAGAATAAAACGTTTTTATGTTATTACTACACTTTTTGTCTATGTACAACATACTCTGAATGTTGTTGCTATCTAAACAAATTAGACGTATATTTTAATGACATATTACAACGGATGTTATAAATTCTGTACTTCAAACATTTATATTTTTGACATTGTACATGAGAGAAAGGACGTATGTTCAGTTCAAGTTATAATCTGTTAATAGCAGTGTTCTTGCAAACGCGTGAGTATGATGGACATTATACGTAAATATTCGTTAACGGGTACGTATAGCGGTTATAAATTAGCGAAGGCAGATACCAAACTTGCGTAATACTCTCTGCAGAGACAAAAAAGTGCGTGATCCTGTTTTTGTCGGCCATATAGTCTATATAGTCACTGTCACCGGCACAACAATTTACAGTGGGTTTAGCTGCAATGATAACTGGTATAACAAAGTACAGAGCTGTTGTTTTTGCCTTTGAAATGATGAAAGACTACCGGTAGTCGATCGTTTTGCATTTGTAAACATCGACCGTCGCAGACAATGTTCAAGCAAACAGGCTAAGTATGGCACCTATGAAGCTAAAACGAAAAGCCGATTGAAGATTATATATTTCTTCACCTGATGAAAGTACTCAAAAAATCAAAGTATGCTACAAGTCTACTTACACTTCTGGGAGCTGTGGGGCTCGTTTTGGGGAGGCTGTGTTTTTGGTACGTGGCATTCCCTGTTTGATATTATTTTTGTTTTTTTTTACACGTCAAAATGTGCTCCTACTTTCGTTTTCGAACAGGACTGTCCGCCATTTTTCCTCCGCAGATACCGGTTCGTCGCTTAACCCTCTGAAGAAACGGGGCTACGTTCACCCGCCTGGTATTGCATTGGTTGTTCGCACCCATCCCAGTCACGGAAATACTGAAAGATTGTATTAATGTTTTTACCTTTAGAAGTATTTTTATTCATATCAAGTCGCCACTGGAGCATCTGAATTAATTATATTAGCGTTGCAGGCATGGTACCGTCTTTTGTTACTATGTACATGATGGGAGTGTGTAAATCCGATCTAAACGCTATATAAACGCACTGGTCAAAGATCACATTAACCTTTAAATAAAGATGTGTACATGTGGCTTTAAAATAGCCCATCCGTGTATATGAATTGCTACAATATTAAAAACATGAGCCTCCCTGTGTAAAAAAAGAAAACGAACAAAATAACTCCAAGTACATCACAACGTCAAAACTACGTTCGGGGTAGGGGTGGAATTTCGTAGAATTGTAAAAACAGTAAGCCGGTGACCCATCCTTTTTATCATATCAAATGAACTGAAAATGATCTTTTTACAGCATATCAGACGTATGCGTTTTTTTCATCGAGCTGATTTTTAATAACTTTAATTGTAAGGCAAGATTTTAAGCAAAAGCCTGCTAATTTTTTCCCGTTTTGACGTCATATAATGGCGACTAGCGTCTCAAGCGTCGTAATGTTTTCATCAAATCCTATACCATAATTAAATACATCTTAAATGCAAAGCGCATATTGTCTATAAATTTGTAGGAACGCGTTCTTATCCGAGGGTAACCGAATGCCCCTAGTTACCAGGGGATGTTTGTGTCCACATGCGTCTGATCCCTGCTCTGATCGACTTGATGTGTAAGCACGCGTTCTTATCCGAGGGTAACCGAATCACCCTAGTTACCAGGGAACACGTCTGATCCCTGTTCTGATCGAATTGATGTGTAGGCACGCGTTCTTATCCGAGGGTAACCGAATACCCCTAGTGACCAGGGGGATGCTTGTGTCCACACGCGTCTGATCCCTGTTCTGATCGAATTGATGTATAGGAACGCGTTCTTATCCGAGGGTAACCGAATGCCCCTAGTAACAAGGGGGATGCTTGTGTCAACACGCGTCCGATCCCTGCTCTGATCGACTTGATGTGTAGGAACGCGTTCTTATCCGAGGGTAACCGAATACCTCTAGTAACCAGGGGATGCTTGTGTCCACACGCGTCCGATCCCTGCTCTGATCGACTTGATGTGTAGGGACGCGTTCTTATCCGAGGGTAACCGAATACCTCTAGTTACCAGGGGATGCTTGTGTCCACACGCGTCTGATCCCTGCTCTGATCTACTTGATGTGTAGGAACGCGTTCTTATCCGAGGGTAACCGAATACCTCTAGTTACCAGGGGATGCTTGTGTCCACACGCGTCCGATCCCTGCTCCGATCGACTTGATGTGTAGGAACGCGTTCTTATCCGAGGGTAACCGAATACCCCTAGTGACCAGGGGTATGCTTGTGTCCACACGCGTCTGATCCATGCTCTTATCGACTTGATGTGTAGGAATGCGTTATTTTCCGAGGGTAACCGAATACCTCTAGTTACCAGGGGATGCTTGTGTCCACATGCGTCTGATCCCTGCTCTGATCGACTTGATGTGTAGGCACGCGTTCTTATTCGAGGGTAACCGAATGCCCCTAGTAACAAGGGTATGCTTGTGTCAACACGCGTCTGATCCCTGCTCTGATCGACTTGATGTGTAGGCACGCGTTCTTATTCGAGGGTAACCGAATGCCCCTAGTAACCAGGGTATGCTTGTGTCAACACGCGTCTGATCCCTGCTATGATCGACTTGATGTGTAGGCACGCGTTCTTATTCGAAGGGAACCGAATGTCCCTAGTAACCAGGGTATGCTTGTGTCAACACGCGTCTGATCCCTGCTATGATCGACTTGATGTGTAGGCACGCGTTCTTATTCGAGGGTAACCAAATGTCCCTAGTTACCAGGGGGGTGCTTGTGTCCACACGCGTCTAATCCCTGCTCTGATCGACTTGATGTGTAGGAATGCGTTCTTATCCGAGGGTAACCGAATGTCCCTAGTAACCAGGGTATGCTTGTGTCAACACGCGTCTGATCCCTGCTATGATCGACTTGATGTGTAGGCACGCGTTCTTATTCGAGGGGAACCGAATGCCCCTAGTTACCAGGGGGATGCTTGTGTCAACACGCGTCTGATCCCGGCTCTGATCGACTTGATGTGTAGGAACGTGTTCTTACCCGAAGGTAACCGAATGCCCCTAGTTACCGGTGTCATACTGCGATGTAGCGTCTATAAAACTTATCTGTACACCCTCATCGAGCCAGCTTTCTGCCTTTTCTGATGTTACAATTGGTAATTCACTGGCTCTTTCAGCACGCACAGGCGGTATATATTTACTGCGAGGTTAGAATGGAGCAGAATAGCGAGCTAGACTGCCTCTTGGAATATGGTTTTGGTGAAATCCTAGGGCCTGTCAGGGACAGTCCTGTACCAATGTCGGCGGATGCATGGCTTGTTTTTATAATATAGTTTATGTACATAATATGACAGTGAACAAAGCAGAGCCATGTGTTTCTTTATTATAACTGTTCAAGGAATAACATGGTGCAATTAAGCAAAACATGGTGCATTTTTAGAGATTCCGGTAGATTGTTTGGGGCTTCCTTCAACATGTACAATGTCTAAAAATTGTCAGGAAATGGAGAAACTTTATGTTGGAATTTGCTTCAATTAAGAGAACTCTTAATGCGTTGACCTCCTCAGAAAACCGTCATCTTTGGTATATGCAATCTATGATGCATCTGCTTAAACGTGGTATTATTTGGAAGGAATACGTACACGAGACGTTGAAGTCACGACGTCGTCACGATGTCTACCCATTCTCACGGTTGCTTGAACATAAAACGTTCGTATCTCTGGTATTTATGAACGATTTTGAATGATTTAAGTTTCATTTTTTATATAACGATTATACCTGAACATTTACTGAACAGTAATGAAAAAGAATAAATAGCATTGGCAAAAGGCAGTATTATGTAACAATTTTGACGTAAAGAATGTCGTATTTTGCCATCTACCTGTGGACATGTTTCACTCGAAATTGATACCATATAGTTGATGATTCCAATTATCAAATAAAAGCAATAAGTCCTCAAAGTAACTGTTTTGCAAAAGATGGTCAAAAAGAAAATATTGCTTCACATTTTCAAAAATGACTGTTTAGTTTCCAAGTTTATTTTGATATATGCACACAGTTTGTACATTATAAACATACAAAAACATGAGGCAGATACATATATAAATAAAACAATATTCGGTCACCGTGACTGAGAGAGGGCAACATGTTTGTTTACCTTTTGTCATACTGACTTAACTGTCAAAGCGAGGGTAGATACCTTTAATTGGAGTAATTACGTCACCGATTCCAATTTTTATACACAGTAGTCCGTGTTTTACATGCGTGAGTTTAACCACGTGTGCCTAATTTTAGTTATCATGTCAAAGATCGCTGTTTCTAATTCTGGTACAAAAATAATTCAAAGAGATGGATTTAACTGTTTCTTATGATGCGCTGGTTGAATATCGCTTGGGTGTCGTTTTAGTGATTCACGTGGATTTACCAAGTCAGTAAACGGATGGAAGCAGGTTCATGTGCATATATTATCTTTTACACTGTTAAAAGATAAAGACGTCCAACTTGTATAAAATTTCCAAAAAAAAAAGATGTTTTTCAAATTTTCCTATAACACAATTGATGCCGCCGTTAGCGGTCCCAACCGTCTGGCAATTTTTTAGCCGAGCATACTTATCGGCCGTGCCATTTTTTCTTTAATTTTCAGTGATCAAAAGTGTGACGACTTGTTAATACTATTATCTAGTGCACATGTTTTAACCCTTACCCAGCTTAATTTACAAAAATGGCCTTTACTTGTCCATCTTCCAATTAGACATCACAGTTATTTGTTGATAGAATTTACTGAACAGCGAACAACGGACGTGCTGGCTTATCATGCATGATCTGCACAGTATTGTATAAAACGTCTCACTTATCGGCAGACAATGGAAACATTTTGATGTCTATTCCAAATAATAAAAAAATACTGTGTATGTTGTTGTTTAATAACGAATATAATACATTTGTATATCCAACTGGAACGAATCGTGCAGTCACTATTACCTGTAGTATAAGATACCCCCCACCCCCATCCCATTATACCTTTGTCATTCGCGGGACAAAAATACCCCACCGCGGGAGCCGAGGACGGCCCTGTGTAGGCATGTTAACTACGGTAAATCGAGACATTTAAAAAATCCCACACACTGATAAGTTTTACGATAGGATATTATTTTTTATTAACAAAAGACCACTAACGCTAGTCTCCTGAGAGCGTTTGAAAATAACATCTGCAGAACGTGCTGCTCATTATACACAAACTAAGTTTCCTTTCAGTAGCGTTTGTTGTTCTTGAGATATCGAAAGATCCAGTTTTTCGTACGGACAGACGGACAGGGGAAAACCTACAGTTCCTTCCGGTGAAAGGACTAATAAAGGGGACTGATGTAAACGACATTTGCATACTAAACTGTCTACTAAAAAGACCCATTAAACGTACTACGAGACAAACCACATCAAAGAGAACCTCGTCATTCATTAAAACACCAATAAGACGCCATGTATTTTCCTTGAAATAACCAGACGTACAGTGAGTGTGGGTATGCTCACCGGTAATGGAGGATATAAAAGAATGTAATATATATTATATATTCGGAAATATGAACAATATTTGATGCAATGCAAGAACTTTAGTTTTCAAATACCACCTATCTTGCTGACAATTTGAATATCATTAAAGGGGCACTCCCTACATCTAGCAGACTATATTCTCGATTATATGTTCAATGAACGTAAAATGATTAATAAATACAATTTCAAAGAAGAACCTATGGCGAAAAAAATGCCTCATTTTACCAAAATTAATCAATATAGAGGCTTTCTGTAATAAATCGCATCCACCCATTAATTGTACAACAACAACTCTACATAGATTATTGAATGGTTTACGGTACTGCAGTATAGTTTAAACCGCTGATTTTATCGAAAATGACTGGTTATGCATAGCTGAAACTTTTAGGTTAAAGGTATATAATTAGAATTTGGCCATGTAACAGATTTGTTTGAAACTTTAACATCTGATCATTTACACTCATTTATGTTCACTTAGCACTTAATTCAAGTAAGATTTTCACTGGAGGTATTTTTAAAATTTGATTTCCCTATCCTGGTTGCCCAACCAAGATAGAGTTATTTTATCATAAGGAAAAAATTGATACAAATACTTTGCCTAAGGAAAGATATAATTATAAGACCTATTGTATTATATTTGTGAAATATTTGCATTAAAAATTGCATATTTAGACGGAATTCATTAAAAATTCAAGTTTGAAAATATATTATTACCTCCCTTTACCTATCTTCGGTGCGCACCCAAGATAGATTGGAAATGATTGAATTCAGAAGCTACACATAGGTTTATAACTTGCATTTTGGTTCAGAATGTTAAAATATTTGTATATTTATCCAATTCAAATGTAAAAGTAGAAATTATATTGAAATAAAAAATAATTACTCAGCGATTTATATACTTTCATATTAAAGGGGAGTAATAACAAAAATTTATAAAAGTAAAAATTGGCATAAAATGTTGCTTCAAAGTAATTGACCACCTTTAAGCTATTATACTTACAAAGATTCTATTATTTATGTTGTGGAGGTTATTAAGCTTGGCATCAGTTATAGGGTATGTCCCTTTAATGTTTTAATTACACTGTAAAGATTCATTTCCAAGTTTCCACTATGTGCATGTTGGAAAAACCGCGCACGCTGTTGACGGCCATATATGTATGATAACAAAAATACCATACAAACTGTATGGATGGATGGGTGGATAGTGATTTATTACAGAAAGCCTCTATGTTGATTATTTTTGCTAAAACGAGGCAGTTTTCGATATATGTTGTTCTTTAAACTTTTATTTATGAAATAGTATCCGTTCAAGCGATACTCATCGTTTAATAAACAATGATTTGGAGTTCTGATGTGCAGTAATTAAACACGATGGCCGGAGGCCTGAGTGGTTTATAACTGCGCATCAGAACGACAGAGAGAAAACTGTTGTTTATTAGAAAATTACAACGCTGAAAAGCATGATTTCTTTAAAAATTTATTTATGAAATAGTATCCGTTCAAGCGATACTCATCGTCTAATAAACAATGATTTGGAGTTCTGATGTGCAGTAATTAATCGCCGTTATAACCCGTTTTCATTTATGCGCATTACAGGGCCCTGTCTCACAAGTCTTTCATCAAGTACGGTGCCAACAGTGCCGGGCTTAAAAACGGCTGCTGACGTCATAAATAATACCTGAACAACACGGACGTTGTCCCGCGCATTGTTGAACGTCGTACGAGTAAGAGCGTTTCGTTCCTATTTTTATGATCATTTATGCTAGAATAGCGCTAACGAACGTTTTTTCATATTATAACACCTGCAGAAACCCTCGTGATATGTTGTTGCCCTCGCCCTAACGGGCTCGGGCATCAACCATCCCTCGGGATTCTGCAGACGTTATAACACGAAAAAACGTGCGTTAACCCTACAAAATCGTGAGTCATGTTAGAATTATTAATCATTTTTCGTTAATTGAACACGTTGTTTATGTTTGGAGAATACAATCTGCTTGACGTAGGGAGTACCCCTTTAAACCAAAAATAATTCTGTTCGTTTAACACATTTTTTATGTTTGGAGAATACAATATGGTAGATGCAGAGAGTGTCCCTTTAAACCAAAAATAAATCCGTTCGTTTAACACATAATTTATGTTTGGAAAATACAATATACTAGATGTATGGAGTGCCCCTTTAAGACTGACATGTCGTTTTTCAGGTCCGTGTGTAGCTGGTGTAGTTGTGGCAAAAATACCACGATACTGTTTGTTTGGTGACACCGTGAATACTGCATCCAGAATGGAGTCTACCGGCCTACGTAAGTATTTCTTTATGGTCTAAATAATGATATTACGCGATATACTAACACAGCTAGTTTTCATTTCTATCACATTCCTGAAAACATTTTACTCAAAGTTTGAACTCGGCATAATACTAAATCACACATCCATCACACACGTAATTTGTTTCCTATTGATTTTTCTCATGTTTTTCCACAAACGGTTGTGGGATTCAGCTACTAACAACCCGGTGAAGTTTGTTTATATAGTGCAACCTCCCAACAAAAGCCAGATGACTGGATATTGGCTGTTGTCCAGAGGTTGCTGTTGCTCAACGGGACTATTTTGCATTTATATATATATGATCAGCTTTTTAAGTAAGTCAAGCATATATAAAATCTACGACTTTACTATTTATGATGGATCATTTATCACGAGTTTAAATTATTTATCTCATTGTATATATGAGTCATTAAAGTAATCGGGATCCCATTTTACATGTAAATACAAGGCTTTTGCTAATTTATCCATCTTCATCATAGACCCGTGGCCCTTTGAAAGGTTTTCCGTCAATTCGGGATGAAAAATAGTGGCCGTTGACCCGAGTTTGGAGGTGGCTGTTGGTGGGAGGTAAAGCATATAGAAAAACCAATGGGTTGAATTCAAATCAGCTGTTGTAAGAAGGTGGTTGTTAGTGGGAGGTGACCGTAAGTGGAGGTTACACTGTTTTTTTAAAGCTGCTCGCTCTGTTTTTGATGAAAAATTAGTGAAAAAATAATGTTCTTCAAACTCCTGAAAATAACATGTTTTAGAATGAATAGTCAAATTAAAATGTTCTGGTATAAATACCTGTCAAGTATATCTGTATATTTGTTATTATACGCTACCAAATTATACTTTTGAAAATCCCAGTATTAGCATATCGTGTAGCGGTGCCGTTCAACCAAACCTACCAACATTTTGAATGGATTTTTGCAAATTCCTACAGAGATTTTTACTTACGTTGTTGATTCTAGCCATTGCTTTTACATTTTATGTATTAGAATCTAGTATATCATTTTAATTTTTTAAAATGTTTTCTCCGGAAACTGAGCGAGAAATGTTTGATCATCAGATGTTATGGATGTTCTTTTTGTACACCTCAATTATACCCTGCTGGGACAAGTTGTCTGCGATCAGAGCTTGCTTAATCCGTGCAGCATGAACATGATCTATACTGTTCGTCATTCAGTCAGTACATTTGAGTAACCTCTAAATCGACGTTACCACTAAATTATACATGAATTTTTTATCGAACTGTTCCTCTGCAGTCCGTCAGTCTCTACAGCTTATGTAGATTGTTGGAAGATATTGTCACATTTAGAAAGTTATTCGTCCAATTTGGCTAGCTGTGCACTATTACTTGACTAAATTACTAACTATATATTTAAGAAATTTTCATTACTTTTTAATTTCAGTACGAAGTGGTAGGATACCTCATATCACACAGATTTCTGCAGTGGAGGTTAATTCAGGGACAAAGTTTGACCAGTACATTGTGCCTAAACAGCCAGTAACTTATACTGCACAGCAGATTACAGGGATAAATGTGCATGGGGGTACCATGACAGTGCATGGAGAAACTGTAAATGCAGACTCAGTAAATGTGGCATTAGAGAAGTTTCGCACATATCTTGATAACTTCAGCAATTTTTTTTTAATTGCTCATAATGGTCGGAGGTTTGACTTTCCAGTTCTGATGTCAGCATTCATGAATAATGAGTGTGAAAGAAAGTTTTTTTCATGTGTGACCGGACTCATAGATTCATTGTCAGTTTTCAGAAAGGTTTATCCTGATCGCACTTCATACAAACAAGAAGACCTCGTCAAAGATTTACTTCAAGCTAGTTATAATGCACACAATGCAATTGAAGATGTTATTGCACTTTCTAAACTAGTCAAATTCACAAGTTTGTCGGGCAAAGAACTACTTCAGTACAGTATAATTCTATGCTTTTCAACAGAGAAAAGGCGAGGAATATCAACAGTCTAAGTGTGCTTGTAGCTGCTGGTATTTGTAAAACTTCCACTGCAGAAAACATTGCTGGATCTGGTTTGCAGCTTTGTCACTTGAAAACAATTTGTAACCGTGGGGGCGGGGGGGGGGGGAGATTCTCTGTTGAGCATTTTTACTGAAAAAAATACTGAAGGACAACCGAGAGTAACAAACTGTAAAAGAGTGTTAGAAGCAGTTATTCCCAAACTTGTAGATTATTTCAGCAAACAGCCATCTGAATAATAATCATAATGGAGAACTGTATGTTGCTTTTGCATAATATTTCAATTTATTATATACCTATAAATATTCAGTCAAAAAAACAGCCTATATTCAACCATCAAATACGGCCTGACAGAAAAAAAATCCGTATTGTATGTACGTGCAATACAAATAGCGCGGCATAATTTGTAAGAGTGCATTCAATTGGCCCACAAATTCACATGACTTTAATAACGTCGCTTTTGACTGGGTCGTTACTATTTGTTTATACGATGACGTCATTAAATTGACGTCGCACACCACGTATATTTCGCGCTAAAAAGGGTTTTTCTTCAATTTTATGCTTAGTATGTAATTTTAATTTAGTTTATCGCGCAGACAAGTGTCAAATGGTATATAATAAAAGGGTTATTAGTATAGTAATGTGATCCATAAGCCGGATTGGCTCTCGTCGAGGTCGGATCAAACTCGTGCTACGCACTCGTATGATCCGACGCACGACTCGAGCAAATCCGGCATGCTGGATCACGTTACTATACTAATAACCCTATTAGATCTCTCATGGATTCCATTTTAGATTTTATTGATTTCTGTAACTTGCAAACAATTTATTATCAGGACAGATTTTTGTGTATTCTAAGCACTTAGGTTTTTAAGTCTGGTTTCCATGGCAACACAAGCATCTTTTGTCTCTGCAAACTTTTTTCAGTACAAAGGATTACTGAGGTAAAGTACATTCATATCAAATATATTTGATTACATGACAGATTGTTTTTTTATTCATTTTTTTTTCACTCTGCTTCTCCATTATTATAAAACAACGCTAAGACAGGTTTTCAATTGCAAGGACTACAGATTTATTAACTTATATGTAGTTTTTTTATAAGGAGATATCTTGTGATTTCCTGTATTTTGAATCATTCAAATCTACATTTGTGTCTACATTTGTATTAGCTGTCTCTCTTGCAAGTTGGTCTTATAAATGTCGGTCCAGCAACGGCTTTTTCAGTCTTCATTGTATCAATGTATTTATAGTTATAAGGTGCTTATTTTACAATATATGAATATAAGAATATCATAGGATTGCATTTTAATTCAATTTCAACTCATTGGATAGTACTAACATAAATCTCTGAGCACTGGAGATGGAAATTGGAAAATATTAAAAAAAAAAAATATTGCCTTATAAATATGGGGGGTGGGGTACATAAAACTACATTTTAATTCAATTTCAACTCATTGGATAGTAATAACACAATTCTTCAAGCACTGGAGATGGAAGCTGGAAGTATTTAAAAAAAAAAATGCCTTTTAAATTTTGGGGGGATGGGGTACACAAAACTGATTATTTTACAAATATAAGACGGTGAATTTTTTTGAAATTCTGGTATTTTGTGAGGTATAATATATGTGTTAAAGTTAAATAGTTGTTACGTGTTGCCTCACAAAATTTTGTGGCATATCTTTGTTAAAAAACTTGAGTATTTTATTCAAACTGTGAAAATTTGCATATTCTGACCGTGGGAGTCAAGAATAAAAACCTGAAAAATTTATGAATTCATTCTACATAATGCAAAACAATTATTGTGTTTGATGAAGTATTTATTTCTAAATGTAGAAATGTAAAAGTATTATATAAATTACATGAATACTTGAAAAAAATATATAATTTTTGATCACTAAGGGTACATTCTAAATCTAAGAATTAAAGGGTACATTCTAAATCTAAGAATTAAAGGGTACATTCCAAATCTAAGAATTAAATGGTACATTCCAAATGAGAGATTGGCAAATCCATTTTAAAAAATCAGCAGTTTAAGTGTCAAGATTTCACATTAACACAGTCACATGTTTTCTACTTTCATGCAAAGCTATGCGAATACAGACAACAAATGCATCTGCTGGCCTCCTATATTTGTTAAATAAGTTTGAAATACATGCATCAGACCGAGGCCAAATCAAGGTAAGAATAATTTTTATTATAAATATACATTTGAAATATCATTGACTTGAGACCTTTCGCTTGTATTTATTACGTGTCTGGTTCGTCTAAACATGTACATTTTTGTATCTTTATTAACAGAGAAAATGCTCATATTTATTGTAGTTAGTGAAACTGTATACTTAGTTACTTTCAAGACATTCTATGTCGTAATTGCCCTGGGTTAAATTATTAACAATATATTGCTAGTAGATAAAATAAAATATCTTTATTCATGCAGTCAATTATTCATAGAGGAAAAGTTTGATGACCTCGAATTGGTTAGAAGGATACAAATAACCAGAACATTAGTGTCATTCTGACAGAGAGCATGCAGGATCAGGAAAACGCCCAGTCATAGGAAGTGGCATCGGGAACCATTCATGCAGGTGAAGTCAAACCGATAACCAGTCAGTCAGAGGAGGTCATACTGAAAAACATTCAATCAGAGCAAACTAAATCGGGAACCACTAAGTCAGAAGACATCGCGCCGCTCTTACGGACAATAATATCGGGAACCACTAAGTCAGAAGACATAGCGCCGCTCTTACGGACAATAAAATCGGGAACCACTAAGTCAGAAGACATCGCGCCGCTCTTACGGACAATAAAATCAAGGAAACATTGTATGTCAGACAGGTTTACAACTCCTTGTTTGACTTAAAACTTTGCTTTAAACGATGCATGCAACTTTAGTCCACAGACATGCATGTATCATTTGGATTAATTTACAGTTAGACAGAGCCCTCCGGAGATCTGACAAACAATTAAGATAAAACTCTTAACTGAATGAATGTTTTTTTTCAAATTAATCTCTTGTTAGACTTAAACATTGTGGTTAAAGTTTGCGTGCGGGCTATAACTATGTTAAAGGTCTATAACTATGTTAAAGGTCTGTGTGGAGGCTACTATAATGCACATATTTCATGAACCACTTATCAGATTAATTTGCAACTCGAACAAAATCTTAAATACTATTAATGGGGTTGATTTGAACTTAAGCAAACTCTTGATGGGCATCAGATAACCACGTTAGATAACTCTTGGCTAAAGGGCTCGGTACGTTTTAGGTCGATTTTGGCCCGTTTCTGTAACCTGATGAAATTTACACATGTTGTAGTATAATCCTTTTCACTAAGAATACTGAAAAAATTAAACACTTGCCTTGAAAAACGAAAAAGATATGAACATTAGAAAACGGGACATATGATCACAAAATCAGCATTTAACGTCAACGACGTCGCGTAAACTATACGTCGTACATTCTCAGTATTAAATATTTCTTCATTTGTCAAGGATATATAGATGAAACGTATGCTAAAGAAAAAAATAATGAAGCACACTGCATGATGCTGCTGCATCATAAGGTTGAATAACTGCGAAGCACAGAGAACTGCCCGGAAGCTGTATATGTCGGTGTATGTCCATGGGACCAAACATACTGATAGATAATTATCTCTCTAATTAACTTTCGTAGTTTGTACAATCACAGTTTTCGGTTTTTACAAAGCAATATTATATTTGGACATTTTGGCGGGAATTCAAGGGAGAATAATCACGCATTACATGATGCAAGTTTCACCGAGCGTATGAGAATTGCATATCAGGGCAGGCCAAACCGTTTATGCAAACAAAAGTTTGATCGGAAGTTGTTTATCGGTATCCAGACTTTGAAATAAGACGGTTAAATCAGGCACAACATATTTATCATTAAAATGCAAAAAAGCAAAAAGTAAATAATTGATTTTCCACAATTTTAATTTCTTTCTATAAATGATTGTTTATCAATTTATCTTAAAAGTAGTCCTACAGGAATACGACATAAGTCGGCCGTTTTAGTAATGATGTTTCTTTGTTTCTATTTCTACACACAACGGCAAATCGAGCTAGATCCTCGTGCAAACCCCATACGGCATTTCAATCAGATAATTTTAAGACATTCATAAGGGGAATCAGTAAAAAACAAGCACAACATGGTATAAATAACCGAGTTTCTTACTTTCATTTTTGCAATACTTATAATTACAATTCATTATCGTGCAGCGAAACTACACAAACTATATACTTATAAAGAATAAAAATACATCTACGGAACACACTGGATTATAACGTTCCTATTTCT
The DNA here is from genome assembly GCA_022818135.1 of Saxidomus purpurata. Lineage (NCBI taxonomy): Eukaryota > Metazoa > Mollusca > Bivalvia > Venerida > Veneridae > Saxidomus > Saxidomus purpurata. The sequence goes on from JAFMSR010000004.1 coordinate 971,597, forward strand.
GAATAGATCACAATACACGCTAGCAGTTTATTTCCTACGCTAGAAGTTAATTTTGCGAAGACAGTTAGTCTATGCATATCAGAGTAAGAAACGCTGCATTACGATGGAAATATTCAAAACAGCGAAAAATATATACTACATTTATCACAGTTGTAAACTTTATTATTAAACAAACCTTCATGAAATATAAATGAAATAACTATCTACAGACATGTGGTCTTTTGTGAAAAGTGTTTGCTCATCATGCTGCATATAAAGTTTACACAACGGTAGCGACTGACATATCACCCACCGTTTGCGTACAGCCTCATGCTGATTTCTACTATATGTTTCACAACTCATACGTGATATGTAAGGTCACTTAGAATTGTGAGTGCAAAAACAGTGGCCATTTTGGGCGGAAAGTCAATACCGTATTGATTGTAAATGTTTTATCCGAGACAACAAGATATGATTCAAATTCTCAAAATTATTAATGACCTCTTGCATAAAAGTGATTGATGCTATTTTCATCGTGTTGTATGTACATGTACGCTTCAAGACAGTTAGCGACTTACACGTCACCCACCGTTGCGTACAGGTACATGTATATTTTTACCATTTTAGAACTTTTGCAATAAAAATGCACACAAACTCGCAACTAGGAATAACTTTTTTTATAAAAGTATGATTATAATGCTCGCAAAATTAAGCGGAACTTGTGTTTGTGCAGTTTGAGCATCTTGATGTATGCACATGTACGTGTCAAGACAGTAAGCACGTCACCCACCGTTTGTGTACAGGTACATGTATATTCTAATTTTTAACCAAATTAGAACTTATGAAATAAAAATGCGCACAAACGCCCAAAACTAAAACTAACTTGTTTTTTATAGAAGTATTTTAATAATGCTCGCAAAACGCGGACACCCACCGTTTGCGTACAAGGACAACTAGAATTTAACTATATTAGATCGTTTGCGACACAAAATGGACACAAACACGTCAAACTAAGGATTAGTTGTTTACAGAAGTATTTTGATAGTGCTCGTACTTGTACACGTGTTTGTGCAGTTTAGTCAAACATAAGCCATTTTGTTGCTACAGATAGCTGTTCACTGCTCTGCAGCGTCGAGAATGAAAGGGGTCCAGTCAGTAACCACATCAGAATAGATATTTTGTTGCTTACCTAGAAACCAAATAACACTTGCTATATGTGCACATGTTCCCACAACTCTAGAACCGGTTTTGCAGTTACAGTACCATGCGTGTATGTGGTCATCTGTGTATTTGATCCACAGTTTATGCTTCAATGCACTTGTGTGGCGACTTTGCAACTTGACCTCTAAAATACCTGGTGTGTTGTATAGGTCATATTGCCCATTTACGAAGTGTTCATACGTGTAATTTTTCGCTAGTTTTATGCTATATACACCAAGAGTTATATCCCTTAATTGTTCTTCTAACAAATGAGGAAAGTCGACAATACTTGCTGAATCAATTTTTTTCCATGTTCGAGGTCTACTATCAAACTGACTCTCTATTTGTTCTTGCAATACATTGTTTTGTTTGGATAGTTCTAGCATTTTTGTAGCTAACTCAATATCATTGAGACTGTCAGATGAGCTAGACAAAGGCCTTTTGTATTTGTTGAAAACAGACCCCATTATTTGTAGGGTAACAGACAAATGTGGCAGCTGGGAGTTTGGAATGGTTTTATCAAAAAACCTCCATTGTTTTAGACGCGAATTTACGGACTCTACAACCCACCTCACCTTTGTTACCAAGCGGGAATGATTTGCATCTTTGGCAGACAGTTGACGTTGACCTTTAAGTAAGAACGACGGCATTTCTGTTTTGATGCCGATATCAGTTAAGAGCGGAAGTGCATCCCTAAAGCCACGATCAACAATGAAAACGTCATCATCATTTATCCATTCCTTAATATTTTCGACATTATTTTTGAACATGTGTGTAAGAATGTGTGCATCGTTATTTTTTCCGTCTGACATGTACGGACCAATAATAGATACAATATAACCAGACGTTGTTGCTACTATCATAGGTTTTACCAGTGGACGTTTCTTGTGCATTGAAAATGTTCGCCTTTGAAAACGAAAGTGATTACTTTTTTGTATGTACAGGTAAGTGCGATCAAGTACGAGAATGGCTGGAGGATTGCATTCATTTGGTGAAAACAACATTTTTGCAAGAGGCCGTGTTTTGTGTTGAATAACATCACTCCGTGTTATGTGATTGAAACCTATGTTATAAGGAACAAAATGTGTTAAAAGTGATTTTCTGACTGTCTTTAGACATGAACTGACATGACGTTTTTTCATGCTGAAAAGAGTTGCAATTACCCTGTTTGATAACCCTGATCTCATTTTTGTCAAAAACACAGCCAGACAAATACGTGCATTGCGATATTTAGATTTTTTCACGTATTTTACATTCTGCAAAAGATCATTGAAATCAGCTTTTGATAGACCAGTTAAGGAAAGGTAATCTTCATCCGTATACGTGTCATCGAAATTAAGCCTTTTTTCAGACGACTCTTTTGCAATTGACCTTACATTTTGTAAAAGCTCTTCTATTTCATGACTATTAAATTCACTGGTATTGCATATTGTAACTTGTTTGGTTTTAACTTTATCTATTGAATCTATGTCTAATATGTTAGAATTTGTAATGTGACGAGGACAGCACCTCGCTGATTTTGATAACAGTACGCCAGTTTCAATAAAAAGATTGCATCGGGCTTTACTTTTCACAACAATTAATCTTGGACCTGGCTTACGACAAATAAAGCAATAAGAATGAGAAGCCCCAGCACGTGGGATTTCTAAATAGACAGTTTCTTGAACATCATTTTCAATGGAAACCGGCGTTGCCCGTTCTCTGGTAGATTGGCATGTTAGGTCGTGTTCATCGTCTGGCTGCTGCAACGGTCGCCTTTGAATTTCTTTATGCGCTTTAAGCCTGCATTTTCCACATACTTTGCCATTCTCAGTTACTTTGATATTTTTGTCCTCTAAATATTTCCTTATGTGCATATTATCCCGTCCAGTCAAACTCCTTCTTTCATTTTGTTCTTTTACAACAAATGACGCAAGGATAACTTTTATCCATTGTTCACTGAAAAGCATATTAACTCAACTACAGATTAATGATATACTTGAATTTCATAGCCAATAATTATATTCATTACCGTCTCCCTCGGTCTCCGCATCGGGAGCGGGAGGTCAAAAGTTCGAATCTCAGCAGGGGTCCGTTCTGATATGGCCGGTTGGTGAGCCACCAGCTAGTGAAATAATGGTTACCGTATGCCTACCTGCCTGGTGCCTTGCATTAAAAAGGATAGGATTCGGGAGGTAAATGTGCTCAGAAAGAAGGTGTCTTATAAGTCAGATATGACTGGCCCTTTAAGTAGGGGTGACACAAAATAAACAAACACACTTTACCATACACTATATTGATTGGACAAATGAACTTGATCCGGATCTTGAATATATTATTCCGTGATTCTGCCGAATAAATCAACCGTGCAATTTCACGATACTTTTCGATGCAATGGTGTTAAGTATTCCTTTATGATCGGAAATAAAAGCTTGCATGTGTATTGTCGATAGCATGCAGAACTTCCGGTTAGCGATATGCACGTTCAGATCTCGTGAACATGTCATTTTTCTATCAGACTAATTTTTTTACTTTATAATGGAAAATAACTATAACGAAATGTTCATAACTCGCCAGTAGCAAGCAATCAAATACGGATTTCAGGTAACAATAGTGGCTGTAAAAAGAAACTACGTTTATTATTAAGAATGAAATGAAGACGGAATAGAAATATAACGTTTACGGGACTCGAACACACGACTTACAGATTAGTAAAGTTTAAAAAAAAATGCAACTGTCTGAGCGAAAGAGCAGTTCGATATGCAGTCGATCAAGGAAAGATATTATCGTTTAACACGTGCATCTTTTTAGTAAAATGAAAGTCGAACTTTTCAGTAGAAATTAATCGCTTTAAAATTAAGTCAATGGCGGTTAGGAGGATCTGGTTAATTTGTTCAAGTAAAAATAACTGAGATTTCATTTCTTTTTTTTTTCCATCAAGAAACCCGAAGAGTGAGTTCTACTCTCGTATGTGTTTACGACTGGACAGACGGACAACTTAATTATGTTTTACGCCTATTACATAATTATAAATCTTTGTTTGCGCCGAATTCTGTATAACATCGTAGTACTATGGAAGCCTTGGAGGGCCACTTTTGAGTTTCGACTTACGGGTGTTTTTGACTTTTAAGTTATGACTTTCAACTTTTGACTTTTGACTTATGACTGCTACTTTCAGACACTTTAAGAGGAATGGTACTGCATAAAAAGCATAACGATCTGCTGTGACAATATAAACTGGGATTCGAACCTGTATTAAGGTTTTAAAATGATGTTTGTGCGTAGCACTGTAAACTTGTTTGCTGTAAATAAATGAACTAAGTTACTTTTGTCTTTGTCATTTATTTTAGTATCAATGAGCCGTGACGGCGCGTCAGGAGGCGACCTTGGGAGCCTCCGCAGTGAGCGGCGACGCAACTCTCGGCTCGGGAGGCCTTGTGGGTGTCCTCTTTCTTTAATAATAATAATAATAATAATAATAATAATAATAATAATCTCTTTATTTAAAGAAGCTAGCTCATTAAGCATAATGTACATAAAGCAACATATTTCTTATCTACCATGAGACCTTCTTTTAACAATGATAATATACAATTGAGAATTTTCTTTAAGCGGGGGTTGGGGGACTTGACCCCCAGGCGTCAAGCCAACTATGAAGGAACTGTAAAAAAAAATGATTTTTTTTGTTGCTATGGTAACATTTTTTAAAAAATTACTTTTTATGTTTCAATGTATCTATATGTTAATATCACAAGGTATACCGAAGGAAATTAAAGTGCTGTAATATGTATAAGTATATTGTTATATTGTTGGGTCCTCAGTAGCAGGTTCCTAGTATTACCTGAACCTGCCGCTGGAGGTCCTCAGTGAGGACCGTGTATAGGGTTAGGGTTAGGGTTAGGGTTAGGATTAGGGTTTCTTTTTTCATAAGTGATAAGTAATAAGTCAAAAGTCAAAAGTCAAAAGTGATAAGTAATAAGTCAAAAGTCAAAAGTAATAAGTCAAAAGTCAAAAGTCAAAAGTAATAAGTCATAAATCTGTCACAAATGATGTAACTTTTATATATATATAATTGATTTTATTAAAATCTTTTAAATAGAAATTGTATTTATTGAGTGTTGACGTGTTTATATTGTTTTAATAAAAACGCCAAAGAGGCAATACAGTAGTTCTAGTCATAAGTCAAAAGTACGGCGTACAAAAGTCATAAGTCAAAAGTAAAAAAACACCCGCAAGTCGAAATTCAAAAGTGGCCCTCCAAGGCTTCCATATAGTTCTTCTAAAACAAATAGTTATGTACAATTTATATTACAGGGTACACATATTTCGGACTCTATAGCTACTCAGTAGATCTAGCTCTATAATCTCTATGCGAACATTTTCACCAGGCATAGTTAAAATCATTTTATCGAAATGAGCTTCGAACGCGCAAACTTCATTAAAAAATATATATTCTCTATATGATATCAACTAAAAACACAATTCATGTATCTACAATGACGATATTACATCTACTGTACTGTTGTGGAAGAAACTTTAGTATAATTTTATCATCACAAGTGCATCCTCATGCATCAGTGGTTCGCCAACCTTTCAGACAGAAATTATGTAACGAATGCTCTGGACGTACGAGAATGCACAAGTGTAGATCTTACTTCTTTCGAAATTTTAAACATGTCCGCATTAAGGTACCAGTAAGATATTATCAAAGATTACAGATACAATGATAATAAACGCTTACCGTCAATTTCAAGTTGGTACTCCCATGCGCTGATATACGTTTTCGTGGTGCAATATTATATTATTTACGTTTTTTGTCTATTTCGATGGACTTCACGTACTTTGACGTCATGAATGACGTCAAACCTTGTGACGTCACGCGTAATTTTATCGGCGGCACGAAGTTAACGTTGTTTACTAATAATAATTTGAACATATGTCAATATATACTCAACTTTAATTTTCTATGAAAAACGGGCCAAAATCGACCCAAAACGTACCGAGCCCAAACTTCACTCGTTGGCCGTTGATGCACTTAACAAATTCTAGTTAAAGCCTTGCATACAAGCTGCTACTTTGGACATAAATTCTGTTTACAAATTCATGTCATTCTTTAAGAATGGCTTGCCTTTCACCCACAAAACTGGCAACTCCTTTTCGTGAAGAAGCGACTTTAATTCGAAACAAAACAGTGTTTAAGAGTGAATAGAACATTGTTCTTACAGTATCCTGTCAGTATCCTGTCAGTAGATTAATTTTATTTTATTATATCAACACATTCAAAGTGATCCCTGGACTTTAAATACTTCAGAGCATTTCAAATTTTTAAATGGATCCTTTGGAATTCAAAGTAAATTCATCTGCATCAGATGTGTTATTTTATTTTATTATATCAACACATTCAAAGTGATCCCTGGACTTTAAATACTTCAGAGCATTTCAAATTTTTAAATGGATCCTTTGGAATTCAAACTAAATTCATCTGCATCAGATGTGTTACTTACAATTGGAAATGGCAAATGCCGTTCTAAGCATTGTGTGCGAACCTATTATCAAAGTACAAAACCATGTTCTTCCATCAGTATAGTATACTGACTGGCAAAAGGAACGCATCTTTACCAATTAACTTGAAATTTATTATAGCCGGTACATTAAAAAAGTATTCGCCTACCGCAAAGATATAGAACAAATAATAAATTTCTCTGAATGAATTATCAAAGCAGACAGATAGGAAAGTAAGCTGTATTTACTTATTATACAGGTTTTAATGAAAAAATATACACTGACACTTTTCTGCATATAGTAGAAAACCGGTGCGTTTCTTTTGCCTTTAAGTTTATTTCTGTATTATATTTGGGCGTATGCTGTATATACGTAAGACCGACGGCAGGAAGTGTCTCGCCTTGGATATCTTTTGCAAAAAATGATTAAATTTCAAACATTATGAAAAGTTTCAAAAGGAGCAAGACATAGACGATAATTGTTGGTTTCGGTGTAAGATCACGTTATATAATTTCAACGAATGGGCACCAAAAGTGATATCTTAACGAGTGGCGCAGCTGAGTAACGTAACTGTTTATTTTATGGTTAAAACTCTACTTTTATTGAGTTTGTTTCTATAAAATATCGAAAATCGCGGGAAACGTCATCAAAAACATAGCGCAGATGACGTCATTTTAACGACGTCATCGTCGCATGGTTTCCAGCATTAACTACGCTCGGTATACTTTTTGACGTAAATCCGGGTTAAAGATTGCAAAAACAGTGAAAAATAAAAATGGTAATCCACTGTTTCAAAACTGTGGATTATCACTTTTATTTCACTGAGAAAACTCTATAATTCACTGGAAAACAAATATGTGTATTAATATTTGTTTCTAGAGTTTCAATGCATATTTAAAGGGACGTTCCCAACAACGAGCAGTTTATTTCCTAAAACATATATATCTCTCTAAAAATGAAAAGAACACATGATGAAGACAATGGTGATGATGATTTTAATGATGATGATGATGATGATGATGATGCTGATAATGATGATGACGACGATGATGAAGTTTTCTTGTTTTTGCGTTTTAGAGCATTTTGTATTCTAAATATATGAGAAGTGTAACTATAGAGATACCGTGGTGGTACCAGAAATTAGACTGACTTCCCTTGAAGTGTATTGATATCGGACATTTTCGCCATAATTTTTTTAATTAAAGCATTGAGTTTAGAGCAAGAATTATAAGATAATCGTACGCAAAACTATGTAATAACATATAGAGCCTATTCACCGAAACTTAACCGCGCCTAACCTGTGTCTGCACCTTAAAGGTACATTACTTACACCAAATTGAATTTTCTTTTAAATCTGGAATTGTGACAGAAAAATTCAGTTTGAAACTGGCTTTTAAAACTTTACAATAGCCGTGGAGTATTTCCCTGTTTGAGATACTGCTGCAGAAAAACGATTGAATGTTTATGTATTTCCTTAGATTGACCTGAGTGGTCTTTTTGTCCTACTTTCGCTTTACTAAATGTTGTAAACAGTCATAGATACACATTGCACATCATTGGAAGTAAAGTTCTTCAATTATTATTCAAAATAGGCATGCTTATTTATGTGCAACCTGTTTACAGTCTCTCTCTTGGAGACTTCTGGAAAATTGCAAACTTTAAGATATTTGAAAACTGGAAAACCTACTTTCATTTTTGAAAAGGCAAAATATATTGTATTAATTCTTTTGTTAAACTCAAATTTTCAACACAATATGGTCGCATTCGATGCAGTATGTCATATATTTCCTTCTGAGAAGACGCCCGTTACGGTTCCAGATTTAAAAGAAAATTCGATTTGGTGTTAGTAATGGACCTTTAACTTGATGACAGTGAAAACAAAAACGAACGTACTATCCGATCGTTTTCTTTGATCTTTAAATGTCGGTCTTTAAGTTGTGTAGTTAGTTTGCTTCCCTGAAATGAGATACGTTGTATGGGCTGTATCTGTTATCAATTACTACACTAAACGTCATAATATTGCTGGAATCTTCGTCATACATGTCAAATCAGTGCGAAGAACCTGGATAATGTAAGGTAATGTTAATTTAGGATATTGTGACAGTGACGTAATAGATATCTGTGCACATAAAAGTTTACACTCATTGCACAAAACTGTAGATCATGTGTACAGGAGAGATGGAGCGGATCAGTTGTCCAGTGGTTAACGCGCTGGACTGTAATCCAGGGATCGCAGGTTCGATCCCCCGCTCCTCTACTAACATGACTAATGGTCTTTCCGGTGAGACCTAAAAGCTAGGTCCGATGTATCGGTGCTGTACACCGGGCATATTAAAGAACCAGACGGTGTCTCTGGAACGGGACGCGTTCTATATCTTGCACTATCCTCCGAAACCTAAAATGGCTTATCCCTCTGAAAATACATACATGCAGGAAAGATTTAATTTGTATATTATCCGATGAATTGTTCACAATAATATTGAGCTTTTCTACTGCGTCACTGTCACAATATCCTAAATAAACTGTAGTCGTAGAGGTAAAGTACGTGTCACTAGAGTAAAAACAAACTAGCCACATGATATTCAGCAACCTTAATGTTAAACTATGAACAGACTTCTGTGTCGTTTACAAATACATGTCCCTTAAAGCCGCTGGATCACATTCACAAGTAGCTCTTATTTTACCACGAAAAATATCTCGCAGACGACAATGACCTTTATTTGTACCAAAAACATCCATAACTATAATTTTGTTTTTGAAACGATAGGTACGTGTTTGAAATATAGCGCAGTATTTTTTTCAATGATATTGCAATAAAAAGAAAGTCTTTCTGGCAACTCTTTTTCGTGAAGAAACGACTTGAATACGAAAGAAAAACACATGTCAACACTGGAAACAGTGAATTAAACATGGTTCTATATCTTTATCCTATCAGTTAACTTATTTTTTTATATCAGTAAATTCAAAGTTTTCCTGGGACTTTAATATCTGAACAGTTTATGCCTTTACAGAGGAAATAAACAACTACCGAGACTGTGCTTCCGTGTAACTGAGTTTTCATCCTACTATCTAATTATCACGACGTTACAGACGTTGTTACAATTTCATCAAATGTCACAGTGTTATCAATCCGTCACAGACAACGTTATCGAAATGTCACGACGTTATCGATCTGTCAGTGTCACGTTTGGGGAACCTGCATATGAAGTGCAAAATGCACTTCGGTGAATATCATATGCGGAACTTCCGGAACTCCGTATGCGCATAAATTTAAAGGAAAAAATAAGGAAGGTGATGTAACATTTTCCCATTTTTCATATAATTAAAAAAAAAATTGCCAAAAAACTCGAATGCTTTTCGACCCTCACATACATTCTGCGTCTCTCCATATATGTTTGCTTGTGCGTTTGGACATGGCAGTGAAAACTTTGAACAAAGTGTCTGACAAATGTGAAAGAAAGTAGTCAACAATTATAAATGATCATGTTTTTGCTGTAAATCACATTTCTGGCGAGGTATAAACGTGCAATATTAGAAAATACGTACAAAGCTGCTCTTGGAAGAAAAAAACATACCAAATGATCTGGAAAATAATTCCTCGGCTAAAATGTAGATGCACTAAATATGCGTAGTAGTGTGCACTCAATATGTGCTATAAGATGTTATGTGGGATTGTTCAAAACTCTCGTGACTTCTTGCGTTATTTTCAATAATGTTAGAATGATACACTAATGAAAATCCGTTTATTGTAGCAAATGTCTTTTGTAAAATTCTTCAGAAGCAAAGAAAAGTGTGTGTGATACTGATGCTATCAGGAAAAGTTTTATTAGTCGGCGCTCAGCTCCCCTATATTTGACATTGTCAAAGTTATCACAAAAGTTGGGGGCAAGTTGTTATTGACGATTTTTTTTAAATATTATTAATATGTCGTTTCATTGATTAAAAATTACTGAAACTTAACCAAAGTATTCACCTGAAACAATGATGAAATATTTCATCGCTATGAAAATGAAAATATCATGTTTGACAATAATCAACATTTTCTTAAAATAGGCATAAACTTACAGTACAGCACGAACTACGTGTCCTTATGCTACTTGTAACTCATGGCAGGCACGGGCACGGGCACGGGCACGCGCACGCGCTCGCGAGTCATCCCGCTAGCCCAAAATTCTTATTCAACCAGCTAATTACAATTACATTAACAACTGCAATTACATCCAATATCAATGTGACATCAAGATTAGGCTAAACCGAATGCAAGCATGATTTTCTGCGGCACAATGCAAATGTGTTGCTTTGTGTGTAATTTAAAAACCATTCTGAATTTCGTAATCTACTTATCAGCAAATCGTGACTACTATTTTCTCTTTGCAACGCGATACTTCTTGAATGACATCAGGACAATGCCCGGCCAGAACCTGTACATTTATCTGACAAATAGTTCATAACTACATACCGATTATAAAATTTCAGTTTGAAATAAAGCGTTTTAGAGATGAGATTCTGTGTTTTAATTCAATTAAAATGTTTCTTATACAATCCTATCTTTTTATAATGATAACGGAGCGCAATACTTTGACAGAAATTCGAACAGGCGAGTTCGGAGATCATCGATGGCTTCAATCTTGGGAATCTGTGTTAATCGACGCATTTCTCTTCTCTTACATCTTTCAGTTCTTGTATGTCCCTATTTGATTGCCTAAAAGTATAATTACATACACTAGGGTCGAGGGCTGCACGCGGATCTGTCGCAGTTCCTTTTATTTCTGTATATTATGGACGTTCAAAATGTTTCAGAAAAACGCTCTTATCTGTTTTATTTTTAAAAAATGACTGCAAATACATTAACTGAATTTCAGTTTACTACAACGGTGTTTTCATCATAATTTAAAGTAAAACGCTTTCTGTTGTCGCGGCAGATCCTTACGACAAAAGTAACAGACAACAACTAGTAATAAAATGTTATATGTATAAAAATTGTTTACTTACTAGTTTCATGTTTCTGATAACCCAAATAGTACACCATTGATCCAGGGATTCTTGATACATTTCTATCGGTGTTCATAGCCAGTCTTCGCCTTGCAAAAGTGACGAATAAGCTACGAATGACGTTTTAGTATGTAAAATGTCGATCCAACTCTGTTGTATGATTTTTTTGGTTTCTAAGAAAATACTAGCATACAATAAAAAAGACTAAATTAAAAAAACCTTTATAAACTGCGTTCCATACTAATAAAATATATATTGTAGTAACTGTATATCTTTGTATTCATTTAATAGGAAAACTAAAAAAAGATGAACAACTGGCGTTTCTAGAGGTTAATGTAGAAAGGGACGCAGAATTACAAAATTCATTTCACACATTTCTCCACAAAAAAAGAGCACAAGGAACTACGTAAAATGCTGAAACTTGCAATACGTAACCTTGACAATGAAGTTGATAATTCTAGGGAAGAATCTATACTAGAACAGAACATAGACACATTAGAGATGCCATTTTACTTTGAACATGAAAGATCTCTGGTTAATGGCGGGGTTTCGAAAAACGCTCGCCGTCGACACAGAGAGCGTAGCTCATTCGATTCTATATCGCACAATGGTAACCTGAGTGGCCTGTGTGGAACACACGTGAAGGAAACACGAGTCTACATTTGAAAACCTACTGCCTTATCTTATTCGGGAAATGCGAAGGAACAGTTGGGAAATTCCGGATACCGACTACTAGATGTTAGCATTTACCGTCTACAGCATTGAACCATAGGAAATGCAGGAGAAACGTAATAATAATAATAATAATAATAATAATAATAATAATAATAAAAACTTTATTTTATGAAGGTAACATATAAGACATATAAAGAATTACAATGTAAATCGAAACATATCTTTTTTCCATATGGCCTTCAAAAAAAAAAAAAAAAAAAAAAAAACAACAACAACAACAAATAACAAGAATTTAAAATCTCTCTCTCTCTCTCTCTCTCTCAATCATCAGTCTTCTCACACACACGCATGATCTCAGATCTCAATCACACAAACGCAAAAGTATGTAATATTTTCATTAAACGGTATTTTAACAGTCACTCTGTTTACATATAAATATCATAAATAATTTAATCATTTATTAACACCTTCAAAATACATCCTTCAATTATTAGAGCAATTGCTGTAATGCTGCAATACAATATACGTATTAATTAGTCAGTCATGCATTCAGTAGTTAAAATATCAACATGTATATAATAATGATGATCCAATATCAATAACATTAATCATCATGTATTTCATACTTATATAAAGAAAAATTACAAAGTCCTAAAGAACACAAATATTTCAAATTTCGCCTCTTTTGTAAACATTCAGTTAAACATGAAGAATAAAGTTATGCAACAAGAATTTTTTGTAATTTTCTTTAAATATTTTTATGTTTGCTGAAAATTTTATATCTAAAGGTATTTCATTCCATATGTTTTTACTGTAAAAAGAAAACGTATCTCTGTAATATTTTGACTTAGGTCTTGATTGTAAAACAAGATCCATGTTAGTGATCGATCTGAGTTTATGCGTATTTCGCCTAGATTCATTAGAAAAAGTAACAATCTCATACATATAGTCTGGTGTCATATTATGCATGGTTTTATAAACCAGTACAGCTGCATGATATTTACACCTGTCATGAAATGTTAAAAAATTTAACTCTTTAAATACTTCTGTTGTCGATGTTCTCTTTGGTTTATTTAACATAATTTTACACGCTCGCTTTTGCAGTACATATACTTTGTTTATGTAGGATTTATTGTTTTTGCCCCATAGAGTGCATCCATAATCAATGATGGGCAATATATATGAGTTGTAAAACATACTTTTCATTTCATCCGTGAGATAGTTTAGTATTCCTTTTAGTAATGAAATTTTTGAGTTCATTTTTCTGCAAACATAGTCAATTTGTTGTTTCCAGCTTACAGTGTTATCTACATATAAACCTAAAATCTTTTGACATGTGACGTTTTCAATAACACTGTTTTTTATTGTAAGATGTAAATTACCAGTTCTTTTTATCCTATAAGAAGAACCTATTAGCATACAAGTGGTTTTTGCTGGGTTTAATGACATATTATTCGTGATACACCATTCATTGATACAGTTGACATTATTTTGCAGCTTGGTTTGAATGTCATGTAATTCTAAACCAGATTCGTACAATGTAGAATCATCTGCACACAAATCTATATTAGTATTAGGACATGCATAGGAAATATCATTGATATATAGTAAAAATAATAGAGGGCCTAGAATGGAACCCTGGGGCACACCAGATACTACTGAAAGTTTGTCCGATTGTGTATTTGCTACCTTTATCATCTGTTTTCGACCAGAAAGGTATGATGCAAAAAGCTTCAAAGATCTTTCAGTGAATTTATACAACTGTAGTTTATATAATAGAATTTGATGGTCAACTAAGTCAAAGGCTTTTTTGAGATCCAAAAACACAGAGCCAACCATTTTTCCACTGTCTATATCTTTCAACCATGCATCGATAAGTCTTAAAAGAGCTGTATTACACGAATGACCTTTTCTAAACCCAGACTGAGTTCTGTGAATAATATTAGTATTTATGAAAAAATGATGTAATTGGTTTGCAATGTGTCTCTCAAACAATTTTGATATAGTAGGCAATATAGAAATCGGGCGGTAATTGTTTGGGTTTCCCCTATCGCCAGACTTAAAAATTGGTATTACACGTGCTTCTTTTAATGAGTCAGGAAAAATCCCTGACGCAATACTATTGTTTATTATCGATGTTATATATGGAGTGATTGTATCTCCGCAATGTTTTAATATTTTTGGACCAATTCTATCAAGACCTGTTGATTTATGTATATCTAATTTGTCTATAAATTTCTTAACATCTAGAGGAGTTATAAACTCAATTTCAAATTGCTGATTCCTTAACGAATTATTTAATTTGTTTTTAAGAATAGAAAAATTACTCGATACGAAAGATGTTTTGTTTATAATATTGGAGATGTTTACAAAATGTATATTTAATTCGTTAGCAATATTTAAATCACCCTCAACTGCACCAGTACTCGTCAATAATTGCTTAGGCAGCACAATATCTTTTACTTTATTCAAATGTGTAAGATCTTTTAAATTCTTCCATAGATAACTTGAGTTCTTATTTTCTTCGATTGCTTTGTTAAAGAAGTTTTTCTTACTCTTTTTTATATGTGAAGAAACTTTATTTCTTAATATTTTATACATATCAATGTCTCTATTTTTATGACATTTATCCCTCTCATATATTAGAGATTTAATGTCTTCAGTGAACCACTGAGGTTTTATATCGTACTTTATTCTTTTTTCTTTTATTGGCGCGTGTTTTGTTAATACATCATTCAAAATTGAATAAAGTAGGGAAAGTGCTTGATTCGGTTCTGTAATTTTCTCCACATGACTAATCTCCGAATTTTGTAGGTCAGTTTGGAATAGTTTTAAAGTTTTCGAATGACCTGTATCTTATAATGAGCTATATATGAGGCAGTAAAACTGCAGAATGACAAAATCAAGAATTGTGTGTGTAGTGTGGTAATGAAACGGCGGTTTATAGTATGTTCGGGTATCTTCAAGACTTAATCATTATGTTATAATGTTCCATTGTGAGATTTGTTTCGTATTCTGAGGTTATGAGAGGTTATTTCAAAATGCTTTTTTGTAGATGGAGCGAATGAAAGATGAACATCGTTATAGGGAACATTGTCATACAGACACGTACCGCTTTGTGGAAATACAGAAATGTTATATACTACAAAATGTATATAGATTCAATTCAAAGGGAAGCAAAAATGAAACGAGAAATAAGCCGCCTGGCTTTTCTTTATATGCGAGTGCTGTTTTTCACAAAGTGAGACTTGTTCCGTACTATGAGGTATGAAATGCAGTACAATAATACATTGTACATCTATATGTGAGTACAGAGAATTAACTGTAAAATTTTGTTTTCTCTCTGGGATTTGCTCAAAAGTCATGAATAACTAAAGTAATTGTTTTTTTCCGTCTGCACGTTCTCATGTCAATTGTTAAATAAATCTTCACAGTTCCAAGGTTGTGTTGTGCACGACATTTAAGTCCATGTCAAGGCAAATGATCTGTCTGTGCAAACATTCGGGTCCTCAGTGAAATGAACGCATTGAAGGGGAGCGATGGTGTAGAGGTTAAGGTGCCTGCCGCTCATCCCGGAGGTTGCGGGTCCGACCCCCACCAGTGTCACAACCGTATCTCCTCATATGACACCAGTACTGGTTTTTCCAGGAAGCGGCCTCGAGAGTGACTCGGTAAATTTTAAGCTTTCTTCACAATCGAGCCAAAATGAATTAGTATAAACTAAACAAAGCACAATACAAGGGTTGCGTTGCATTTTTTCATGTTTAAGCAGTAACTTCATAACCGTTAATCGAATTTTAATAAAACTACAAAAAACTGTGGAGCACCATGTGAAAACGTATCATTCCAGCCCTTTGCTAAATACCGAAGTCCCAGAACAGATTCCCATTTTACTTGTTGTCTCACTCACAACATGTTTACTCTGTTTAAAGCGGGACATACTGATACTTTATCTACACAAAGTACAGTCAAACCTATGTTAACAAATTTCACAGCTAATACATGTAGCAGTTCAACTAGTACTGAAAGTCATGAAATATTCGCGATAACTTTATTGATCACTCTTTTTTTACAAGAGCACTCCGAACGGTTCCGGAATTCATCATTAAGTTAATTCAAAGTTGTCCAGACATTAACAATTTCCGGAAACATACTCAGTCCCTTTTCTCGAGTTCGTGGTCTTGTTAATTGACCAGGAGATAAAAAATTGCATACTTTTTGCCTCGCGAATTGAAAGTGATTTACATCATTAGATGGTCTACCTTGGCCTTTATCTAACAAGTACTATTTCTGTTTCTAATTATGGTCATGATTGTGATAAAATAGTGACATGAGGCTTTTTAAACAAGGCATAAACTATTACTGTCAAAAATAACTCTTTATTCCGCTGAGCAACAAACAGAGAATTTGAAATACAAAGTCATGTACAAGTCATTTTTATCTTAAGACTAAAAATACATACTAGATAAAAATCAAATATATATTATCATGACTAGAATACAGGGGTGGCTGTTACAATTAATTATAAAAATTGTGAAGATTACAGTATCAATGGTTCAGAAAAAGTTCTATGGTTAAAGAACAAAACCCATTTCTATAGAGGACAGATGCCTTAACTTGCCATTGTCCCTATGGGCATTACAACACTACAGTGATCATTTCGCGTCTTGGAGTGAAAATTTCGGTATTTCTCTAAGAGTTGAACATTTCAGTATTGCTTGCCTAAACTTATGTACACATGTCAACACAACCGTCCCATCTGTACGTTCAGTGCTTTGATTTTGACAAAGTTCAAGGTTGCAGCTAAGGCTCAGATCATGATGCATTATACATTGTTTTATACCCTTGCAATATATGTGCAGCCATTTGATTGGTCAAATGATCCGTATTACCGGACCAGATTTCAAATTTATATATATCAATATATATCAATACAGTCTATAATTCAACTTTTGTGTGATAGGCCATAAAGTGCCTGACATTCGGTCACAATGCAGCAAAAGTTTGCCTGACATGACCGTCAGACAGGCACTTTTTGGGAAGACTGCATCAACTGTGATGTATAAAAGTAAGCTATAACTTATAACTTTACTAACCAAAGCTTAGAATAGAAAGCTTTATATCAGTAATGATTTGTGTTATTATTTTTATGAAGATGAAATAAAAAAAGAAGCTGACAAACAATCCCATGATGCTTCAACTTTCCATAAAAAGGAAATACACAACGTCAAATAAATTACCTTCAATGCACACTTTTCTCATGCTGAATGGATGACTGTCTGTGTCAATGCTGCTTCTCACACATGATTTAAGTGTGTCATCATCCTTACGGAGCTAGTTCAAGTCACTCATGAAAAAAAAACATTACATGTATCCCAATATATCCTTTCGATACCAACGCATATGCGAGTTAAGACAGGTTTGGCGTTCCAAAAGCATGGTGATAGAGATATAGAGAAAGCATGGTTACAGAGATATAGAGAAAGCATAGTTACATTGATATAGAGAAAGCAATATTACATGGTTATAGAGATATAGAGAAAGCATGATAATAGAGATATAGAGAAAGCATGGTTATAGGGACGTTACAGAGATATAGAGAAAGAATAGTTACATTGATATAGAGAAAGCAATATTACAGAGATATAGAGAAAGCATGGTAATAGAGATATAGAGAAAACATGGTTATAGGGACGTTACAGAGATATAGAGAAAGAATAGTTACATTGATATAGAGAAAGCAATATTACAGAGATATAGAGAAAGCATGGTTATAGAGATATAGAGAAAGCATGGTAATAGAGATATAGAGAAAACATGGTTATAGGGACGTTACAGAGATATAGAGAAAGAATAGTTACATTGATATAGAGAAAGCAATATTACAGAGATATAGAGAAAGCAATATTACAGAGATATAGAGAAAGCATGGTAATAGAGATATAGAGAAAACATGGTTATAGGGACGTTACAGAGATATAGAGAAAGAATAGTTACATTGATATAGAGAAAGCAATATTACAGAGATATAGAGAAAGCATGGTTATAGAGATATAGAGAAAGCATGGTAATAGAGATATAGAGAAAACATGGTTATAGGGACGTTACAGAGATATAGAGAAAGAATAGTTACATTGATATAGAGAAAGCAATATTACAGAGATATAGAGAAAGCATGGTAATAGAGATATAGAGAAAACATGGTTATAGGGACGTTACAGAGATATAGAGAAAGAATAGTTACATTGATATAGAGAAAGCAATATTACAGAGATATAGAGAAAGCATGGTAATAGAGATATAGAGAAAACATGGTTATAGAGATATAGAGAAAACATGGTTATAGGGACGTTACAGAGATATAGAGAAAGAATAGTTACATTGATATAGAGAAAGCATGGTTATAGAGATATAGAGAAAGCATTGTTACATTGATATAGAGAAAGCATGGTAACAGAGGTATAGAGAAAGCATGGTTACAGAGATATAGATTCAAGATTCAAGATTCAAAGTTAATTTATTGTAACGTATACATGTATATAGTATTTTGTTACAAACAAATGCCTTGACAAATTTATCGTGACAAATATAAATACAATTATAACGGATTCTTACATAGAAAAAAGTATTACGTATAAAAAAATGTATGAAGTATGTGTCAAGAGGGTGAGCTAATAACAATAGTACAATTTTAGTGTACAACAGAGTGACAAATTGGTATAATAGTTATCATCATAGGAACATGTATTATATTTCTTTATTTGAATATTTATGAAAAAATAGTCATGCCTTGTAACTCAGTAACTATTTTGAAATACTATTTAAGTGGACTGTATAGTCTGTTCTAGCTTATGGAAAGAAAAACTGATGGAGCAAATGCGAAAAAGCTTAAAAGACAAACAGGTCTAACTAAACTTACTTTAAGAGTAAACTTTCTGTAAGAGAAAAGTACAAAAGCTAACTTATAATAATGTTGACTGTATATTGTCAACTATGCGTAAAATCAATCTATGTACTTGCAACCACTACTGACTGCCGCAAAGTAAAAGCATGGTATAAAAATTTGGCAAGATTCATTGTAATTATTTTCTTATCAGCTTGCATTAACTGGGTAAATTTAAACACATTTGGTCTAACATAATAATATGATTTAATGTATTGTTTACGAATTTCTCTATATATGGGGCAAATAATCACGAAATGGTATTCATCTTCAATGTCTCCAGAATTACAAATTTTACAAGTACGCAGATTTCTATCAATTCGCTCATTACCATACCTGCCTGTTTCAATTCTAAGTTGATGTGCTGATAATCTTAATCTTGACAGAGCAATTCTGTACTTTTTAGGAACAATTTCTAGGTATTTTTCCAAACCAAAGATATATTTAAAATTTTTATACATATACAAAGTCTGGTTATCATGAATACTGTTGTTCCATGACTGAATATAAGCGTCAATTACACGCTGCTTGAATTGAAAATGGAAATTAGGAAGAGCAACGCTCTCAGGATTACTCCATACGTATCCGAAGCCAAAATTGTCTAAAAGAGCTTTCACTTTACTGGCCCAGTTATTAACACCTCGATTACACCCATCTAATAATGAGTCATATAAGTGACTGACGATAATATTTTCAGACATCACAACTCTGCACCAATATTTTATTATTCGCACATATCTATTTATATACAGAGGGTAACTGCCTAGTTCACCGTAAACACCCATATTACATGTAGAAGTTTTAACATGCAGTAGCAATTTACAAAATTTAAGGTGTATTCGTTCTAGTTCTTTAGATTTTGTAAAACCCCAGACTTCACTTGCGTAACTCAATGTTGACCCCACAAATGCATCAAATAACTGACATACTGTCTTTATTTGCAGTTGAAATTTATTAACATTATCAAGTAGGGCATACATTGCCTTTAGACCTTTGCCAGCTAGCATTTCTTGGTTCAAAGTAAAGCTACCTGTATAATTAAACACTGTACCCAAATAATTAAAGTCATTCACGGTCTCCAATGGAAAACCATTAAACTGCCATTTTTCGTTATTTTTTAAGGGACCTCTTTTCCTAAAAACAACAATTTTACTTTTGTTGGCGTTAACTTTCAAACCCCATTGATCACAATATAATTGTAATAAGTCTAAACTGTGCTGCAGTTCGACGGGATCTTTACTAAGGATTACCATATCATCTGCAAATAACATTAAAATGAAAGATATTTCATCTAAAGTCAAACCACTTGTATGATCATCAAGTAAAAATAGTTCTAAATCTTCAAGAAAGAGAGAAAATAAGACCGGTGAAATTACCTCCCCTTGTTTTAGACCAATTGAACATTCGAAAAAGTCAGAGTAAGATTTACATCCCCTTATCCGAGCCTTCACCTTTGAATACATATCACGTATAATTCTCAACGTTTTACCAGTGACACCTAGTTTATATAATTTAAACCACAAACCATTACGATAGACACTGTCGAATGCCTTACTAAAATCGATAAAAGCGCAGGCCAGTCGGGTTTTCTCACTAAGAATTTTACTAATTATAGCATTTAAAACAAAAATAGCATCTATAGTTGAGCGTCCTTTTCTGAATCCAAATTGAACGTCACTAACAATGTTATTGGTTTCTATCCAGCTGTTAATTCTTTTATTTAATATACCCGTGAAAATCTTTGAAAAGCAACTTACTAGTGTGATGCCCCTATAATTATTAACATCTTCGGGATCATTTTTCTTGAATAACGGTATAATAATACCTTCCATCCAACTATCCGGAAAAAATCCGCCATTTAAAATACCGTTAAATAAATCCACTAAGTGGGAAGACAATATGTCACAAGATTCAATAAAATATTCATTTAACAGATAATCATCAGCAAAAGACTTGTTTCTTTTCAAACTACGCAAAACGGCTTCAACCTCTGCAACTGTTATGACTGAATCTAACTCTTCAAATTTACAATCTTCCGAATTAAAATTATAACTGCTACAAAAATTTTCGGCCTCATCATTAATAATGTCACCTGCCGTATTCAAATTCGAAAAAAACTTATAAAAGTCTTCAGTGCTAATATTACTCTTAATACCGTTGCTTTTGCGAGTAAAATGCTTCCAAAACTCCCTAGGATTACGATGTCTTAAGTTTTCAATATTTTTCATCTTTTTTAGTTCATGGCTACGTTTCTTCGTTCTTACCAGTTTCTTATAAAAGGATTTCTTGGAACACATATCAATCCGATTAGCATCATTTTTATACCGATTAAAATTACATGTAGACGCTAAATAAACATTCTTAGCATTAACACATTCTATATCAAACCATTCTGCCTTTTTCACCAAAGTATTATGAGCACGGGGCTTATCTGTAATAGTTGTAGACTTACAAAACAGCGGATCGGCCACACTCCTTATAACATGTGTAAAATTCGCTATACAAGAATTTACATCTTCTCTGTTTGTATAATCTACACTTTGTGTAACTTTATTAAAGTCCGGTAGTTTAGAAATCAAGCACCTTCGAAATTCATCTCGCAGGTTATCGTCCCATTTAACAGTGGTACGCAAATAATACTGATTGTCATTATCAGCTTTAGTATTACACAAAACAGAAAACGAAATAGGTGCATATATTAAATGGTTCTACTTCGAAAGAGTTAATACAACCGAAATCACATTGACGCAGTAAAAGATAGTCAATGACACTTGAACCCATTGTGCTAGTATATGTATAATTACCAACGCAGTGATCCTTATGTAATCTACCGTTAGCGATACGTAAAGAATTAGCTTTGCATAAATCAAGCAATTTCGAACCATGACTGTTATACCCGGCGTCCATAGAGACTCTGTCCAGGGGCGTATCAGGACTATATACATAAGCATCTATAAAATCTACGACGCGGTCACACATTATGTAGTCTTTTCTGTCGCCATTACCCACTCGTGCATTCCAATCCCCGGTCAACAAAACTTTGCCCCGTGCTTCATAATTACGTATATCATTATCTAACAGGGAAAATAAATCACCTGTAATCAAGTTGTACGCTGGTGAGTTTTCCACCCAAATATACGCACCTGCAAGAAATACATCTTCTTTAATATTAAAAAATGCCTTATCTAACTGCAACCAAATGATTGTGTCATAGTGATTTTGAACAATTTTTATACCCTTTGTAATAGAATTCTTAATATACACAACCACACCGCCACTAGGACGTCTTGCTCTTCTGTTCTGAAACTTCCTGTAAAAATTAAGACACTTATAGCCATTTATGACAAAATTAGATTTGCTGTTAGCCCAGGATTCATAAAGAAAAATTATATCATGCTGTGAAATCTTATCAATAAAGTCACTGTCTTCAAGCAAAGTTCTATTCAGTCCATTTATGTTCCATGACAGAACTGATAGTTCAGCCTCGGCGTTATGCTAATCTGTATTATCACGTACTGGAGCGCCATCAACATACAACGTGTCATAACTTAACCATGCCGACTTGCCCTGTCTCTTTGCTGTTTTGAGTTTGGGAATCAATGCTTTCCTACGCTCTGCTATTTCTTTTGGAAATTGCTCATACACGTAGAAAGTTGTGCCTTGAAGCTCCTTCCTCTGTCTGCGAACAACCTCTCGGTCCTTGAACAGTGAAAATTTCGCTACTATTTTGCGCGGTGAGTAAGTTGTACTAGATCTAGAGGAAGTGGTTTGTTTCTGGCCCATACGATGCACGCGCTCAAAACTAATTTCATCAACTATGTTTTGTGCCAATTTCAGTTTCTCAGTCATAAACTCCCGTATTTTACCCTCGGTTTGCACGGGTGTCTCGTGTTCATTTTCAGCAATGTTAGCAAATATCAAGTTATTACGCATGCTTTGGGACTGCACATACAGTAAATTGTCCTGCATATTGACCTTTTCTTTCTGCAAGCGTGAGATGTCATCATGTGCCAAACCAAGCGAAAATTCTAGGTTATCCACTCTATCACTTATTTTGCATACCTTTACATCAGCAGACTTGATATTATTTTGCACGTATGTCCAAAGTTTATTAATCTCAGTCTCAAAATTACTGACCTTTTTCTCTAGCGAATCCAAAGTATTCAAACGCAGGTCAACCTGAGTAAGTTTTGCATCGATACGCTTAAGATAATCAAGAATATTCGCAGAATTGCCTGTATCACTCTGGGAATTGGAATTAGTATCGCTGTCCATAGCGTCCGCACCGCCACTAGCCTCAAACACTGAATTGTCCATCCCCGAAATTGAAACATCAAACAAAACAGAATTAGCCTGTCGTATAGTTTCACTTACACTGTCACAAACATTGCCATTTGTATTGCCACAAGCATTGACATTGCTATCATATTGAGGTGAAACATGGCGCGCGGTTTTTGAATATCCACTACCTGAGTTACCACTGCTGTTTTTTCGTTTTTTATGCTTTTTCGTTTTAGATTTCGAACCCATATGATCACACACATTAATCCAACATCACCGGTAACTATTTATTCCAAAATAATGCCAAATATCATGCAAAAAATCCAAATTTTATCGAATTTTCCTTCTCAGGTAAAAATCACCGCCATTCAGGTAAGCTTGTCACGTGATTATAGAGAAAGCATGGTTATAGCGATATAAAGAAAGCATGGTTTACTGTCTTTTCATGACAACTGATATCTTATGAGTGTAATATTTGCCTGTTAAAGAAAGTCAAGATTTTGGCAATTTCTTACATCACAATCTACGACAACCAGTCTATGCCCCAACAAAGATAGGTGTATTAAAAAAGCAATTAATCATCATAGTGTGGTCAAAGTATCGGCTCTGTAGAAACTTAAATTACCTTCACAAAACAGAAAAATATACATGTACATGTAAAGAACACTGGCATTTATCAAAAAATGGATTAATGTAAATTTTCATTGAATAGTGCTTCACATGAAATTCATAAGATATATTTGTTCAGTCAGTCGTGTACATGTATCTGCACATCTATAGCAGTCTTCCATAAAAGTGTGATATGTATATCCCTTCTGAATCACTCACACAAATCATGTAAATGAAAAACATTTCTCAAAAATAATCGATCAAATGAAATGACATGTCATGTCAACCACAGATACACGGGATTTAGACCAGACCAGCTCAGTCCCAGCTCATTATTATACATTTTAATAAAAACGTAACTAATATCTACACATGTAGCTAGCTGGGTCCAAACCGAGTATCTGTGGTATCAACCGCTAGTCTTTTTTTACGGGGAAAGTCTAGAATCCGAAAATAGTTAATTTTTGTCATTAAATTATTATTTCTGTTACAAGGGAATAAAATTGTTAACGCAAGATATAATAATGTGTGCAACAGGATTTTTGAGCGAACTGAAACAGAATTATGTTGTATAGAAAGAGAAAAGTGCACAGACGCGACGTCATAAGTTGAAGCTTATTGAATTTTCGCAATAATTTCTATTAAAGAAGTTTATTTTATGTTTTCCAGTGAATTATAGAGTTTTCTCAGTGAAATAAAAGTGATAATCCACAGTTTTGAAACAGTGGATTACCATTTTTATTTTTCACTGTTTTTGCAATCTTTAGCCCGGATTTACGCCAAAAAGTATACTGAGCGTTATTAATGCTCGAGACCATGCGACGATGACGTCGTTTAAATTTGTTCTATGTTTTCTGATGACGTTTCCCGCGATTTCGATGTTTTATAGAAACAAACTCAATAAAAATAGAGTTTTAACCATAAAATAAACAGAAACATTGTTGGTATCGGTGTAAATTCACGGTAATTTCACTCGTGAACACCAAAAGTAGTTATTTTCACTCGTGGCTGCGCCACTCGTGAAAATATCACTTTTGGTGCCCACTCGGTGAAATTATAACGTGATCTTACACCGAAACTAACAATTATCCTCTATATCACTGTCGATTTTTATTTTACAATGTTTATATCATGCAATACATCTTCTGAAAGTAGAAATCAAGCTTTAATGCGTGTTACAGTTTTAAATCAAATCTAAATAAACCACTGAAGAGTTTTGTGGGCTAAAACAGCTCTTACACTAAGAAAATCCACTGTAGAGATGTAACATAAAATTCCATACATACACAGTAAAACTGTCAAATAAACAACAAAAACACGTCAGGCGTTCATTAAATTTTCCGTGAAATGTACGTCTGGCATGAACTACCGACGTCATGTACGTAAAACAAAATGACGGCAACAGAAACATGTCAGATGCAGTTCAAATGTGAAACATGGATGTGTAGAGATTGAGGAAAAACGAGACTTGTGAACTCCAGCAAAACAAATATTTTTCTCTGGACTCGTTATCTTTAAACCCACGTCTACAATATTTCATACAGAAAGTATTGTTTTTGTACTTATTCGGAATATGCACCTTTCAATACCAAAAAAGTATTTACAATAGATCTGTGTCTAGTGAAAATGTCCCGCACTGGGCGAAAAGAGTAAAATTGAAATAAACTTAAAATTCTGACTGGTTGTAATTTAAATGTTAGACTATTGTGTCGTTTTTGTGACAAGAATTAAAATATATCTTTTCTCAGGAATATAAAAATGTGTGTTTTTAAAAACTCACTCTATATTACAGTTATTCAAAATTTTCCGTGTCTAAGTAAAATGTCCCATAGCGCATGTGTGTTGGCGTTAACGTTAATGTCGATATCAATACGCTTTTTTCATTTTTCAAAAATTCTTTTATTATAAATGCCCTTTACTTTAGAAATAAATCACATAAATACGACTCATAATGTATATTTCGGTAAAATATTTAAGAAATAACATCCGTTCCAGCGGTGTTAGTCGTTTAATAAACAAATATTTGGAGTACTGATATGCAGTGATTAGCCACGAAGGCCGAAGGCCTGAGTGGTTTATAACTGCACATCAGTACGACAAATTATTGTTTATTAGACGATAACAACGCCGAAAAGGATGTTATTTCGATTCTAAGATGACCAAATATTACAAAAAGTGAATAAATGCAAAGCTTTATTTTCTACGCGAACGCTCATTTAACGTCATGCGGCGCAATATGACGTCATGTTTACAGCATATCAGTTCCCGCGTTGTTTATGGTTTAATATAACATAATTTTTCTACTCTTTGTATATAGAGACAAAATCGTGAGTCATGTTAGAATAATGAATATCGTATACGTATCATAAATTGACCGGTAGCGATCACCTGCCGGGTTCAGACTGGAGCATTCGCGGATTTCAAGACATCATTTCTGTAATATTTTCGTATATTTTCACTACTTTTTACGAGGTATAATATATGATAATTTTAGACTAATGTTTCGGTCAATAATAATAGTTTTGCGGACGTATACATAGACTTATGAAAAGAAAAATAGAGGCATTCAAAAGGCGAAAACAGATCAAATTAAAATTAGATTGTAATAGTTGTATTATGAACATGTTGAAATTATTAGCTCGGAAAACATTTAAGCGTGAACATAATTGATAATTTAGTAATTAATCAAGAAAGACTAAATAATTTAAATAGTATGTTCAAGACGGTAACGTTCTTTCGTTATGTGCCAGTCTTATTATGTTTATGTCAGAAGGTTATGCTTTAACTTGTCTTGGCATACAACGTTTTCAAGTTCACATGCAGAGAAAAACTTCAACAACTACAAACGTATCGAGGTTTTCTTCACTCTTGTCCTGCTGACGACCAGTAATTTTGATCTTTTACCGTCTGATCATGATCTACTTCTTTCACTATTCAGCTAATAAATGTTCACTGACCACTACATCCATATAAAATCATGGTTGTTGGCGAATGAAATAAGTCAATTTATGAAATTTAACGCGCCAAGTTTTGTTCTTGAAACTTTTAAGTGAGATAAAGTCACGTGATTAATTCTTACTTGGACAGAGATTCGTATTACAGACTTTACTGTCAGGATGCTGGACCCGTACACTTGGCTCCGTAGTGCTTCGGTGCTGGGTTCGTGCAGGAGCGTGTACCGCTCGTGGTTCCTGAGCCGCTTGTCGCCGTGCACGCGCTTCAAATGCTCCACGTTGTCCAACCGCCATTCATATCTAGAATTTCAGAAGTGAACTACGATGCCATATTGTATTATTTACTCCCTAGTTTTCAAGAACAGATGTGTTTACTGGGGTGCTTTGTCATCCTTCTACAGATGGACCTGTAATGGAAACTAGATTGCCAATATTTTGACATAACGAGTAAGGCTAACAATAAATGATAATAATATTAGAAATTGAATAGGTCTATGGTTAAAGTACGTAACATAATGATTTATTTACCTAATATTTATCAAATTTCAGTGCTGACAATGAAGTTGCAAGAATTATCTCGACCCGAATTGATTGTTCACATCAAATAATATTTAGATATGATCATTATTTTTGCAGTACTGACCCTAATACTATTTGTACTCTACCCTGAGCAAGTTGAAATCCGTCACTTTATTACACTCAGAATAGAAAAACACTCAGTAAATCTAAAATAGAATAATATTATTTTTCGTAGTTAAAGTGACCTTCTTGACACTCAATTCCTGAGCAATAACTGGAGTACATTTGTAACTATTATTGTTGTTGTTGTTGTAGGTGTTTAACGCCCGTTCCAAACGTATTTTGGTCATATATCAACAGGCGGGCAGTTGACATCAGCATCGTTCCTGGGAAAAACCATTACTAGACTCCTATCCTCCGTAAGAAACTGCGAGAAAGAGAAACTTTCTTGCATAAAGGGACAGAGTCGGTAGCAAGGCTCGAACCCACGACCCTCAATCTATGAGTGATTACAAAGGCTCTAAACACACGACCGCGGGGGCGGACTGTAACACGGAGTTTCATAAGATCTAACGAGTAAATTACATGTTATACATAAAAGCAAACATATCTGTTTATGTGAAAAAGTTGGCAGTTTCTTACTTGTACTTGTTACTATGGTAATGTAAACTTCCGCCCACATGTATAACTGAAATGCGTTAAACCCAAAACAAATATATACTTCAGAGATGTGTTTGGTCGTATTCAATAAATTGCAGTCCACGACATTTTGTCCAATAAGTAAGTTTATATCTTACGTTTTAGTCAAAAGATGCCCCGATATACGAAAAAGAAAAATGTTTGACGCTATACAAACATGCCAAAGGAAAGGAAAATGCTTTAGTAAGTCGCAATCTCCATTTAAATCAAGGAAACGCATTTGTCAAGAAATTTCATCTTTGAATAAAATTCAAGGAAGTCTCTAACCATTAAAAAGTGTTGAAAAAGTGTTGAAAACATATACACATTTTCACCTTCACATACGGTTGTAATTGCCCAGTCGCCGAAACGATTAAGGATCCCAAAAAGGTTAGCTATAGAAAACTGTATTTCGAACCAGTCAATTTCAACACGGAAAGAAAAGAAACTACTAATTTTTTGAAAAAAAAAAACTCATGACGTGCGAAATTCGAACAAAGTGCAAACTCTTCAGTATCTCTTTTTCTAGGTAATAGCGCATGTCTTGTTTGCACTACATGTTTACATTATGATTAGTAATAAGAATATACAACTTCCATTTCGATAAATGCAAAACAAAAAAATAATGCATTTATTAGCTCTGTTTTGATGAAATCAATCTTTTGTTGTGGGAGAACCCAAGATGTAAGATTTTATGTCATTTTATTTATATGACACCGGACGGACAGACAAATTAAAAATAATTGACAATACAGTGATCTGCAACCCGGGCAGCTTACATGTATCAGCGGCACCGGAGAAATTAATTGTGCGGAGACGGGAGAGTAAAATACTCGCATGTAATCTTCCATATTTTACTTATACTCTCCGTTTTTATCGTTACTGTAATGTAGAAACAAGATGGATAAATGTATAAGGAAAGCTCATGGATGTAGTGTAAAATGGCGGTTTTACCCGGTATATGGAACTATGATCAATATGGGTCTTACTAAATGTCCCCCAGGGCATCCGATTTTTATATGTGTGTTGAAATTAATTACAAACATGATTTTAGAAGTTCAGCATTTACACTTGCTGTCACATATTCAGTTTAGTCCAGGAACCAAAATGTGTGCGTACACTTATGTTATCTAGCGAATTGCGATACATGTACATATAGTAAGGAAAGCGGAAAACTCTGTAAACGATGAACGATTGAATAGCAACTTTGGTTTGAATCATTTATGATAAACAAAAAGACACCTTTCTATGCTAAACGTAGAGGAACAACTGCTTGCAAACTATGGGAAAAGTTGTCATTTGTGAACTCGTGTAAAAGCGATGTTTACATTCGCAGCTATGAATGCATTCAATAACTTTTTCATCTTGTTGTATTTCGTGCTTTAAGTTGATTACCCAGAAGCAGAAATAACGTCTCCACCAACTGCACAAGTTGATTTAAACACTCAGAACAGGACACATATATATTGATATAACATACACCGGATATAAGGAACACATTTAGATGGTCCCGTGTAGTTCGTTATATACAGAGTTTATTGTAGATAGAATTTGTTTTAGACATAGTGATACGATGGAAATGGACAGAATCCCGCGCAAAACAGAACATTACAAAATATAGAAGAACCGTACATCTTTATTAGCGTAACTAAAGTATGTTCCCATTAAATATGTTTACTCATATGATTAGACCTAAAAAAAAATGTTTGTTTCATGCCCCCCAAAAATAGGGTAGGTAGGTAGGGAAATTATTTTTGGGGGGGAAATTTTTTTTATTCTCAAACAAACCAAATTCAACATAGATTTTAATGAACTTATGCTAAAAAATATGAACACGCAAACAATGTTCTAGGTTCGGGGCAAAAAAATAGGGTAGGTAGGGAAACCTGAAACAAACATATTTTTTTTACGCATTATTAACCTTGAGTATCTTCTTAAGTTTAATTAATCGGGAAATGTTCGCATCTACAAGTTACAAATGTACATTAAAAATAAGCGAGATTATTTATTTTCGAACGGGCGTTTTACATTCTTTGGTATGAGAAGCCTAAATCGGTGAAAACCGGAAGCAGGTTATTTTGTCTAGGGAACATGCGGACCTACACTATGTGTTTGATTGCTGATTGGCTGAAACTAAGTGGATCAGGACCAGGATGCATACAAGAAAAATTCTTTTGAAATAATCGCTGGATGATAGATCACAAATGAAACATGAAGAGAAAAGTCTGGATATAAATTATAAACAAAATAGTCGGTTTTTGAAAATACTGACATATTTGGTCGGTGACCACTAAAACTGCCACAGTCATTCAGCTCCAATTACTGGCATAAAGTATTGGATCACATGTATAAATTTTGTTATTTTTATGTGGGACTAGGATGATTCTACAAAATAAAGTTCATTTCAGCAGTCGGTGAGATTTTGGGTAGTCGCACCGGAAGAAAACCGTATAATGTAAGTCTATGGAAATGCATTTAGGCGTCTCATACCTTTTGTCTTCACATAGGTTTTGTGATTCGTGACAAGAAATAGCGAGTCTCACGAATGCGACTCAAGCTAATTGGCTTACCATCTCATCATTAACGTAGAGACCAGCTGTCCATCCTTGCTTTCAATGCAGACCGTTAACCTCTAATAGGCAGTTTGTTTCCAAGTTTGATGAACGCCATGTTGTTTATGTCATCGCACGTGTAAATGGGTCGCTCATTGTGAGTAGAATATACAGGAATGGAGACCTAAGCATTTAGCGTCATAACCTAACAAGGATAATTGTTCTAATAAAATCTCCCTGTCTCTAGTGTAAGACATGTGATTGTTACCATATAACACATACGCATCCTCCTTTTTGTTAAATCTTACATTGCGAAGAGTTATCAGATATACGTGTTAACTTTAAATAACGTTATAAATGAACAACTGGACATGTTATATTCCCAGTTCTGGCAATGACAACAGCTTGACCTTTCTTTAATTGGTCAGTTTTATCGGACACAATGTTCATTTTTACCTGAATCTTATCAAAAGTCAAATCGCATCATCTTATACGAACTAATTCGTCAAAGAGCAAAATTCCTGTGAAACTAACCAGACACATAACTGTGAATCTAGCATCGATCAGATAAGAAGAGCCAAAATATGAAACTATTCTCTGCAAGTCTGTGGAAGAAAATTTCCTGTTTTTGCACCAGCGGTTTCCCGGTTTCTCTTACGATACCAGACTTTACAAATTGAACAAGTTTTGACAAACAAGAATCGCGGAAACCGGCAACACAGTGTGCCCAGGAAATACTATAACTTACTGCATTTAGCTGAGACTCTGAAGGTGAAGTGGTTTAAAGAGGTAAAAATGCAACGATCGGAAGGTGGTAACGAACTAAGTTTGTAATAATTACACCATTTACAAAACTTTCTAAAGTAACAATTAATTTTCAGCTTTCGAAAGTTTCACTAAAAGTTTAAGATCGTCGTTGTATGATATCAAGTTCGGATGCGTAATATCTGAATCTATGTCCTGCCAAACTCGACTTCGGAAATCTGTTTGTTGAAAGAATCATTTAAAGGATTCACCACATGATGTACAAATGGTGTTTCCAGGATATACTGACAATTCAGCATTTCAGAAATAGATTCTCTTACAAAATTCATATTTTCAACTGCAGAATTATTATTTACTGAAAAAGATTTCAAGGTGTAGTGAGAAACAGAGTTTTGCAACCCTTACTCAAGAGATCGGTAACCTTTCTTTTTTTTCCAATGTCTTTTCAGTATTGCACATGCTGTAAGTCTGCCTTTAATATTAGTGAAATTACCATTATAAACTGAATGAAACTGTTTTTCATGTATTTCAAATAATTGATCAGTTTCAAATAGACGTTTGCTTCAAACGAGGCTCTGGAGACTGGCTTGATTTCTGCTGGAGAGTACTTCGAGCTAGTGTTGGCACAGAAGCAATCTTTCCGGAAGTGCCCTGTTTTTCCGCATGCAGAGCAGACGTCACTTGCGTTGGCTCGTCGTCTGCCACGAAAATTGAAGTTGTTGTCTCCTCGAAAAAGACCACTCTGGTTGACGTGACTGCAGTTGATTCCCAACCATAGACTGTCTTGGAGCAGTGGCAGCAGTGCGCATGAAATCAAAAGATGAATTTTACACATTTTTAACATGAAACGTTTTCAACTTTTTCATAGCTTTGTTTTCAGCGGACTTGAGTTTTTTCTCGTCCTCACTGTCGCTTCCAAGCGGTGTCTCGTACTCGCGGACTGTGGCCCAGCTCCCGGGGGAACTTTCTGTACTATGTACTAGAGAACTGCAATAATCTACCTAACATCGTCAATAACTTCAGTGTTGAAATCGAATTGATGTCTGTGAGATTCACTTTTGTACGTCGGAGATTTCTCTCTCAGTTTAAAACAAGTACTACTAGAGAACTGTTTCATTAAATCAAGTAACTGAGTGTCAAAATAAGATCTGAAAAGCCCGAAAGCTTCGTACGCTTTCCCTTCGCTATCCCCCGAGGGCTTACCTCTCGTATGGCCACGTGGAAACTCTCCTCCTGGTGAGAAACTCTGGCGTCTTGCAGGACTGCTTTGCTCTTTTCGTCGGGCTGCAAATGCTCAAGATATCTGTAGAATCTTCGGAAATATAATGTGCCACAGAAAGCTGATCGTTGTCGATGTAAAATAATTAGAAAAGTTTAGCTCCGCCCTCAATACATGTCGCTGGCTATGCAAAGGTCAAATTAGGTCATTAGTATCGTGTTAACGATACCTGTTCGGACCTTCGGATGGCAACCTACATCTCGCACGAAAACTTCGTTTATGCGTCACTGACCACCAAACACGAAGTACAATTTATACTCAAAATAGATACTGCATACGGTCGAAAATAAAGATATGCCTCACTTTAGCACAAATAACAAATATCGTGACTTTCTGTAATAAATCGCTATCCACCTATTAATTGTACAACAACAACTTTGTATATATTATTGAATGTTTTACGGTACTGCAACATATTTAATAGATAACTATTTAGTAAATGTCTGTTTTCTTTTTGAGTTTCTTGTTTTAAAGCCCTTTACACAAATATCATTGTTCTCAAGACAGATTGCACGTGACGAAGATCAGCTAAAAAGTAAAACCAGAAGATTCTATCGATCTCTGTTTGTATACCTAAACGGATAAAATATCAACTTCAAGTCTATGTTATACTGTATCGTTAATATTATAATAAGGTTCTTTCCTCCATGATAAGTATGAAATATAGTTGCTGTAATAGTCTAAAATATAACTTCTACCGGCGATAATCACTGTTTTGCTTTGCGATGAACATCACGCGAGAAAGCGCGGCAGTTTGTTTTCAGTATAAATCATCAACTGCTTTTGGCCACCGAGAGATCATATCCAGCTGTTTTCTAGCTTTTTCGAAAGCTGGCTTTCCATGTAGCTGGCTGTGTTATTCTACAGGTCCCTCTTTCAAGAAATAAATACTGATAACTTAAAGTCAGTCTGACCAAACGTCAGCAAGACTGCTTGAAACTGGTTGCTGTTTCCACTTGCTTTGCCAAGTGACATAGCTTATACCAAGTTAAACAAGAAACGAAAGATGTTGGAGAGTTTGTCAGGCGATTCACATACAATCTTGACATCCAAAGGATACTCCCGAAGAACTTTCAAACTGATAAATAACAAAACCTCTGGCTATGTACCCGAAAAAGTCGTGGTCAACTTACATCAACGTGTATATAAATCGAAAACATTTTCTGATAAGCCTTGGTAGAACTTTGTTGTGAAAAACAGACCCTTTTTAGTTAAAATAAGGTACGATTTTAGTCATTTATTTACACAAAATAGTTGTATATTTATTTTGTTCATTGTAACGTCAAAGGATAGCTGTGTAAATATCTAGTGGCTCTTTAGTACTTCATATATATTTCATCTAATATAACACGTGTAAACAATACTGTTATATATATAAACCACCCATATGGAAACTTGTATTGATATTTTTGAATACCGAATCTTACCATTTCTTCCAAGCTTACCCACATTTCGTTTCTTAACACATCTGGAATAAAGAACTAGGAAAAATACTTACCATAGTTTATGCAGTTTATCCTTTTGAAATAATATTCAATTTAGCTGTAACACTAAACGCGCCTTTTCTTTAAAGCGACTGCAGTCCAAATTCTTAGTAAATTTTAATTTTTTGGTAAAATCAATATATATTCAATTTGTCAGCATCAAGATTATTTTCTTTGTGTAAGAGCTAAAAATAAAGGTAGAAAAAAATATTTACACGAGCCAGGTTTTGAACTCGGATCTTTGCGCTTACAAAAAATTTACAGCGGCTTAACCTACTACACTACGGAGTCAGCTGATTTGATGCGAGTTAAAAATATTGATATACCAAAGAGCCCACCCCGTTAGTCACGGGGTGATATATTCTACAATAAAAGTAAGCAAAACAACACATTTTAATTGTTTCTTTTGTTAGAAAACTTGTCACGTTATCATAATACAATGCCCCTGATACAGTAATGACAATTGTTTTCTGAAATTGAAAATTTTCTTTTTTTAGCGTAACTTGTTCATCTTGGAGTGCAGTCGCTTTAATACGAAGGCTAGAATTTGAAGGTGTAAGAATCATAACCTCCGTTTTTTGTCGATTATGTCACTATTACATGTCCGATTTTCATAAAATAAAGTTTATTCTTTAGGTTATTAAAGCCGTTATATGCCCCTCTAATTTGATTTTATGTCGTCATTATAAATAATAATAGCTTTTAAAGAGCGCGTGTAGGTGGCAAAACATCACTACTTTTCTTACCCTGTAGAAATTTCATATTTTAAATTGATTTTTGAATTAAGAAAGCCGCAAGTGAGTTGATCACCTAGTCCTAGTGTTAAACAAACTATCTCTTGTATTTGTGAATAAAATAATATGTTTTACAGCTTGTTTTCGCTTCTAGATACAGATTTTTGTGTATAGTTCGACAATGACAAAAGTTGTTCAACTTGCGGAGGTGTTTTGATTTATTCCCCTGTGTCATGCCGTGTTACAGGCAACTATGTGTTATAGAGATCAGGAAAAGAAGTCATGTACTGAAGAGAATATTAAAACAAAATCTTAGGATGATATTATTCTAATAGTTCCGTGCGCAAATAATGTACCGGATCGTGTTGTGGTCCGTGTCCCCTCCTCCGAAGGGGGTGATTGTGTCTGCACGCGTCTGAGCCCTGCTCTGATCGATTTGAAGTGTAAGAATGTGTTCATATCCGTAGGTATCCGAATGTGTCATATTGTGGCGTAGAGGTTATACCTTATCTGCACACCCTGATCGAACCAGCTTTGTGTCTGTGGTGTTTTAATAGGTTCAAGAGATCGGGTAAATCTCTGTGAAGGCGGTAATATATTTAATGCGAGATTTGAATCGGATAGAGTTGTTCGGCGAATGGCTGTATGACACCATTTGTGTCACAGACTAGGGTATTTACACCTTCCTAACCCCGGGTGCCGTGCTGATACCCCATGCAGCGGAGCGCTGGACCCTAGTAAACTTGATTGTCCTTTTCCTCTTTGTCAAATTTTGATTAAAGAGCCACTCCATACAACTGACGTACAATTAAATTATTTCAAATCATAAATAATAGAATATTTGCAAGTATTAAAACTTATCCTAAGACTTTTAGCGATATATTCCAGACATTATCGATAAAATCAGCGTTTCAAAATATGTTGCAGTACCGTAAACCATTCAATACTCTATGTAACGATGTTGTTGTACAATTAATGGGTGGATAGCGATTTATTACACCAGTGCCCAAGCAGTGGTAGTGTCCTTAGGCATGACGCAGATATTTCCAAAGTTCCTCTGTTTCTCTCGTTGATCTTTATTCCACCAGGAATGAGTGTACACTTTATAGCCAAAACTTTACTGTCCTGGTAGTTAATGATTGTACAATTTTGTATGTGTATTTCGTACCTTCGGTATATTCTCTAGTTTCACTCTCAAATGCACTGTTCATGATGATTATTATGACTTTTCTCAGGCATTGAATGCTGATTGCTACATGTATATCATTCAGATAGCTTTCAAAATTCGTTAGTGTTAGTTCGTACACCAGACCTTGGTGCAATATCACATCACGTTGTGTGTGTGCAGATACACACGGCCACGGACATATAGACACCTAACCTTGGTGCAATATCACATCACGTTGTGTGTGTGCAGATACACACGGCCACGGACATATATAGACCTAACCTTGGTGCAATATCACATCACGTTGTGTGTGTGCAGATACACACGGCCACGGACATATAGACACCTAACCTTGGTGCAATATCACATCACGTTGTGTGTGTGCAGATACACACGGCCACGGACATATAGACACCTAACCTTGGCGCAATATCACATCACGTTGTGTGTGTGCAGATACACACGGCCACGGACATATATACACCTATATATAGCCTTGGTGCAATATCACATCACGTTGTGTGTGTGTGCAGATACACACGGCCACGGACATATATACACCTATGGGACACACCTACCGACAAAAAAGATAAAAAAAATATACAAGTCAAGTTTAAAGCCACAGCCTTTAGACATATCAATGACATGTTGGAATCATTTCATATCATTTGTTTAAATATTAAATACTGCACTAGGCTTAATGTACATGTACTACATAATTCATCTATAATTCCAATCACTGTTGCTTCAAGTTCTTACAAATCTTATGTCAGTCACTGCTGCTTCAAGTTGTTACAAATCTTATGTCAAGTTCTTACAAATCTTATGTCAAGTTCTTACAAATCTTATGTCAAGTTCTTACAAATCTTATGTCAGTTGATTTCCTAGTTGTGAGTACAGAATATTTAGACAAAGAATACCATAGCAACGTGTATTATAATATTGATTAAACCGCGAAACAAGTTACGTTTTGCATGATTCTAATTCTTAGAGTGATTATTTGGACAATGTTATAAGATGATATATGACTTTTATCATACCTGTATGCAATCCCACAAATATCCTGGACACCATGACGCATTCTGGTGCTTTGGCAACTGTGGGTATCCTACCGAAGATTCCGGCGAAGAACATAAGGAATGTTATTAGTACCATACCCTTCTTTCTGAAACGTAACAAGGGAGGTAAACGTGACAAAATGCAGTATGACATTGCAAATGTATTATCATTCTTGTCCGTACGTACGTTCATAACGGATGTTTACAGATGTAGTTTGTAAAAGTTTAAGTAAAACCAAAAGGATCACTCATTACAGGGTCATTATAGTTTGTAATATAAAGTATTAATTTCAAAAAGGAAATACAGTAAACTCTCTATATAACGAACTCATTCGGACAATTTTAATTTGTTCCTTATATCCGGAGTTTGTTATATCCATATAACATTTTCATATAAAATAAAGAAAGAAAAAAACTCGGACAGAGAAAATGTGTTCCTTATATCTGGACGTTCGCTATATCCAGATTCGTAATATACAGAGTTTATTGTATAGCGTTTTGCGATCATTCAAAATATTCCGCTTAGATTGTGTGTCTGAACGGAACATGAGTTCTAAGTCCGAATTTCTAAAATTTGAAATGTTCGATGGCCGGAATTCTCACATAAACTTGACTTTATGAATAGGGAACAATGCATGTCATGATCAGCCTGCATGGGCATGTCGGGCCTGTCAGGACTTGAACTCATCACTTGAAACCAGCTGCGTACGGGTTACGTCAGAAACAGGTCAATTTGCGCATGTATGAGTTTCCGGATTTTTCAGTGAACATTTCATTATATGAAAAGGCGTAAGTTCCCGGTAGGTTCCGTCCATAATGATGAGAGCACTTGTCACACTTTAGAAAAGTTTAAGCATTAGTTTCGGCCAAAGAGCTCACTTAGCGTGGTATAAACGTTGATTGTGGTGTCACGTGACATGTGACGTAGGTATCAAGATTTAATGTCCCAAAAGCGAAGTTGTCGCCTTTCGGTCCTGTAACAACCTTCCAAAGTAGTCTGCAATCCTTCCAGATGTAAAGGCGCCAATCATCCCGAAGAAAACGAAAAAGGCGACTGTAATTGACCACAGGATCTCAATCAAATTGTCAGCCTCGATTTCTATAAAATAGAATGCAAAAAAGCGCCAGTTAAAAATCACAGTGAGTTGACACAATTTGATTTTGTTCTTCGTCAAATTCTATTTTTAAGTAAGGTTGTCGTTTTAAAAAAGCGAGTTAATGGAATCTCGCCATGTAAACACCTCTATTAGTTTACAGTTTATACAAATTTATTTAGTTCGATTACGAAGAAAGTTCCGTAGCTTATTGAAGCACTCTCGACCACTCATTCCAGATGTCATCACGCTCGGTAGAAAGAGACAGCGGGTTTTTCATAGCTGCTACCCATTACAGCTGGGCAGACTGAGGCTCGTGTGGTATCAGTTTCTTTGGCCAAGGACACACCTCGTGCTCGGGATGGGATTCAGTACCGGGACCTCCCGTTCCAGAGGCGAACGCCCTAACCACTGAGCTATCGAGGCTTTAGTAACAACGATCATTAAAAACCTCTGTTAAGTCGAATTCCTGCATACCTCGAAGTAATTTAATGATACCGCCGATGAAGGCTATATTTTCAAATAAAATTAGACTACTCTCGAGACGAATTCATTTATGACTTGCTCGTCATAAAATTATCGGATTGTAAACAGTTTTACCGGAATGAAAGATAAATGAAATATCTTAAACACTTGCTTAAATTTAGCGACCCTTTACAGCTGCTGGCTCTCAGTTACCGTTGATTTTTTTTTTAATTGACATACTTATACATAAATATATAATTAAAGGCTAGAATCAAAATATAAGCAAAAATCTAGGTAGGAATTTGCAGAAATCGATTGAAAATGTCGGTTACACAGCACCGCTACACTATATTTGAAATTTAGACATGTACGTGACAGGAATTTATACTGGAGCCTTTTTATATGACTACATATATGTTCTAAAATACGTTATTTACATACAGTTTAAAGAACTTAATTTTTTTACCAAAATCTGGGAGCGAGCAGCTTTAAACCCGTTTTACAATCGGCATTCCCAGATACAAAATGTAGCATCAAAATTTTATATTTCAAGTTTTGTACTTGCTTTGATGCCATACAAGTACCCCTTAGTATTTTGTTCTTAAATTTAATATATTTTAATGTACTTACTCTCGATTGCGAAACAAGATTGAATCAATGTTACCAATTATCTGCGCAGTTAGTATCTACAGTTTTCTTTTATTGCAAATGAAAACTTGTGTCCGCTAAGATATAATTTGGTGGGTCCAAAACATAAAATATTGGCGAGAATCATAGTAACTTTACTTAAAAAGACAAAATCAAAAGATTACGGCTAGTTTTCTTGCGTGATCAGTGAACACACCAGTAGAACAGAACATTAAAGCCAATCATAATTTGTCTCGCCTGCTTCGATCTTGCAAAGTAAGGATCACGTGGTACTACACTTGTCTTGTCGTCTGCGTTGACTTCCGGTTCCGGTTCAGCGACACTTAGTCCTGCCATTGTTGTTGCTGTTGTGTTGTAAAGTTGCTCACTACCGAATCAGCGAGTGATACAAAGTATAGATTCATGTCCCCAGGATTGTAGTATGTCTCTATACTCTATGTTGTTATATTTTCATCCTTCAGGGATTGTTATTCGTTCTAACCTAGCAGGGATTACTTTTATTTACACTGTCCTGTGACTTTGGAACATGGTGGGGGTAAGAGTGAGGTTGGGTGCGCACCATAAACCGGTTTAAGCTCCCCAGTGGTGTTTTTGCCACTGACCGTTCCAAGGCGGTGCCCCACTGTGTTCCGTTAATTGTTCGTTTTGTCCTCGTGTGTTTGCTTTGTATGCTTGTGTGTGTTGGTAGTGTATGTTTGTGTGTGTACATGATTGTGTGTGTGTGTGTGTGTGTGTGTGTGTGTGTGTGTGTGTGTGTGTGTGTGTGTGTGTGTGTGTGTGTGTGTGTGTGTGTGTGTGTCTGTGTCTGTGTCTGTGTCTGTGTCTGTGTCTGTGTGTTGGTGGTGTGCACTTCTGGGTGCTGTGGGGCTCGTTTTGGGGAGGCTGCGTTTTTGGTACGTGGCATTCCCTGTTTGATATTACTTTTGTTTCTATGCCATCACGCTCGCGATAGGTCATCTTGTAAAGCGAATTGATGAACAGCTTAGTATCACTTTCTCAATACTTTATATTATAAAGAAAGAGCTAAACATTCATTTCTATTTGTAAATCATAATGTTATACAGTAATATTACAAAATGACGTTTCACTACTCTATTTCTATTTGTAAATCATATTGTTATACAGTAATATTACAAAATGACGTTTCACTACTCTATTTCTATTTGTAAATCATAATGTTATACAGTAATATTACAAAATGACGTTTCACTACTCTATTTCTATTTGTAAATCATAATGTTATACAGTAATATTACAAAATGACGTTTCACTACTCTATTTCTATTTGTAAATCATATTGTTATACAGTAATATTACAAAATGACGTTTCACTACTCTATTTCTATTTGTAAATCATAATGTTATACAGTACTATTACAAAATGACGTTTCACTACTCTATTTCTATTTGTAAATCATATTGTTATACAGTAATATTACAAAATGACGTTTCACTACTCTATTTCTATTTGTAAATCATAATGTTATACAGTAATATTACAAAATGACGTTTCACTACTCTATTTCTATTTGTAAATCATAATGTTACACAGTACTATTACAAAATGACGTTTCACTACTCTATTTCTATTTGTAAATCATAATGTTACACAGTACTATTACAAAATGACGTTTCACTACTCTATTTGTAAATCATAATGTTATACAGTACTATTACAAAATGACGTTTCACTACTCTATTTCTATTTGTAAATCATAATGTTATACAGTACTATTACAAAATGACGTTTCACTACTCTATTTCTATTTGTAAATCATAATGTTATACAGTAATATTACAAAATGACGTTTCACTACTCTATTTCTATTTGTAAATCATAATGTTATACAGTAATATTACAAAATGACGTTTCACTACTCTATTTCTATTTGTAAATCATAATGTTATACAGTAATATTACAAAATGATGTTTCACTACTCGTAGCCACACTTGTCACTAGTATTTTAAATACTGCAGGTATAACAGTAACTGCAATTATTAGCTGAAACTTTTGAAGTTTGCCGATTATTACAGGTTTTCTAGTAAATGTATTTCTAATTGCATCAAAGTTGTGTCATGTCCTGTAAATACAAATACTATATCTAAGATATTAAAGACGTAAGATTGTTTTCTCCAATAAACTGACTCCCACTTTGTCTTAAAGGGGCACTCCCTACATCTAGCAGATTATGTTCTCGAAACATAAATAATGTGTTTAATAAATGTAAATGATAAATAAATACTAAATTTTAAAGAACAGCATATATAGAGAAATGCCTAGCACAAATAATCAACATAGATGCATTCTGTAATAAATCGCTAGCCACCCATTTATTGTACAACAACAACTTTACATAGAGTATTGAATGGTTTACGGTACTGCAACAATTATTTTAAAACGCTATTTTATTTTATTTTACCGATAACGACTGGAATGCATTGTTTAAACGTTTAGAGTTTAACCCCATTTGACCACCAATCAAATCGCTCAGATTTTCAAATAAACATCTTTCTTTTTTATTAAAACTACCTACTGAAATCACTTAATTCATTAAGAGTTCGCTCTAAATAGAAAGCACTTTAGCTCCGCCCACAATCACGGACTTTCCGTGCCACAATACATGTCGGTGGCTATGCAAAATGTCAAATGAGGTTAAACACTAAGTAAGTTAGAGTTTATTAAGTCAAATTTTAACAATTAAGAAACCCAAAGGGACCGAGCGGTAGCGACTTAAATTTGACTTAATTAACTCAAACTTATACTTAGGGTAAGTAATAACACTTGCAAAGGTTAAATGTTTTATGCTATTGAAGTGATTTAGTTTGACACCAGTTATAGGGAGTGTCTCTTTAAACTAAATATCACATGAGTATAATGAAAAATGCTAAAACAATACGAACATATACTTTATACATGTACAGCGTTGCTTGTGGAAAATAAATGTATTTATATAACGACTTGCATATCTAACTTTGAAGTCAAGATAGTGGGGATTAACCATAATCCGACTATATCAAACCGCTGGTGATGCTGTGGCGAAACCTAGTGCATGTACCTTCCTCTCTCACTATTTCTAGTAATTCATATAACACTTTCTTTATTGGTAGGAACCTCTTAGACTAAATTTCGGTTTCAACCTAAATATTAAGATGGCTACTACAAATTCGGTACCTACTAAATGATTGGTCTTAATTATATATTGTCAATATACCAGAAACAAACAAAATATTCCACCTACTAAATAGAACTTTTGAGCATGTCCGTGTGGCATATCAATATAATTCTATAGAATTGTTCTTTAAACTGCAATTTTGTCATTTTCTAAAGAATTTCTGTATGTTCCTTTCGGGGAGGGGGCGGGCGGGGGAGTGCGTGGGGAGGGTGGGTCATTTTATTGCTGAGCTTACCATAATCTGACATATGACTGGCTCTTTGGCTTTGACTGTTAATCTGTATAGGTGCATAGTTACATGTAGGGAGAAAGAACGTCGATCACGATTTCACGTGCACGTTAACGACATACACTTTAAATTTTCGGACTAAACTATAATTGATATAACAAGTCAAATGTTTGAACGCCGCCAAATGGAGTGGAGGTGCGATAATTTGTAGTGTTGGATTTAATGTATGGTGATTAACCAAACCTAATTTTTTTGCACTCTAATTTTGTATATGGCTGACCATTTGTTAATGTTTAATGCTAAAAAAGATGATTCTACGTCAAGTCTATAGGCATTGTTTCCTCTGTATGGAAATTGGCTGCTGTCACATTATTGAATTATCAAATCATTGAAATACTAGTAATAATATTTTTTCTTATTTTTTTAAGTCTAGAATTCTAACATATAAATTTGCTTCAATTTATATTATTCTTTTACGAAAGAAAAATTATTTCGAAAAAAAAAATTTATTTGAACCAACGCTTGAAACTACTGTCCTTACTAAAAATAATTTCGTAGCCATTCGTTTTAAATCGTTGTCGTCCAGCGTCCTTACTAAAATAACTTCGTAGTCATTCGTTTAAAATCGGCTATTTCCGTAAAATTTAGACTGGTTTGCAATCTCAAATCAAAAGACCGCTTGTTACAAAAGACACACTGTGAAATCAGTCTACAGTCTAAAAGTAGTTACGTCATCCCATGGAAATTTTACTTACTGCATACCAATATACACGCCGCCTCCAGGACGGCGAGTAATAAAAGACCAGCCTCACTGGTGAAGTCGTTAAGGTCGATTGAAGTCACTAACTTTTCACCGATCGAGGGTCATTGATTCGAGTCCCGCTTTCGACCTTAGTCTTTATACGAGAAAGTTGGTACTTCATTTCGGGGGATGGGACTTCCTCCCTGGGAACGGTTGCTATGTAAACCGAACAAATGTAAGTTGCTGAAATTTTGCTGAATGTGAGATAAACCCCGAAGACAAATATGAACATAAAATGAGAATCCTGTTGACAATACGTACAACTGTATAAACTTAAGCCTTACATCAGAGCGGAAGTCTTTTTGTGTATTCAACAGTACAATGCTGTAGAAAAAACTCTGTCTGACTTTAAGCCTGTCTCACACAGAACACGGTTGGGCACACGGTTCCAATACGGTATACTCGGTTATACACGGGTTGACTGGTACGAGTATTGAGCTCCAACCGTGCCTGGGGATGAGTTAGTACGATTTAGACTCGAATGTAGCACGAGTATGTACGAACAAAGCACGGATATACTCGGTCAAGCAAGGTTTGTCACGGTTTGAACACGATTTGCAAACGATTTTCATACGATTGTTGTACGGTTCCAAGTACGGTCTAGTACGGTCTGTTACGGCCTAGTACGATTAAACACGACTTTTACTCGATTAACTGGACATTTACAGGGTTTACATACGGTCCCACCGACTTTTGTTCGAGTTATGCTCGAATTATCACACATTCGTGTATGTTTTGATATAAATTGACTCGTTTTGATGGCTTGGCTTCATAAATTTTCGAACTTTCAACAGAGAAGTTATAAAAATGGCAGATGACAGAATAAGGGAATTAGAAATCATGATAAGACTGATAGACATTGAGATTATTTTGGCCAGAAGGCGTGAGGGGAGACAAGAACAAGCCAACAGAAGTGGTCGGAGGGCCTTTGTGGCCCTTTTTGTATTCTCGCTGGGAGAATCTTCCATGGTGGGGATTCTTTTGGGGACCTTCTTCTTCTTTGGAGGCATTATGTAGCAAGTACTCTGTTGTTTCAAGGTGGCAGCAGGTAGTTGTGTTTTCTGTTGTGTTCGAGTGCTGTATGATCATATACGAGCTTTGT
Source organism: Saxidomus purpurata (assembly GCA_022818135.1). NCBI lineage: Eukaryota > Metazoa > Mollusca > Bivalvia > Venerida > Veneridae > Saxidomus > Saxidomus purpurata. The sequence continues at coordinate 1,016,462 of JAFMSR010000004.1, forward strand.
ACAGACGTAGAGACCGTGTCTGGTCGTACTTGACCATGTATAATTCGTACTTGAACCGTATTGGTCGTATGGCGATCGTATGAAACCGTATTGGTCGTATGGCGATCGTATAAAACCGTGTGTACACTCGCGTGAATCGTACGGTGATCGTGTGACATTCGAGTGTTAATCTGGGTGTTGGATGTAGGACTTGAGAACGGTTTCACACGATTCCATACGATTTATATACGATATTGACACGGTTGAACTCACTCGTGGAGTGGACTTCATGTGCGGTTGTATATACGGTCTCGTACGGTCTCACACGGTCTCTCACGGTCTTGTACGATCGCTAATACGATCATACACGGACATGGCACCCGTGCCAGTTTTTTAAAAGTTTTAAAAATCATACACGGCTTTCACGGATACACTCGAATGGCCCGAGTGTAACTCGGATAAGGCCACGGTTGGTTCGGTTGTATGTACGGTTTACACGGGTGGTCAACCGTATAAGCCGTGTGTTCTGTGTGAGCCAGGCTTTAGTTAACAAAGATGACGGGTGTACATTGTATTAATGAAACATATACAAAAAAGCAATGCATAGTGTAATAAACAAAATGTAATAACTATTCATGTATATTTGCCATCGACAAATGAATGAATTTTAGAAGTGCATATGGATGGAACAACAAGAAAACACTTTGAAAAAACACTTTGAAAAAACTGTCATAGATTACTTTAAGGTCCTGCTTTAGAGCGAGGGGCTACTGTATACATAAATAGTTCGATCACCTACCCTGGCAGGGGAATTTACAACCCCGATGTTATAACCATACAAGAACGAGTTTCCGAAAACACTGATTGTGATACTCAAAAACAACCACCAGGTCATACCCGCTTCTCCGTCAGGCTGTAAAACACAACTACATATAAAACCAATGATTGTTACATAAAACATGAGATACTTGTGCGCGTGTCGTCCTTTGTCATCTGTAATATTGTGAAGATAAACCATGTGACGTCGGTATTAACTATACAAATAACACATATAATTGTAAAGTTAAAACAAAATGGCATGTACATATATAAAGAAAATGTTTTCTAAGACTGGGGCTGTCTATCACCTGATAGTTATTCTACACTTTTCCTAGTTTGGAATGGTGCTGCGTGTTGATGGTCGCGGTGGATTTTCGAAGAATATGTAGGAAGTTTCAAGAACTTCCGGCAAAAATGATCTTAGCACAAAGTGCTGGTGATATGCTCAAAATGAGCTTGGTACGTATCACTCATGTGATATTTAGTTGATTTTCAGTAATTCAGTGATTGTTGAGAAAAAGCGTGCTCAAAAAAACATCTAAATTTACACTATATGCATTAATAATTCACAGGGAAAGAATTAAATGAAATATACTCGGGCATATCATGCTGACAATTCAGCTTGGAATCATTTCTGTAAACTTTCATTGAATTCTGGCCAGTGTTAAATGAAAAATAGCGCGGACAAACATCTCTGTGTACGCTATTTGTATACAATAATTAAACAGCAGTAATATATGTATACAATGACCAAGTTTTCAACTTTTATCACTTTTATCTCTACTTGGCTTACTTATAAAAAGTATATCGTGTACATGCATTTATATTTTACAGACATGTATATTATTTAGACAAACTTGTTTCACCAGTTTGAGTCATACTTTGTAAGTTATAAGTCCAAAATATTTAGACATTATGCTTGCTATTTCTTATTTTTAATTTCTGATATTTATTTTAGCTATTTTGCTAAGCATGAAGTCTAGACGTTTTGCATGAAAAACACTTACAAAAAGCCCAAAACACGTGTACATTACTTTAGCGAGGAAACTCTACCCAACTATGTTTAAATGCGGGATAATAAAATGACTTAAAAGGTGAGTATGACCTAATTTCTTGTGTAGATTGATTTAAAAATGAAATATAAAATTTATTTAGAAAATTGGGCTTGTAAACCGCCGTCAAACTTCGCAGAACTGAAGCAAACGATAAGACCTTGGTAAAACAATATATTAAATGTAAAATAGCGTAGAACTTGAACGTAAAAAATGGAAAAAAGAAATTCTATGTCTTATTTGGCAATGAATATAAAATGTAAACTAGCTAAAATGTGAACGTAATAAGTGAAAAGAAAGAAATGCGAGGTCTTATTTATATGACTAGGTAAGTTACACGGGTTCATATTTCTAACATGCACGAACACCCCAGGTATTCGACTACTTCGAGCGCAGATGGGTACTACTGACGACAGATGAACATGTATATACATGAACGTCCTGACAGGTAAGCTGGAAGGCACCTAATATCTTCTCCTTTTTTTCATTTCCACAATGTTTTCGTTCAATGTGAGTTTCAATAAATTTGTACTAGGCAATCGGCTCAATTGTTGTGCTAAAAAATGACCGACGTGTTGTTACGATTGCGGAAATCAGACCAGAAATTGCAATTTTCGGATTTTTAACAGAATTTTAAGAAATTTAATAATCTAAAGAGTCCAAAACTGCATAAATCGTAAAGCTACATATTTTCTTCAGCTGAAAAACATATTTTCTTTTCGCTATGACTGATACAGTAGATACTTAAGAGGACATATGAAAATATTAGAGGGTACGTCAGAACGCAGACGGTGGATACGTAAAACGCCATACAAACTGCTGATGCGTAAAATATGAAACAAAAGTCATATGATGGGAATACTGTTGATAACTTTAGTTTTCGTCTTAAACTGATAAACTATAAGTCAAGGCTAAATAGAAAACATCAGTATTATTATGATTTTTGTAAAATTATCTTTTATTAGTGAGTTTTTACAGAGGACCCGGACTTTTAAATTTTTGTTACAACGCGCTGTTGTACGGTGGGAATCTACACATGTTCGTTTGCAAAGCTCGCCACGTTGAACAGTTTTCTTCCATATAAGAAAACTTGATTTTGATTGAATATTGAATGATAAATAAAATAAAAGTCGCAGGGTAGCGACTGAAGATAGCCTTTTTGGCCGACTTAGAAATTTATTTGAACACGCAGGCAATTTTCTTTTCTTACAGATATTTGAATATACTTTACGAAACTACCAAGCTTATAAAGTGTCCACTTGTTCTTGTAAGTGTCTGGGAAGTTAAAATCGTTTGTTTTAATACATATAAAATGGACCGTCACTCCGAAACAAATGACTGTTTTGCTGAAGTACGAATCTCTACATGTGTTAATCAAAAATCCTCTACAGCGTATTTGCTATGTATCCCCGCTTGCCACGCGGGACATTGGAGTTCGAATTCCGATCGGAGAGCATTGTTTTTTTAAATTCTAAATTCATGTACAGCCAATGAATACATTTAGCATTCAAACAATGCTTAAGTCGTTACCCGCTGCAAATGATATTTCGAATAATACTAAAAACTAGATATTATCAACCTGTATTGATTTATAATTGTTTCGTAAAATATTTCCCTTTATGTTAGTATTTACACGTGCTTTTCTCGTGAAAAGAGTGGTCATCACCTTCTTTGTATGCACAGCTGCTTTATTTCAAAATTAACTAGAATGTATAGCATGTTCTGCCGTAAATGTGGTCACATTGCATGTACAGTTCCGTCTGTGAAACATGTTTTACAAATATGTTAATTCTTTAAATGTGTAAGCGGCCGGGTAGCATGTCACGGTACTTAGGGAGTAAATGTGTAAGCTGCCGGGTAGCATGTCTCGGTACTTAGGGAGTAAATGTGTAAGCGGCCGGGTAGCATGTCTCGGTACTTAGGGAGTAAATGTGTAAGCTGCCGGGTAGCATGTCTCGGTACTTGGGGAGTAAATGTGTAAGCGGCCGGGTAGCATGTCACGGTACTTAGGAAGTAAATGTGTAAGCTGCCGGGTAGCATGTCTCGGTACTTAGGGAGTAAATGTGTAAGCTGCCGGGTAGCATGTCTCGGTACTTAGGGAGTAAATGTGTAAGCTGCCGGGTAACATGTCATGGTACTTAGGGAGTAAATGTATAAGCCGCTGGGTAACATTGCACGGTACTTGGGGAGTAAATGTGTAAGCGGCCGGGTAACATGTCTGGGTACTTGAGGAGTAAATGTGTAAGCAGTCAGGGTGCATATTATTTCACCTTGTGACATCTGACAGGAATTTTTACTATGAAATTTAGCTACCCATCTCTTTCATATACTTAAAATCGCGCCGACCATCTTTTTTAAAGATAGGTCTTGTCAGAATTGTGATCGAAGCTTTAAAGACGGTACAGTAGCAACAACAACAACTGGCGTCGCAAGTCTGTGAGTGTCAATCATTAGTTGATATACTAGTATATATTGTATACCTGTCATAAATACTCAATCCTGGTTGGCCGATAGCGCTCACGTGCTATACTATATTATTAGTTGATATACTAGTATATATTGCTATTTTCTAAACATAACACAAAATACTGACAATTCCTTGAAGACGCACGACCATACCTTTTGTCCAAGATCTACCGTCGTTTAGGCATTCATAGTTAATACTTTAAGTGGATAAGTCTGAGACATGTTATATAATATACACGCCAGAGACTGAATCACATTGATAGAATATCGTTCTTTAGAATCTAAAATATCAAGAGAAAATAATTATGTGAACATAAAAGGTAACAAATACACACGAGTTACCTCCCTTCTTTCGGCTATGCAACGTAAGTAATGAAAATACGTAAACGAAATACAATGTTCCTTGCAAACTTACGACCATGTTGTCTTTTACATATTAATGTTATGAAACAGTCTGTTTAAAATTACTCATGTTGCGGACTTATTGCTGTGTCAAAAATTGTCCGGTTGAGACTTCCCTTCAAGCTCAAAACAACAGAATGCATGTAAAGGCTGTTAAACCACGTGAAGGCTGTTAAACCACGTGAAGGCTGTTAAACCATGTGAAGGCTGTTAAACCACGTGAAGGCTGTTAAACAAACCACGTTAAGGCTGTTAAACGATGTGAAAGGCTGTTAAACCACGTGAAGGCTGTCAAACAAACCACGTGAAGGCTGTCAAACAAACCACGTGAAGGCTGTTAAACAAACCACGTGAAGGCTGTTAAACAAACCACGTGAAAGCGAGATGTTACAACTTTTCAGTCCGTTTAGACATTATACATTGTTTATTAAGTTATTTTCATCCTAATGCTAATACAATTTTAATTTAATTCGGATGAGGGCACTAAACAGCTCAGAGCTCGGACCAAAGATGATCAATACCAAGCACTGTCTTTTATACATGGCCTCTTCCGAGCCGAGAACTCTGTCAAGTTCATCTTTTTTTTAAGTACAATATAAAATCATTTTATATATCCGCATATTGTTAGAAGTCGTGTCGTTTTGTTCAACGCGATTGTTTTATAAACATACCAGTGGCTACATGTTTCATAAGCGACATGAAATATGGCGGACGTAAATTTCAAATCTGAGCGGAAAACGTGAAATTAATTACGAAAAAGGAGATTACTGTGGATTATTATATGTTTTTTTCAATAATCATCATCATCATTATGGACATAATCAATTCATAACATATGTGAAATTTTGTGATGATGATACGTGCAGAATTGGAGTATGGACTTATAGTGCTGACTGATAGGGTTTGCCTTTATTGTCTTTGTTGTGCTAGAACATTTATGAATGGGTAAGCAAACCAAAAAACGAACTAAATCACAAGCTTCTCCTGATTCTGTTATATGTGTTTCTGAAAAACGATCGACTGTTGGCAGAAACTCAGTAAATAAAATGGCACAGAACAACCCATCCCCGCCTAATACTCGGGGATTTTTACCCATGTACCTTAATGTTGCTGGACAGTTCTATTCACTTTCACAGCATATGTTTATGACCCCTACGCAAACAAATCAAGTACCAGTAACCCTCACATATGTACTTTCAGCTACTTTTTGAGAAAATGGAAAATAAATTGGATTTGAAATTGGAAGCTATCGATAACAAATTACAAAGGCTGGAAAATATTGAAAAACAGATCTCGGGTTTGTCACAAAAAATGACCTCTACGGACATCAGAGTGAGTTCGGTAGAGTCAAAATTGAGCGATTTTCACGGTAAATTCAATGAGATGGAGGCGAGTAGAGCGTTCGATTCAAATTCTTGTGATGAAATACAGTCAAAACAGTTATCGTCTCACACGAATGCACAGAAAGAAATTCAGCACGATTATGAAACCTTGAAGCGTGAAAACACTCGGTTATCTGACGAGATCCTTGACCTGCAGGCGAGATCCATGAGAGACAATTTGCTCTTTTTCGATTTTACCGAATGCAGTGCCGCAGAGGACAGGAAAAACGAAAAATGCGTAACCAAAATACATGACTTCTGTAAAGACGAGCTTGATATGCAGGATCCCCACCAATCACTTAAAATTGATAGAGCCCATAGGCTAGGCCTACTGTTGGCAAAAAACGCCCTATTGTGGTAAAATTCAATTTTTATCAAGACAAGCTAGATATTAAACAGAGAGTGTATGAGCGAAAGGAAACAGTATTGCATAATGTCAGTGAGCAATTTCCTAAGGATATACAGGAGAGGCGCAAGCTTCTACATCCTTCTTTCAAAAAAGCCAGAGATGCCGGTCTTCGGGCGAGTCCGGGGGCCATGATATATGAACAAATTTGGTAGAGATTTTCATGCCATAATATCTAATCTCTATGACTTGTGGCTTTAGAGAGAAGATTTTTAAAGTGTGTTCATATATATGCCTATGTAGAATAAGTGACATAGAAATGGAAGAAAATATGTTTAGAATCTTGGTGGCTTTGGTTTTACGGCACTGCTACACTATATTTCTGTATAAGGATTTCAAAAGCGTTTGCAAATTGCAAAGTCCCACGTGACAACAGTGCCAAATCAATTCAAATTCCTTAAATGTATGAGGAAGTTATAGCCTGGACAACGTTTAATGTGTCGAGGTTCGATCTTTCATCACTTAGTATGACCTTGAACCTGGTTCGTACGCGCAATACGTCACTCAATTGATTTGAACACCTGTCAATTAATTTAAAATCATTCAATTTCTGAGAAAGATACAGCCAGGACAAAGTCTAATGTGTCCACTTCTTCTCTAAGTGTGATCTTGACATTTGAGCTACCGACCTGAGTCTTGTGCGCGACATGCCGTCCTATCGTGGGGAACAATTATGCCTACTCGATTCAAAATATATATGAATGCAGGAGGAATACTCAGCCCGGATAAGCTCATCAGGACAGACGGACCCAAGGATGTGCATGCAACGAACTACTGAAGTAGCGACTATGCCAAGCCACCGCCAACGGGTACGACGAAAAAAAATACACATTTATTTTACTCCAATAACATAAATGAAAAGTAGACAAGAAGTCGTTAACTATACTCACCCAAAATGAAAACTTCACACTTTTATTATACAAATATTTAACATAATATTAAATCAATGTATTTCACTGACTGTATAAAATAAGACAAATAACAAAGGCCATAATAGGCCTAAAAGTTAAAGTCATTTATAATGCATAAAAGAGAGATAACTCATATAGTGAAAACAGACAGTTTATCAAAAACAAAATGGGTTATCAAAACAAAATATTTTTTGCTGTCAGTTGAGAGAAACTAATGTCAAGACTAGAAAACTCAAAAATGTTTTATGAAAACACAATGCAAAAGCGAGAGTTGAGACTTCAAAGATTCAAATTCTTAAATTACCTCCCTTTGAATTGAATATATAGGTGAATTAATGACCATATATCTCAAAGCTCCTGTGATCATTTTTTTTTTCATAAACTAACTCTCCAACTGTTAAAGTTTAACATTCTTATAAATGATTGAATTCCACCTCCTGAATTGTGAGATTTTGGTGTTTCTTTCACTTGCATAGTAAATCCCTTTATAAATCTGTAAAGTTTTCATTTTTACTCAGTATAGTTAGTGTGTTCACTGGATATCATATGCTTTCTTCTGTCCTTTTCTCTGTTACCTGTGTCACTGACTGCCATCGGCTATCATCTAGTTAGTGTGTTCACTGGATATCATATGCTTTCTTCTGTCCTTTTCTCTGTTACCTGTGTCACTGACTGCCATCGGCTATCATCTAGTTAGTGTGTTCACTGGATATCATATGCTTTCTTCTGTCCTTTTATTGGTTACCTATGTTACTGACTGTCATCGGCTATCATCTAGTTAGTGTGTTCACTGGATATCATATGCTTTCTTCTGTCCTTTTATTGGTTACCTATGTTACTGACTGACATCGGCTATCATCACAGTAAGCATAGGAAGCCTACATAAAGAAATATGTACCTTAGATTTTAGAAAGGAGAAGAACTTGTATGTCAAAATTCAATCATTTTTGTTTATGTGTTCAGGTAGACAATATCGATACAGCTATATAAAACGGAGGTATACGACGTAAGTGTGACCTTAACCTCGGGAAAAGGTGGCTGAGTGTTGTTTGCAACACATCCTTATGGTACGGGTAATAATTTTAGGACTATAGTCTATGCATGTACAAGCTAAATATTGCTATATGCAAAGTTATACTATGTGAATGGGTTTGAGCCCTAAATGTGACATTGACCTCGGGAGTAGGTAGCTTGGTGTTGTGCATGACACAGCCTTATCACATTGGTAACAATCCTGTAAAGTTATATTGAAATTTGTCCATACACTTAAAAGATACAGAACGGAGACGAAATTGCATGTAGTAGTGATTTAGCCCCAAGAGTGGCATTGACCTTTGGAGTAGGTGGCTGGTCGTTCCTGAGATATGAGTAACAATAGTGAGAATTTATATGAAATGCCGTCCATGCATGCGGAAGATACAGACTAGAGTAGCAGTATTTGAGCCCTAAGTATAGTATTGAATTTGTAAGTAGGTGGCTGGTTCTTGTGCTTGACACATCCTTGCGGTATGTATAGGTAACCATTGTGTGAAGTTATATCAAAATTTGTTCGTATATGTGGAAGATACAGACTAGAAACGAACAGATGGAACAGCGCAAACCTATAGTCTCTAAACCGGTCATGTGATCGGTTGGAGAGAACAAATGTAATCAGTGACTGAGTGCCTTATTTGCCCTTCATGTCTAAGTGTTTAAGCGCCAAATTACTGACAAACCTCTAAATGTGAGATTTATTAAGACACTGATTATAACTGACTAAAGTTCGGAGGCTTTGAAGAAATATGTGCCATGGCAATATATGAACACAAAAACAAAAATAATATCAAACAGGGAATGCCACGTACAATTGATACAATTATCGATTTGTTGGGCATTGGATATGATGTGATATTCACCATATGGAAGTAATATTGACCGAGGCGTCATCATCATATTCAATGCCTAACAAGTCCATATACAGTAAACTCCGTATATAACGACTCCGGATATAACGAACATCCGGATATAAGGAAAATAATTATCTGCCCGAGTTTATTTTCTTCCTTTATCTAATATGAAAATGATATATGGATATAACAAACTCCCGACATAAAGAACAAATTTAAGTGGTCCCAAGGACTTCGTTGTAAACGGAGTTTACTGCAATGTTTTATTATATTTTTATTGTAATCAGCAAAATAATTTCTCAGCCGTTTATTACTAGTACAAAACAATTGTAAACCGGCGAGTCTGAAGAATGTCCGTAATGTAACGAAAAGTACCGCTTATGCACGAAATGCTCACGAAAGTTGATTTATTCAGCACAATCACTGAATAATATATTCATGCATAAAGGTTTGAATCATGTTAATTTGTTCGGACAATACCGTACATGTTTTAAAGTTTATTTTAATGAATTATATTGTCTTTTACAACCTAGCACTAACCTGATGAACTTAAGAACAAATTGTACAATCTGAAGACTCCTGAGCTTTCCGTTATAATCGCTTAGCAACGAGCATGTGCACGTCAAATTGTTAGTATAACAAACTTACTGCTTAACCAACCGGTCGACTAATAAACCCATTTAAACCCAGTTCAACTTATATGCTCCTGCGTGATTTGAATTCATGGGTTACGACCTTACCAGAAATGTTTGTATCCTGACTGTATACAAATCTATCATATGTTATAATAAACGGTAACTTTCTCAAACATACCAGTGTTTTTTTCAGCAAAACAAAAGTATGGACAAAATAAAACACAGTACAATAAACACTGTGTTTAATACCACCTCCAAATAAAGACCACACTGCGAAAAAAGACCACACTGCGAAAAAAGACCACCCAGCAGGAAGATCACATTGCACTATTTATCTTTAGTAGAAACACCTGCAAACAAAGACCTCATATATATCTTCCCAACAGTGGTCTTTGTTCACAGTATGACTGTATCTTCCTTCCTGAGGATTGTTGCTTAATAAGTCGTAGATAGGTTTTCTTTCCATTACATGTACATGTAAAGTCATGAGTTGCATTATTTACTCATGCATTTATTGGTACATTGTACACTTTTTTAACAACGTCTGGGAAAAGATAATACCGTATATATGAAGGTCGCACTATTACCCAAGTAAGAAAACACATTTGTCCATTTTATAGTAGGACTTTGGTTGTTGAATTACAAGCTTATAATGCCTAGCTGCAATTCAAGATTTCACAAGCGAGTGTTCTCGATATTGAACTCTTGATACTTATTTATTCAGTACCACAACTTATAGAACCAGTCGCCTATGCCAACAATTATTTATACAGATCTATTTACCGCTTATCGGTCTAAGCTGTATGTGACACATATCTGATTCGTTGCCCAAAACACTTTATGTTACCTGTCATCGGTTTGAATCCTGGCACTCTCTTGCTGCTTTCTACGCAGCACGTTTTAAAGGGGCACTCCCTACATCTAGCAGATTATATTCTAGAAAAATAGATTATGCGTTCAATAAACGCGAAAAATGCCTCATTTTACCACAGTTAATCAATATAGAGGCTTTCTGTTATAAATCGCATCCACCCATTAATTGTACAACAACAACAACAACTCTACATAGATTATTGAATGGTTTACGGTACTGCAGTATATCTTAAACCGTTGATTTTATCGATAATGACTGGGATTGCATAGCTGAAATTTTAGGTTTAGTTATAATACATAATCTATGTTTCGAGAACATAATCTGCGAGATATAGGGAGTGCCCCTTTAAACAACATTTGATGACAATTCTTACTTTTTCTATATTCTGTTAGAGATTTATCTAAGGAACAAAAAGACACATTACATAGAGTAAGATCCCTATTAGAAATTTACATTTTATTATCTTTTATAAAATGTTATTACTCCCCTTTAATATGAAAGTATTAAAAAAGTTGAGTATTTCTTTTTTATTTCAATATAATTTCTACTTTTACATGAAATAACACGTATCTATGAGTAGTAGTCATGCAATTGTTCACGGACATATCGTCTAACAGAATGTGCCAGGTAATGGCGACGGGTGTCAGTAAGGCCCGCAGCTTGAACAACGGATGGTCGATCAGCAGACGTAAAACGGAAGTCTGGGTTCTTGAGAAGCTTTACTTCCTCCTCCTCGGCGTTTTGACTTGTTCTCGCATTAACGATCCCAGGTTTACAATCCTCAAATCCAACATACTGGTACTTACTGCAAGAGAAAGAAGGAATACAAAAGAAAATTTGAAGAAAAAAAAATGAAAACGAGCGAGCTAGTAATAGATATTCAAATTGTAATGACACACATTCAAAACGTTCATACATTCCGATTTGGTACGCTCACAGGTCGTACACGGATTGCAAACATTATGGTAAATCAGCGATTGTGTAAAATGTTAACCACGTTGACTCTACAAGACGTAGATCGCAAAATCTGATATAAAGAACTCCTATTTATAATTATGTTATCATTATAAAATATATGCATCACCTAAAGAAGTATTTCGTGTAGATGATATACCCGATTCCTGGTACTTTCTTATAGAACTCCTCAAGAAAAGGTTTCCATTTTCGCCAACTCCAAGTTGGATATCTTACTGCACTGTTTGTAACTGAGGACTGGTCTACAATGGATGCTAGTTGAGTTAGAGTCTCCCAGTCATGCCTTCTGTAGCGCATCTTTATGTGTGCAAACCCTGTATCTACTAGACATCGAGCGTGACCTTATAATAATAAGATATTAATCATTATCATTATTTCGTGTACAAGTATCACAGTCTATCGATAGTAATGAAAATGATTTTAATTATGTTGAATAATTATTAGAAATGGAAGCTAATTTTGCATTTACACATTAGTGTAAAAGAAAAGAGTTGGAATATGGATGTAGATCTAATCTTTACTTTCTAAGAATACGCTTTTCTTTTTAACATACCTGCAACTTGCATGAGGTACTCAATCTTTTTATGTTGACCAGTCATTACACGCCACATGAGGCATGCGAGGACATAACGATTCTTGTTCTGACCTGAAATAGAATACAATACTTTAAAGCAGCTGTGTCAAAGCTTTGTGTCAAAAATGTTTTCATTAAAGTAAGTGAACAATTAAAAAGTTAATTGGCATAATTTCTAGATTTTTTTATCATGCGTGCATGTATATTCTTTCTTACGTTTACACATTGTAGTTTAAAAGTAAATTGCAAATGCCTTTGAGATTGCTGTATAATTGTATCCAGATTCTTTGAATGTGGTACCGTAAAACATATCATCGCTTGATGCCTTTTCGAACGTTTGTTTGTTTGTTTGTTTGTGTTTTTAAGCGCACCAATACAATACAGTATATGGCGCTGAACAGGACTTAAAATTTCGATTTCACATCTCATTTACATCGATATAAAACACGAGGTACGTTTTCGAAAGTCTCAAGAGATATTCTCTTAACCCATAAACACACGAATACGTGTTTTATCGCATCTGCGACCAGTGCAGATCCAGACCAGCCTGCATATCCGTGCATTCTCATCAGGATTTCCAATGTTTGCTTTTCAGTCAGAATTCTTTCATGAATTCAAAAGCGAACAGTGGAGATCCTGATCGGAATGCACGGATGCGTAGGCTGGTCTGGATCTGCACTGTTCGCAGATGCGATAAAACACGTATCCATACGGTAATGGGTGAAGGTGCGGGTTAACTTCAGCTTTTATCAACACTCTCTGATAAATACAATCTGTTCATGATTGAAGATGTTTCACATAAAATTGGTTACACAGCAGCTTTGGGTTTAACATGAATAAAATTATGTTGATAACATGGAAAATTATTCTTGAAAACATTTTAAAATGTCACCTCAGCTTCTAATCAATTGATAGCTAAATGAAGCAATTGCCACGTTTTCAAGTATCACCTTTTCAAGAAGGAAAATGCCATGAATTACAATGTACTAACCTGGACAATTATCAGCGTGGATAGCACGTCTCAAAATTTTTAAGCACCCAGTCAAGTATAGAAATGTCAGCATATGGGCCATGTGTTGACTTGCCATCTTGTCCAACAGTTTCGTTCTCATCGATGAGAAAATTCAACTGTCTGTTGAGACTGTCCACTCTTACACCAAATATCTGTATCTTCCGCAAAGTAAGAAAATACAATGACCCTATCTGTCTTGAAAAATGTGGTAGACTCACATTTTGACTGAAGTCGAAAGTGAAGTGTACATATCGTTCCTGGTCACCTGGTATACTATCAGCACTCTTCCTGAGACAGTCGGTATATACATCACGCTCCTGGAATAGATAGAACATAATGCATTGTTGTCAAAATTAACGTGATAATCAAATATAAGAGATCTATTACGGGAAATATTAAACACGTTCAAATATTTCAAATTTGCATGGGCTTATCAAAAGAAAACTGAGGTCATTTGAAAGGAGACAAATAAATCAAAACTACATTTAGGAGAATACGTACTTGTTGTGCCAACATTTAGGAGAATACGTACTTGTTGTGCCAACATTTAGGAGAATACTTACTTGTTGTGCCAACATTTAGGAGAATACTTACTTGTTGTGCCAACATTTAGGAGAATACTTACTTGTTGTGCCAACATTTAGGAGAATACTTACTTGTTGTGCCAGAAGTACATGGTTTCTTAATCCTTCTGCTGCTGACAACTTCTCTTCCTCAGTAATTGCATCTCCAACTCTACGCCTAAGCTTCTCACATGTGGCACAGACATCATCCCGGGGACTAGCAATTTTCACATGAGGCAAACACGTCTGCCATATATTCTTGAATGCAGTCAATTTAACTGCTCTCACATTGGAGTTGGAGCAAGCGTCTGTATATTCCTGATGCAAACCACGTGTTTCTGCTACATTCCTAATAAAACGCACGACACACATCACGTCATCAAAGGAAATTGCATGTCGTGGTTTCCTTCCCTTGTTTCCATGACTACGTGGAGTGAAACCATTCTTGCGAACATGCTTTAACAAAGCATTAAGCTGGTGCTTTTTAATATCAAAATACAACATTAATGTAGCTTTACAAACTTTTCGCCCATCAACTGTGAAAGTGTTTCTTGTTCGTACACGGCGCTTACCTCTCTTGGTGTTCTCTATATCATAGTTTGTGAGCAACGACATAATATTAAGTTCTTTCTCATCTTTTGTTAAGGCCCGTACATCCATTATATGACTTTGTATCTTTTCACAAGTGAGGAATTTTCCACACTGCAGCCTACAACCACAACCCTCTGCTATGAAGTTTTGGGCACTGTCAAATTCCTCACAGACTTCATTGTCACCAGCATCGTCATCACTGCCTTCACTGTCTGATGTTCGAACAGCTTGAGCAACATATTCCATGACACGTCCACCTATAACATCCTCGTCCTCAACATAAGCAGTTGGAACATCTGTCTCATCATCACTGATGACCTCCTGGGATTTACTGGTTGTCCTCCCAAAGGGGTCAGACAATATCGATTCTAGCTCCTGAAATACAGCACAAAATTCAAATAATTTTGTATTTCCTGTAAAGTATACGGAAACTGATTTATTTTACATAATAAATCTAATAGAAAAAAATCATAAAAAAATAAAACCGTTTGTAGGATTCGAACCAACGCGATTACTTCTAAAATTGTACGGGAAGCGTACGCCCTAACCACTGCGCCACGGTGACAGTGGTCTAAACGTGTAACAAATTTACTACATAACAATTAAAATTTAAGTAACTGCCAAAAAGGATTTCTATTCTCGCAATGATTTTTGAAATATCTGATGCTTATAAATCTACTTTCACGTCAGTATTATTTTGTTTAAATGATGTATCATTGCAGTAAATTATGCAAGCCGATTGTCTGAGCTACGATTTTACAGTCTAGTTTCTTTATTTCCCGTCTAGATCATAAAATCTAAAATAGAGACATCTGAACACTTGGAACCCTTTGCAAACGTAGTTGATTTTACAAATAGATCAACCTAAAATTATGTGTACTGAGTCTGTACAGTGACTCGTTTTTACTTCCTGGTGCGAAAATGTGACGAAATGTATGACGTCATTTAACACTGTTTACTCAGAGTTTCCCCCTGTGCCATTAACACACTGTATCGGCAAAACGCACTGGCTCCAATTTAACGATAATGCTCCAACTAACGTAACGAACCGGCTCCAATAAAAAATGGCTGATTTAGTAAACAAAACCCAAGTCAGTATAACAGATTCGTGTATTTTATATGGTAAATCGCAACTTCTGAAGAAACGAATACTCTTACGGAATGCTCACTCCTTTCCTGCATGGCCGTAGCTAGTCGGCTGTTTCAGACATCGATGCGTGTGAAAGTAATGCAAGTTGAATGCAGAGGATTCAACGGTAAAAAGTGCAAAACACACCCAAAATGCATGGATTTTGCTCAAAATTATCGAAGTTAAGCTGTTTAGCATAAAAGATTTGCATTGGCATGTATTAAACTTTGGGTCAAATGTCGTAAGCATGTACCAACACTTTACCGATCTGCTATTTTTATAGGCAAAACTTACCCATTCAAAAATACAACGATTCAGGCTCCAATTGACGATACAACGAAAATGTTCCAATTCGTGTTTCACGGATCATTTTCACAGACGTTTTTTTAACAATTACAAACATAAGAGAATCTCTTATCGAACAAAATGTTGAGTTTTATGTCACCTTGTACCCACTCTCTTTAAAAAAATAATTTAAAGGAGAACATCGCTCATCCAGGGGTTGCGAGTTCGAGCCCCACTGGGGTCACGACCGTACCTCCTCTTATGACACCAGTACTTTTTTCCATGAAGAAGACTCGAGTGTGACTCCAAGCTTCACGCTTTCTATACAATCGAGCCAAAATAAATAAGTATAAACTAACATTTAAGTATTCAAAATACTTCCTAAAATAACAGGATTCATGGATACCGTATACCGCTCTGCTCGGACTGAAAAACATTTACGTATTGTCTACCTTGACTATGTCGCTGTACAGAATTTAGGCATATAAATAAATCACCGTACTTCTACCTGGACTAATTGGGCAAATATTCTACTTTTGAATGGTTTTATGCGTGTTTTAATAATGGCTTAAAGTCTACAGTACTATTTCAGTAGATATCAAGTGCCAGTACCTTTGCTATTTTGTATTTGACCAGAATAAACTCAACACGAACTGGCTGGGTGAGAATTCCAGAAAGTTTATCGCAATAAGCACACTTAGGCAAAAAAGCTCAGATAGATTATATTGTGGTTGTGTACAAGTTCACAGAAAGATGATAAAGCATAAATAGCGAATGCAAAATTATATACTTCTTCAACCGTCGCTTTCCAAATTTTCATTAGATGACAATTTCGATTTTAGTCTAAGCTGCATGTGATTATTGATAGCGGTCAAAACGCTAGGTCAAATAAAACCTTAAAGCTGTCGCTCTCAGTTTTTCGTAAAAGAATAATTTCTTCAAACTGTATGTAAAT
This sequence comes from Saxidomus purpurata, assembly GCA_022818135.1. Lineage (NCBI taxonomy): Eukaryota > Metazoa > Mollusca > Bivalvia > Venerida > Veneridae > Saxidomus > Saxidomus purpurata. The sequence goes on from JAFMSR010000004.1 coordinate 1,033,358, forward strand.
AACGTATTTTAGAACATATGGTGATATAAAAAGGCTCCAGTATAAACTTCTGTTACGTCACTGTCACATTATCCTGAATGGATTGTATATGACACAAATGTCATAGAAACAATTTTGTGAATCGAACCCACTTGTCACGTGAAGCAAAAGTTTCACGACAGAAACCATGTCTAACGGTGTATTTTCTATGTAAAGGACAGATCACAAGTAGCCGTTTGGCCGGTTGCACAACACACGATTATCCAAGCGGCTATTATACCATAATAGAGAGTTATCGAACACGGAGTTAATCCTGAGTTATGTTCCGATTATTTTCGTTTGCTGGACGATTTTTTAAATACGACTTAAAATATCTGACGTTCGTGCAAACGAGTTATCCAATCTAGGCCTATACAAGCTGATGTTATATTTAATATAGTGCTATTGGTAGGAATCTGTTAAAAACGAGGTACGGTGTTTTTGCCATTTAAAAGAGAAATTGTATAAGAAATAGTTGACAAATACAGTGATGTTGTAGAATAAGCCAAATAAAGCAAAAAGAAAGTAGATCTTACTTTAAGAATTTCCGAAAAGAAAAACTGCGCGGACGTATCACATCAGAATACAATTAAAATATACATTTTTATCTTTAAATACAATAATAATAATGATATTAATCACACAACTGTTAAATAATATGCATGTATATGTATTTACACAAATTGTACATCAGCAATAAAATAATTTTAAGCGGAAAAGGAATTTAGCCCAGTGACATTTTTAATTTATGTAAATGATATAAATATCTGCCGTGATCTGTTCATAAACATCATTGTGGAACAGCCAGCTTTAAACTGAAAGAACTTGTTGTGTTTTTAATTATTTCATTATAAGTTTCTTGTAATGTAAATTATAAATGATATGTGAAAACCGGGGAAAGTATATCAGATAATAGCGAACCTTAATACGGCATTTTTGTAAATTGTAATTACATTTGATTAAATCACATTCTGACCACTGGGTATTCAAAAAGGCGCATACCCAGCTAGATTCGAATACCAGGCCAGCTGGGAGTTGGGTTAGTCGAAGCTAACTTGGTATTGGCCGTAACTTATGCAAAAACCCAACTCATAGCTGGCTGGATATTCGAGTTTAGCTAGGTATTCATTGAACGTTTAGCGAACACCAAACCTCCAGCTTGCAGGTTATTTGAAACTAGCTGGGTATTCACAAAACGCATTTTTAGCGTATCCCCACCTCCCAGCTGGCTGGGTATACGAATCATGCTGGGTATTGGCCTTAACTTATGCAAAAAAAACAAACTCCTAGCTGGCTATATATTCAAATCTACCTAGGTATTGAATACCTCATACCTAATACCCATCTTCCAGCAGGAACGTAGATTCACAGACGTTAATATTTATACCAAACAATAATTGAAACAACTGCTTCCAGAGACAGTTACCCAAGGTGACGGATACTTTCATCTGAACAAAGTGGCTCGTGATAAATACTTTTTTTAAATACCATCTTGCACTATAAAGTAGATTTCTAAATGCAATGTTATCGAAATAAATGCATTTTCATAATAAAAACAAACGATATTCAGATATATGTGTCATATACAGTCATGTATTCTGTTTCGGACTTTCATACATCGGCTTGCTTTCTTTTATTTCATCACTATCATTAAACGAAATATGGATGTAATTTAAACAGAATATATATTGCATTTTAAACAAAGTGAGAGCTTGAGGCTGGATCAAGGCGCATGTCTGCCACATATAGATAACGCCGCATATATCTCACACGACAGACTGAGGGGCGAACCGACGGGCGAAACGACAAAACTATACAAGGGATTAATAAGCATTAGTTGCCATAAAAACAAAGGCATACCAGTAGTTGTATCACTAGCAGTATCTGTTCAGTGCAATCCTGTGGTTTTTAATCATATCAAAGACTAAAAACACACATTCTACGGAAAAGCGGTATCTGATTCTAACAAAAATATTCTTCAACAATATTGCCCGTATCTATAATAGCCATGTCTCTTCTTAATTAATCTTTACACTAATTAGTCACGCATAAATGAGTTTATAATTTCCATGTTCAACGATAAATTGCCGTATAAACCACCCCACTAGCAGGTTTGGATAATCGCGCGTTAATCGGAATCATAACCGTGAAAAATATGTTCCGGCAACTCGGTTATAATAAGCGGCGCTTATCAAATCAGTTGCTGAAAGATAAGTCGGTGTTCATTAAATCAGTGTTGTGCAACTGGCTTATTATAATCGAGGGTTAAGCGCCGATTATATTTGTTCAACAACCGGCCAGTTGTCTATTGCCCTTTAACTCTTACTTACATCCTGGGTTTGAATAATCCGATTGCACGAAAGAGAACTATCCATGCCACGCGAACTTAATGGGGGTTTTAACTTTTACCGCTTTATTTTGTTGCAACGGTTTTGATAGGAAAGTTTGCACGAACATTTTTGTCATGGTTATGATTCGAGTTATGTCCGGGTTATCCAAACCTGGTAGGAACCAGGTTTATGAATCGAGTTGATCATTTAAATATGCAAAATGGAATTATATTAACGCAAAAGAGCACCTACAAAACGTTTACGTTACAGAAAGTTCCTATGAAATATCTAAAGAGACATATTAAACATGAATGGTTAGCTATATACTTATTAAATGAGAAAAAAAAGTCATAAAGGTTGTGACACAAATGCTGGTTGCATTAAAGATTCATGTAGTAGGATTTAAGTTTGTTTGAATTTCATATCGATTAATTTACAATATCAACCTGGCCCGCGAAAATGCATTTAAATATTATAACTGGTGCATGCATCTGCATTTTACCGGATTTATTTCCCGACATATCACAAGTGTTTTTCCTCTAATTTTATTCTGTTTTTTGTATAAACAGTAAAACCTGTGAACAAAGACCACTGCCCGGTAATAGTAGGACAGGCTCTGTTTATTTAGAGGTGTTTAGACAAAGCAGAACAATACGCGATTTTCTCTCTGATGTTCTTTATTCAAAGGTGGTCTTTAAAACTGGCTTGAGTGTAGGTATTTTCCTTATTGACTTAATAAATAAAATAAATTCAAAATAGTTTTGTATATCGATTGCAGTGTTGGCTGAGGACACTGTGTGCACTGAAAAAAAGTACTTGCATATATTAAAGTTCAATTTTTTAGAAGTTGCTGTCAGCCTCATTTGCATGAATATATGTTCTGTTCGTAATTACTATGATATATGTCTAGTATAATATGCGACGTTAAAATGAAACCGTTAAGGTGTGAGAAAAGGTAAACATCTATGAACAACGACCACATATGAAAAAAGAGCAAACCTGGTAAAAAAAAGTCACAGATTGTCTCTTAAAGAGAGTTCTTTCATTGTTTGTCTTTACTTGATGATTTTTACCAAAGAATTGGCTGTATGTTAAACAAAGTATATACATGTAATGAATAGACTTTAAACATTATAGGTTCGTGATGTTTTTCTAAATTATATCTTCATCAAGGTACAATGATAAGCAAAAAATAAAAATTTGCAAAAACACATTCATGTCTTGTTTGACATCTTGTATACTAAATACTACTACGTGTCAAATTTAATGTTTTAATTGATTCTTTTTCATATTAATCCACAATTTGAAATTTGAAAGTGGCTATATAACATATGTATTTGAACCGTGAGAAATCAATGGGGTTGTCCTAAATGCAATGTTAACATATTTTCATCACCAAATATAGCCATTTGTTTGTAAAAGTGATCTGGTAAGAAATAAGAACCAAACGCTTAGTGGCTTCATATTCGAATTTCATGAACTCTGCGGATCGAACACGTTAAACCTATGTGCGACCATTAAAAGCCGAATGTCTCTCTATCGCGAGCATGATGACATCTGAAATGAGTATACGAGAGCTATTCAATAAGTTACGGAGCTTTCTTCGTAATCGAACTAAAATAAATTCGCATACATGTATATAAAAGCCGAATGTACTCTTTCAAATGCTATAGGCCTATTTTAGCGCACAATACATTGTAAATCACTATCTGTTTCCGGCCTTATCATTTACGTTATTTAAAAGCTGACGTATCCAACCAGAATCGACGTTACAAACAGAAATACGTTTAGAAGGTGTGTCTTGAAAAATGTATAATAAAATTTATGACAAATCTGTTCTATTTTAAAATAAAGAATTGACATTTGCTCAAAATCTACAGTAACTGCTTCTTTGGGAAACTAATAACTATGAATAATTGTTATAAGTCTTTTGTTGATATTCTTTTACATATATTACATATTTATTTTCGTCACTTCAATATACATTAGACGCAGAAAACACATACATATACAAGTACATGTATATGACAATACGTAGCATTATAAAAGACCATTATACACGCATCTGAAGTCACAGGTTGGTAGTGCTAAAACACAAATGTTAAGCTTACTTAAGATATAATTGTATTTGCGATAAATTGACCATATATACAATTTTATTTTATTTTAACCGTATGTCGATGGCTTGAAAATGCAGTAAGAAAAGTTCATATATTTGATTCAACTATACATTGAAAAATATCCTTAAATAAATCAAAGTTTGTAAATTAAGCTTTCCTGGAATTTTGTTCACTACAGATCTGAAATTTTGTTCTACAAGCACGAAAATAACCGTATCGTTTCTCAAGTATGTTTTCTTGCATAAGACATCGCTATTTCCTCCGAGTATTTTAAGAAAGGATTAAAAAATTACGTGCAAACGGACAAAACCAGTACATAAGACAGAGTTATCGACGAGTTATTCAACTCCTTCTTAGCTGTTAACCTCTAGGTTATATATGAGGTCTTCGTGCAACCGGGCATATGTAATTTGGGGGCGAGCGCAGTACTGTTTTTCAGTCCTCTTCAATGTTACACCAACTAGCATTTATTCAGTAGCAACTAAATTGCTTTTCTATTTGCCTCAAAGAGCTCGGTAAAATCGTGCAGCTCGGACACCTGTACCAGTATTGACAATAGCCACGATTTATTCGTGCAATAAATATAAATATGCTATTGCAAACTTTATGTGACAGAGCGATGAGTTGTTCTTGTAAATGGTCAAGTTAGGTGGCGATTTATAACAATATAAAATACATTTAAGGTGTATAGCTGGAAATACGGCAAAACCTGTCTGTATCTATATCTCAAAACAGTTTGCACTCTTATTGAATTTTGTAAAACATTCTTGGAGTTTTCAGTCTGTCAGTGACGCATTAAAACATCTTGTCTGTAATAACAGTTGTTGCTATTTAGCCTTGAAAACTTTTTTGACGCTCACCTCAGATTAATGCTAGTGAATATAATATACAGGTAAAAAGAATTCGGGCTAAAACTGAGTGGAACATGAAAAAAGATATAATTATAGTGGCAAAAGTTATATAAATAACTTGAATATGTAATGAGTTTTTGATTAATTTCAACGATTTTTCAATTGAGCATTTTACCTTTCAAGTCTCCGCGTCTGGGTTTTTGTAACTTTATCATACATGTGCAAATAAATCTTTTGTAAATAAAACAAAATCAGTACGGCATTAAGTTTGTATCGATGACTGCAAGTTAAATGAAATGGAAAATGTACAATTATTGTGAACCTGAGCGCGTACGAAGTTACCGAAACTGAGCACGCAGTTACCTTAAGCATCCACTATAATTACATCTAAAACATGTAGCCAACGTGTAGTTTGATCATAGTCTGCACTGTTCACTATTCAGTAGCGGAAGAGCGGAGATGCGGACAGTCGGAGTTGCGGACAGCAGGAGTTGCTTTTCAACGGTCCGATATGTACTACATAATCCAAGTGCGTCCTCATTCGGAGAGATGCGAACAGTTGATTTCCGACGGTCCGATATGTACTTTTTAGTCCACATGGGTCCCCTACGGCTTTCCATAGCTCATAAAACCTAGGGGAAATGATGAGTTCTTAGCTAAGAAAAGCTATATAAGAAACGGCCGTAACACTTTTTCCGTACTGTGAAAACATGCCTAGACAAACAGGCATCGTATTTTCACAACTCGAGAAGGAAACTCTTGTAGAGTTGGTGGAGAGAAACAGAAATGTTCTTGTAAATCAATGCAAAAACAATTTACCAAAAGGAAATATTATGGACGGAAATTACAAGAGATTTCAATTCAAGGTTTTTTAATAGAATATTTACTTATACTTTAGTTGTGAATTTCTATTACTGTTGATTTCCAGGAAAGATATTTTTATGTAACGTGCACGCCTGTAAAGAATGTGTCATTAAAACCAGCAAGTATTTACAATGTCTTTTTGTGTTTATCATTTGACAGGGCTATGCACTACGAAGCTCCCAACAATTTATGGTTGTGTAAGTATTTGTTTTATTAATTTATTTATTTTAAGTGTACAGTAATTATACTTTCTCGGCTAGTGAATAGCAGTCAATAATTCGAAAAACATATTTGATAAAGTTTGTTTTCCTGATGCACATGTCACCATACATATTGAATGACAATTGGGGAGAAAAAGTGTCCATTCGCTTTAATATCTCTGTGAGCGAAAGGCCATGGGTTCGATTCCCGGTTTATGTGAGCTTTTTTAAATTATTTTTTTCTATAAAATCTAGCTACCAAGTGCGTTCATATACTCAAAATTGCGCCGACCATGTTCTGGTTTCAAAGGTGGTTTTGTTTGTGAACAGATGTAGCTGTAGTTACGGGCATTTGTAACATTTCCCAAAGTATACCTTATTTACTTTACAACTGGGATACATTGCAGTAATATCTAACACATACAGCTAGTATTAAACCGTTATACAGACGAAGCAATGTTTTTAATACAAAGTGTCGCTCTGAACAAGTTAATGTCAAATCAGTATATAAGTGAAACAATATATGAGGACATATAATTGGGAACTGATTCAGTTACCTGGTGTGGTTCAGTTACCCGAAGTTTTAAATTTTGTTCTGTACTCCGAATTTAGAACATAGTTTAATAAAAATGCAGGTTTGGTGTTACAAATAGATTTGATAAACAATTGAAAGACCTCTGGAAAAACATTAAATCGAATGTAAATACTGCAGTTGGAACTACATGTACACGGTGAGAACAGGTACATATCTCAACACACATGTACACGGTGAGAACAAGTACATATCTCAACACACATGTACACGGTGAGAACAGGTACATATCTCAACACACATGTACACGGCGAGAACAGGTACATATCTCAACATTAATGTCATTTCTTTAATCGTATTATGTGGCAGACTGCGGAGAATGATAGCAAAGGTGATCCGAATGTTAGTTACCTACACACATTTCAAAGAAATAAAATTAATCACAACGCTGTTTAGCACAACATGTTTCGATTTTATTATACGTCTTCTTCAGGTGCAGTAAATAATAATGTATATAAAGCCTCAAAAAAACTCTAAATCTCCTAAACAGAGAGTCAGAGAAGAAAATAAAGAAAGCCATGAATCCAATACATCATCTGAAAATAAAAAAAAACATGGATGCCCCAGGTCCAAAAAGCTACACAGAGGCCGTAAAACAGGGGCGTCAGAGGCAACTGTACAAACAACACCAACTCAACTAGTAACGCTAATCATAAACCTTTTGAAAACAAGCAGCGAAAAAACAGAACAGTTGTGAATGGTTTATCCGTGTTGTTGATAATTCTGTAAGTTTGCAATATTAAGATATCGTTTATATCATCAAATAGTAAGTTCATAAACATGACTTATCAGGTACACATTTACCATTTCTTAAAACACGTTATCGCATATATCAAAATAATGTATGCATTTACATTGTACATTAAAATAATTACACCTTTCTGCTTGCAATAAAATATACTCGTAAATTTCAAATGCGTAAAGGCGGTTGGCCTCCTCCGAAAGCTCCTCTGTCGGATTTCGACTTGCTTCAAAGTCTGAGTAACGCGTATGACGACGATGCAACATTTCACGGAAACAGTATGGTAAGGCAATATTAATACATTGTAACTGGTTGACAAAAGTTACTCATCAGTTTGTCTTTGTGTGTGCTTGTTCTTAAGGTTGTACGTCCATGATGTGTGGTATATTGGTGGTGGTGTTTCTATTGCACTTTTCAGGATCAAGGTTCGATCCTTGATCAAGGCATACGAGGTTATTTTTTCTAGGCTAAAGCACCTTATGTTACTGTGTCTTAGATTATATTATTATGCCTCACTTTGTTATCAATGTTAAACTTCAGGATCAAGGTTCGATCCTTGATCAAGGCATACGAGGTTATTTTTTTCTAGGCTAAAGCACCTTATGTTACTGTGTCTTAGATTATATCATTATGCCTCACTTTGTTATCAATGTTAAACTTCAGGATCAAGGTTCGATCCTTGATCAAGGCATACGAGGTTATTTTTTCTAGGCTAAAGCACCTTATGTTACTGTGTCTTAGATTATATCATTATGCCTCACTTTGTTATCAATGTTAAACTCCCATAGACAAACAGTAAGCATTCATACTGGTTCTGTCAAGGCAGCACGTGACCGCTAGAAATATACTGTCAGGCATGCAACAATATAATTTACTGTTACACGACAGAGTGCGCAGTGTCGATGTTTGTTTTTTTCCTTGTGATGAGTACCAAATATTTCTTTTCGGCATAATAAAATAAATATCACACAGCTTCGCCTCGGGTAACAGTATATTCCTCATGTTGACATTTTTACTGTAACACTCAAAGCTGAGTGATATTTATATTCTGCTGTAAATTAGGAAATAGATTTTACTTTTGAGTGATATACCGGTTATTATAATACCGCAGATAAATTTGATAGATTCTGATTGGTCAAGAGCCCCTGTATATGAGACCGTATACACCGTGAGCAATCCCGTATATACCGTCTCCCATTTGGAGCCTCATCGGTTTTGCCTTTTCTGATTGGCTAGAGAAACTCTGTAAACATTGTTTACATTCAAAACAAAATGGCCGCCGTTCCACCGATTCAATTTTTTCAGCGACGTTTGTAAGCACTGCACATGTCGTTTGGAAAAATAAATCAAATTCATAGACATTAAAACTTACATTGATGCTATCTTTACCTTCGTTTCTCCCGAGTCAAAACGGGTTACGGACATGAAATCTCATTTCAGTCGATCAAGTTCACCATGAACATGAATCCCAGTGGCAGTGGAATATTGTTTTTTGAAAATGAAAACACTGTCATTGACACTAATAAGTACTCTTCGAATTAATGGTATTCCTTTCTGCAACTAACGGCTGCTGACAGGACATTCATGTACAAATTCAACCTCTGGAATGACGAAATAAAATACCGCCAGATCAGAGGAAAATCTGAAAACAAATGTCCTTTTCTATCCTGTTAATGCATCACTACTGTAGTCCTATTTCAATTGTCTTGAAATAATGTGAAGTCCTACTCCAATAAAACCCTGTTTATCCTTATTTTGTGTCACATCAATAACTTAAAGCCGAAGTAATAAATTAAATCCAGTCCACACGCTACAAAAATGTCTGCCAAAACATTACTGTCTCGGTGACGTAGACTTGAACTGATGACGTAATAAATTCGAAATGGGACCGGTTTAACGGAAATTAATTATTATGTGACTGCAAATAATACAAAATGCCATGCTATACTTTGCTCTCGGGTCGAAAACACTGTAAGCCACGTGATTATTTTTCTTTCTATTGAATTACTGAGAAAAAACTAAGATCGGCTGATTACGAGCGCCGTATAGAATCATACGAAGGTAAAGGAATTGGGGGCTCCCATGGGTATCGGCTTTTTGTCATTTATAAATATAACAGCAATATTTCGACAATGTTGTTGACAATTCAGGTAGTTATCTTGTCTTCCAAACAAATCTGCGGTATTATAAATTCGTTATACAGATTCTTGACGGTGTATACGGACTCGTATAGCCTGTTCGTGCCGATATAAACCCTCGCCTAACGGCTCGGGCTAATATCGGCACGAACAGGCTATACGAGTCCGTATACACCGTCAAGAATCTGTATAACTAATAGTATATCACTGTGGGGAGTGTATATGCGTAGGAATCTAATCACGAAGGCCGAAGGCCTGAGTGATTAATTACGAAGCATCTACACGACACACAGTGATATACTAACAGGTATATCACTCGAAAATAAAATCTATTTCCATTCTAACACATTGATTTACTTAAAAAATGTTCGATGGGGTACTATTTGCTGCGCTTACATGAAGTCGCTGTCTTGAAACTGTTAGTTTTCCGTGCATTCCTTGCATTTCGTGAAATTTTGGCTGTTCTTTTTTACTCCTCAAATAAAACGCTTTTCGTCTTATTTTTGTTGTTGCTGATATTGCTGGCGATACCGGAAGTGTAGAAAATTTTACTATGATTTGTTTTATATCGCGTGAATTCATTCACAACAGTACCAATCCAAGCGTATTAGCGGATGCAAACTCGTAGATGTGTTTGTGAAAATTAAGCGGGAGGGAATTTCAGCAGTCAAAAATAGTTCCGGGCGTCTTGAGTGATATACTTAATAGTTTTATCACGCTCAAATCCTTCTTTGCGTATATAGGAGAAATTTCCAATAGCGTTAGAATTAAGAAATAATGTGTATCCGTGTTTGGTTTATCGTAGAATAACCCGAGTTTGGAGTGTTTATGCGCAAGAATATATCACGAAGGTCGATATAAGAACGACAAACGAGGGTTATTCTACCATAAACCAAACTTGGATACTTATTATTTCGATTCTAACACGACTTATTTGAAACAACATTTGAAGAAAATGAGAGAACTATTTTCATCGAACGTAATTTACACTTGCGTGCTACGCACCTAGATTTTGCCGTTGAAGTTTCCTCCCGCGAACACTGTAAAGATATTATTTCGATGTGACTTTCATTCATGAAAGATGTAAACGCAGTGTTTCAGATTTTTCATCAACGTAAACTACAGTCTCATAAGAAAAAAAAAACTTTACTAATTTTCAAGTAAATGTAACAGGAATTTCATTTTCAGAAATGGTTCGAATTCTCATGGGACGCAAACACGGTTCAAATTACGAAAAATATTGGTAACTAGTCTAGATAAATGACGTCACAATTTCTCTTGATTAATGACGTCACTGTGTAAACAAAAGCAATAACAACAAACCAGCAAATTGAATTAACAACAATCAGTTTATTTCAACTGTAACTGTAACTTTAAATGGTTTTTGCCCCGGTACCGATTGCAAAAACGTGCTAGCATATGCCATATGTGCTGAAATTACTGAACAGTTCGAATGATGTAAATTTCATTAAAATATGAAAATCAGCTCCGGTAGCGGTCGCTGATATTTGCCGTCTTTACTGTCTTTTGCAGCTTTTTGATTCCAGCCACGACATGCTGATAGGGTATATCTGAAAGCAGAGCACAAATGCATCAGACCAAATTTCAATTTTTTCTGTTTGCTTTGGAAATTGTTCTTGGGTACTCATTATAAGTTCCCCATCTACTAGCTTTATTTTCTGTTTATTTTCTGTCATAGTTTTCTTTGGTAACAAAGTGTGTAAATCAATAAATTGGTTGTTCCATATTTTATCTCTAATGTTAACAGAAACATGCGCCCCTAACATGGTACCTGAACAAGTATGTATCATAAGATTTTTAGAAACATCACCTGTGTTTGTCTCTTTGTGATGTACAGGAACTCCAGACCGGCTGTCCAACAGGTTTTGTCCAGATGGGTGAAACCCGGGTGGATTTGTGTCTACGTGGCGCGTCTGACGAGTTTCCGGGTCATCTTGTGGACCTTTGTCTTGTCAACGTATGTCAGTTGGTGGAATGGGTGGTAGAGGAGGAGGAGGCTGGGTGTTGCTTCTGTTGTCCACCTGCCGCTGAAGTGCCTCACGTGTATGTGAACGTTGTGAACGTTGTTTTGGCATTGTCAACAGAAAGAAGAAAAAAGGAAATATAAAAATAAGGAATCCTCAGACATTATCAAAGGGCTATCTTCATTTGCCTGTACAACAATGAAATATAGATAAATGAAATGATCTCACCATCATCATCACCACCACGATTGTAATTATTATTAGTAGAAGTAGAATTTATATTAGAGCTAAAACTAGCTATTTTTAGATCCAGTTCTGTTGGTTGTCGGGTAAATTCGACATATAAATAAATAACCCAAAATACTTCTAAAAGTGTCGACATTACCCGAACTTACTCTACTAAGATGAGTAGACGACTACCTTATCACCCCAATTATAAATTAAGCTTTCCTTTTAAACTCACCTCGCGTTAATAACGTCTTTGTGTTTTTACTTTCCTTCTTTTGCAACAAAAGGTCAGTAAGTACGTGGGAACATAAACCCAAATTGGAGGAAGTCGTGACGTCATAAACATGATGTCACGGTAAAAATCCATGGATGGTATTTTTTCCGACAAATTGAGCAGATGTAGATCTATACCTCGTTTACAATATATCGCTAAATACAAATATATGTTTTCAGCTAAAGAGCTGTTTCTTAACTAATCAGATCTAATACCTTTAAGAAATCGCACATTTCCAACCACGTGGTCGTAAACAATGAAAAACAAATAATCTAGTCTAGATCTAGATTTCTAGATCAATTTGAAAACGCATGAAAATATCGAAGTCATGGGGAAAATCTTAGATTTAAATAGATCTAGTAAATTTAAATAGTTGATAAATATTGATGAAATTCTTCTTTGGTTTGAAATTTTAAAAACACACTAGTCTACCTTCTTCTATGATGAGTGACAACAAAAAAAGCGTTCCTAGAAAAATCCTGCCTTATATAGTCTCATTCGTAGATGAGTTGTCTCGCATGATGACTCTTTAGGAGGCCCTACTCGGGGTTGTTATAGATAAAAACAGATATAGCGCAAGTTCGGGTAAAGCCGACACGTGTCCAACTTCGACACCTTATTTGGATTTCCTTTCATTTTATAATTATTTTAATTACTAACTTCTAATTAGACTTTGATTGATGACGTAACGTCGTTGTATATACGTATGTTGTCACAACTTGCTCTGTGTCATCCAGGATCTTTTTCTTTTCATTTTGTTTTGTTTACATAAATGCTACTGTAGACTCGAAATTTCGTTTAAACGGCCGATACAGGATTTTGTTAAGACGGGTTAAATTTAAAATATGTATCATTTTGATTTTATCTAACTTCTTTATTTATTTTGAAAACGAAAACAACTTTAAAAATGTTTTAATGTGCTCTAACCTTTAACGTGCACCAAGAATGGATATTTGACCTTACTATTCGGCGTGTCGAAATAACCCGACAAAGTAAATGTTTTCGTCCAAATTCGACATCTATATGACCATTATGAGAACATGTTTATTCTGCGGGCTTATTTAAAATGTGCAGGAAACCCTTAGATCATAATTATAAGTGACTGAATTGATTTTAAGGTAGTGGATGTGTAATGAGTACTTCCTGTTTAATGACCATTTGGAATACTTTGGATTTTATAGTTGTACCTATTTAGTACTGTGGCGCAGTGGTTAGAGCGTCTGCTCTGAGATCAAGAGGTCCTGAGTTCAATCCCAGAAGGAGCCAAATTTTTTTTTCGTTATTTTTTCTTTTTTAGTTATCAAATTGAATAACATGAAAAATTATGCCATTTTACAAGATTTGAAAACTGTATCTTAATTTTCCTTACTTTTATCAAACTGTGCAGTTACTTGAAAATATAAAAATTGACCATGCTCATTTTTAAAAGTTCAATATCTCAAAAAGTAGACGGTAAAACATTTTCATTTTTTCTTATGTATCAGTTCATATACTACTTATAAAAGTTGTTTAATCAATGGTGATGCCCCTACTTCGAATCTTTTGCTACAGTCGTGTGTATGTACATGTGTGATATGTCTCGGGCAGAATTAGGCAAATTGTACACCCTAGTTTTTGGCTTTGTTGCATACTTTTTATTACACATTTTAAGCTTGTAGAATTATAATACATGTTTTGCAACTCTACATTGCTTGTTATACTTTTTGGAACCTAGAACAAATAAAATGTAAGTAAATACTTGAAAACATACCTATTTTAATTTTTAGGGTAATTTTAAATATGGTCAGTATTTCTTAAGTGGGGGTAGGGCAACAAAAAACGAAATTAATTTTTAATTAAACGGTGAAATGTCTTTAAATTTTGCACACTAGTCGGTTAACAGATGTAGATCATATAAATGTTAAGTTTAATGTGTTTTGGAATAATGTCCATTAGACCCCCACTACCTTAACTCGTTTTGTCTTCTGAAAAATGCATTTTAACATGTAGCATTTTTACAAGGCCCGCACCAGGCCCTCAGAATGAACTTGTCAAAAAGTGGAAAGAATTTTGTTATATATTTAAAGCTACTTTATCCGTATATCTGGTGTGATTGCCGTTTACATTTGGAAACAGGAAGATATTAGTGTGATTACCGTTTACATTTGGAAACAGGAAGATATTAGTGTGATTACCGTTTACATTTGGGAACGTTCAACCATTACACGGAGAAGTGTTTTGCTCCCTTCATTTCTGTTGACAGTTTGTACGTGTACATTCACATCTCCCTGTGGTATATTGTCGCCATCTGGCACTGGCTCATTGCGGTTTCTGGCAATATTATGAAGGACAGCACAGGCAACAACAACAACAATCAGTGATGTCTGTAGCGCAAAATGCAACGGTTAAGTTCTGAAAACGTGACATATAGGAGATTTAAGCCAATGCCTATATTTATATAAAACTTATAAATAAACTATGCTCTGTAAAAGCTCGAGGGTGTTTATAAAATGCATATCAAATTAACTTAAATGAAATATTCAGATGTTTTTCCAGTGTTTCTTTATATTATACGAATTTAAATGTAGAAATTTATGGGACACAAAAACATAATTATTCATTGTTACATGTACCTAAGACAAGGAAATCTCTTCCAAATCCCGAAAAGATTTTGAATTCTAACATGAATCCTCGACAAGTTGGTGCTGTATCTTTGTTCAGCCCTGTACATATAAAACAATCCTAAATTGAGCATATTTCACATCATAGAATTAAAAAACATAGTTATTTTGTAAACGTGCTATGCTCTTTCAAAACTGACACAGTATTAATATAGTAACGTGATCTGTTCAAGTGAAATCAAATGCGACGTGTATGCATTTATATTCTATGGGCGAATAGGACGGGCTCTCACCAACAATGGTATGTACATGCAATACGGAATTTTATTTCTGTCCGGCCGTGTTTAGTGGTTAAATAAATGCAATAGCTTTGACAAAATACTTATAGGTATAAAATAAAATTGATTTATGAAACGCTGTGCCAGTACAAAACGTGTGTCCTTTTCATGCTTTATTTCATTAATAAAACAAAAATACAGCGTATATGAAATAAACAACAGTTACTGTAAGTTAAACTGTTTTCTGTTTACAGCTTTTGCACTTAAGGTAACGGGGATGTAATGTGTACTTCCTGTTTAATGACCATTTGGAATACTTCGGATTTTATAGTTGTTCATATTGTGTGCTGTGGCACAGTGGTAGAGCGTCCCATTTGAGATCAAGAGGTCATTCATATTGAAAAAACATTAACTTTGTTATAAGATATGGAACTGTATCTTAGTGTTCCTTAATTTTATCAAGCTGCACAATTACTTGAAATATAAAAATGTATGTTGATCATTTTTAAAAGTTCAATATCTCAAAAGGTGGAGTGTAAAACATTTTCATTTTTTCTGATATTGCAGTTCCCATACATATAAAGTTCTAGGATCAGTAATGTTGCCCCTACTCCGAATATTTTGCTACACTCTTGTATAATTACATATGTAATATGTTTCGGGTTAGAATTAGGTAATTTGTATACCCTAGATGTTGGCATTATTGCAAATTTTTGTTACACATGTTCAGCTTGCAGAATTATCATACACATGTACATGTTTTTTTTAATTCTACATTGCTTACAACTAGAACAAAAATAAATGTAAATAAATACTTGCAAACATGCCTATTTTAACCTTGAGGGTACATGTACTTTTAAATAAGGCCAGTATTTCTTAAGTTGGGGAAGCGCAACAAAAAAACAAAATACAATTTTAATTGAATGATGAAATTTTGCCCATTAGACCCCAAAACCTTAAATAATACAATAAGGTAATATACAGGAAATTCATAAATAAAGATGGTAGAGTGTGATACATTTGTTTGGAATGACAGCAATGTTTACCTATATGTTTAAATTTATTTCAAACGAAACAAATTAAATCATATTATTATTAGCTAGTGGTACGCAGTCGTCCTCTGTCATTGTGTACATTTACATGACAATTGAAGATGCATAAATACCAACGATGAAAGCCGAGGAATCACCATTCCCGAATATAAATAATTGTATCAGTGACCGGATGTGCGAAGTCGTGAATATGGTTTCAGAACTGTTGTATAGTGAATCAAAGCGCTGAAGGCACTGGAGGTGTCCTTTATACGATAATAGTGGCCACTTCCCAAAGCATACAGATCTTAAATGGTAGTGTAACATTGTAACAAGAGGACAGTGATGATTCAATACTGCAGAGCTGCATTCTAGTTTGAATATGATTGATCCATTCTAGTTTGAATATGATTGCTCCATTGATGTACTAAATGCGAACACCCACGTTTAGTGTGGGGTACAATGACAGGATATGACAAGTGTATATTACCAGCTTAACCATTCATATCAATATGAACTTCCGTGTCATTGACCAATCAAACAGCTGGCAATTTCATGGAAGGGCAATAAATACATCAATTATTGGATTAGCTAGAGTTATGGTTCTTGGTCACAGCACTCCCTGATGGTGGGATTCAAGTATTAATTCAATCCCAGTGTTCAATAGTATCCAACTTTTATTGACAAGGTTTTAATAGAAAGGGAGATTATTTAAATAGTTATGTTATCTAAATTACAGTTCTCCATATCCTAAATGTCTTCAATCATTGCATGAAGTATCAAATCACGACGGCCCTAGTGGTCTGTAAATCAAACTGTCTGTACTGCAACATCATTTCACCCTAAATTCATAAATCCTACACTAGCTGAGTGGTGCTTACATAATATTGTACATCTTTTATGTATCTATCTTGAATATTTCCTCCAAATATGAATCATACTTAAGTTTCTTATGATATATTAGAGTCTGCATAGGACTGACGTACACTTGTATAAACCCAAAAACTGTGTTGAGCCGCCAGCTGTAAAAAGGGCCAACTCCTTACCAAGTAGAGATAGGTAAAATAATACCTAATTAGACCTATCACTAAATGTGATTAATAGTAATTAGTCAAGATGGAGTTATTGTTCTTTTTCACTGCATTTCCTCTCATTTTGGTTGAGCATTGTATCAAGTTTTATTGAATTCTAACCAATAGTTTTCGAATTATGCCCCGGACAAGTAAAAAAGGGCAATAACTCTGTAATTACTCAAGATAGAGTTGACGTTCCTGTGCATTGCACTTGCTCTCAATGTACTTGACCATTGTATGAAGTTGTATTGAATTCCAACAAGTAGTTTTCAAGTTCTGCTCTGGACAAGGAAAAGTCACAAAGGGCAATAACTCTGTAATTACTAAAGATAGAGTTATGGTTCTTGTACACTGCACTTCCTCTCATTGCGCGACTATTGAATGAAATTGTATTGAATTCCAACTAGTACTTTTCAAGTTATGCTCCGGACAAGGAAAAGTAAGAAAGGGCAATAACCCTGTAATTAGTCAAGATGGAGTAATGGTTCTTGTGCACTGCACTTCCTCTCAATGTGCTTGAGCATTTTATGAAGTTGTATTGAATTCCAACCAGTAATTTTCAAGTTATGCTCCAGACAAGGAAAAGAAACACCGGACAATAATTCTGTAATTAGTCAAGATAGAGTTATGGTTCTTGAACACTGCACTTCCTCTCATTGCGCTTGACCATTGTATGAGTTGTATTGAGTTCCAACTTGTAGTTTTCAAGTTATGCTCCGGCCAAGGAAAATGCAACAGACTGACCACCCGACCAACTACCGGGTGACTACTATATACCCCCTTAAATTGGTTTCGGGGGTATAAATAATAGATGTATTAAACATGCATATTGTACCACAGAAAAGTGGTCTCGATTTTTCTCAACAGCCAGTAATAAAAAAGTTAAAAAGTAAGCTATTTACAGTAACTACAAAGGGAAGTAATTCTAAAAACAAGGGTAGCTCATGATGGTGAACATTTATGCCATGTTAAATAAAAATCCCTCCATGCAGAAATTCTCCGGACAAAGATATTATTGGATTTAACAATGAACCTCTATGTGTGACCTTGACCCTAGACCTTGTTCATGCACATGATCCTTCGTTTCATGGTGGTGAACATTTGTGCCAAGTAACATCAAAATCCCTTAAGCATGAAGAAGATATGCTTCGAACAAAGTCATTCTTGAATTTGACCTTTAACCTTTAAGAGAGTGACATTGACCTTAGAACTAGGGACCTGGTTCTCGGGCATGACACTCCGTCTCGTGATGGTGAACAATTGTGCCAAGTTATTTAAGAATACCTCAATACATGGATAGTAACAGCAGGGACAAGCTGAACTCAGATGTAACCCATACACTTAACGGCCATTAAACAAGGCATTAAATCCCCATACCTGTAGAATGAATAAATAATTATGATTAAATAATTAAATCGAATAAATTAACTCTCCTCCTCAACAAAACCAAGGGCATAAGCTATTTCTTAAGCATGTGAAAACCCTATTCATATCTACTAGACTACTAATTGAAAACTTTTACAACAATTTAATAGGGTTATTAAGGTAGTGATGTGAATCCGCCGGATTATACGGATATCGTTTCACTACGTACCTTGAGTGACCTGTACCGCTGCGATAGCCTTGTGGTTAGAGCATCCACTTAGTGTGCGGGAGGTCGTGGGTTCGATCCTCGGCCGCGTCATACCAAAGATGAGAAAAAAATGGTACTGACAGCTCCCTTGCTTGGCGCTCAGCATTATAAAAGGGTAGTTTCAGGAAGATAAAGAGAAGCTTCCGGCTTCTGGGAAAAGGTAAGTACTTGTTACTGGATACCCTGTTTGTCGCACAATAGCTTTGTAGCTAATGTTGTCTGTTGATCATATGCGACGTTAAATAAGGCTTCTTTATCTTTATCTTGGTATAATGTAAATATAAAACTGCAATTTCCCTGTCATTTATCATGTTTATTCGCTGCATAAGAATGAGTTAAGTTTTTTTACCGTGATGACAATGACACAGTTACTTAGTAAATTGGCTGTTTATAATTCTACCTCAAAGGGTAAACCCAACATATAAACATTAATTATTTTGTCCAAGCGTGGCTTTAGACATCAAGTCCAAATGGCTTTTCAACATCTCGAAACAGTCGAAAATCATTGCAAATTAGTTGCCAAAGTATTTGTGAAATTCCATTAGCATAGTTTTTCAGAATGTTTCATGTTCTGGTCATCTAATGAGCTTCCGCATTCTCTTATACATCTGCAATAGTTGCAGTGAACAGTTTTGATAAAGTTGGCTATGTTGGATCAAATTCATCTGCTAAAGAACATATTGGACAGGTCAAGTCTTAGTTTCATTAGTCAATGTTGTTAATAGCTAGTCTGTTTGGTAAATATCATAATATGGTTCAAGAAACTGATAAAGCAACATCAACTTTGGAAATGCTTGGAGACCAGTAAGGTTCTTCAATTTGTCATTATTGTCCCTGCAATAGTCAATATCGAATCTCGTCTTAAGTTTCAGCACTTCAGTTTTCAGCTCAGGCGTTTCAGTCCTTAGTTTCTGTAAAATTGAATTCATATCATCCATTAAATCACCATCAATGTCCATCTGCAAAGTCGCGCCAGTTTCATCAGAGTCTAAGATGAGTACCAATGGCGTTTCCTCTTCTGTTAGCATCGGCCAACAAGTACAGCTTAAAAACTTACTGACGGGACCCAGTCTGGATTCAGTCTATCATACAAGTATGCCTTTTTCCCTGAAAGAAAGAATGTAAAGAGTCTTTACAAGTTATGTTTTACAGAATTAAGAAAAATGATAACCAAAGAAACAGTTAACTTTATAATGTATACAAGCATGGCAAGGGTGTTTAGCTCCTGGGTTCTAACCCATGAAAATTTTGAAATACCTGTATTTGACCCGCAATAAAAAAAAACCTACGAGTCATATTTTCATGAATTTTCATTCATGCCTCTATTACTTAATGTAAATGTCCATCAACTTGTTAATTCCAAACACTCAGGCCGCATCAACCATTGACGCATAAGAAAGTGAGAAATGGAGGGGTAACTTGTATTTTAATCTACTCGCTTTCAGAAAAGCACTGACATGCGAGGTCAGGAAGATATGTGACAAACAGGAAAAAGGGAACATTTAAGCCAGCTGCTAGACCTTGCTGTTTTAAGAATTTTCTGAAAATGCAACAGTATATATAAAGCTTCATTTCAACGCAAAATGAAAAAATGTGATGTGCAAACATAAAATACAAGGCTCGAAACTCAATGACCCATGGGTCGACGTTTAAAAATATCACATGTATTGACTCTTGAAAATTTTACGCTGAATTGACAATGACCCTCAAGTTTCAAAGCCTACCGGACACCCTGATGGCCATAATAATCAGTTATAACGTTTAGCCATTATCAAAGGTAACCAGTCAACTCATACCTAAGTAATCTTGTACCTGAATTGGTCAACTTGTACCTGATTTATTTTCGCAAAAAGTCAACTTGTACAGTCATGTACCTTAAACTTTTTTATGCAATATCTTTGAGATAATAGTATTTTTTTATCAATCATCATTAAATATTTGCATTAAAATACTTTATTTTGCAAAATTGTATCAGAAAATGAAATAAAGAGAATTTTTGAAAAAAGTCAACTCATACCCTACGTAATCATTTGTTTTTAGCATTACTAAAATAATGAATAACGGGACTTTTGAGAATTGTATTATTTTCATCATGTTTATGACGAAAATATGTTTTATTTCAGTTCAACTTAGGGTTTTTAAGATACAATAGACCCTCGGACATCGAAATTTGGTTTGTAGACACACTCAAAATTAGTAAATTTGCTGGCTGTTTTATTTTTTGTACTGATTTATGTACAAACTTTAATTAATTATTATTTTCTGTGTGATTTTATTCATAAAGGCGATGGAATTTCAGATCAAGTGACAGTAACAGTTAACTGAATTTTGAGAAGACTAGTTACTTCTCGAATGAAAATACCCTACAAAGTAATTCTCGGCTTCGCACATCCGGGCACGGATTAAAATACCTATATTCGGGAAAGGTGATTCGTCGGCTTTCATCGCTAGTCTGTATGCATCTTTACTTACAAAATGCATAAAATCAAAGAAGAAAAATGACAGAAGACGAGTGTCTACCATTAGCTTAAAATCATAGAATTGAATTTGTAGTAATTCTGTGTTGTTAAAAGCTTTCTGTTTCATTCGAAATAAACTTAAACTTGCATATCGGTGTACGGTAAAGACCGAGTTTTCACCTTTCACCGAGTGACGAAATGAATGCGATCTAATAATCCGATTGGTTAACTAGCTAGTATGACGTCACGGCGAAGCCGAGAATTTATTTTCTTGCATGCAACAGAGAAAGTTAAAGAAAAAAAAAACTTATATAACATTTAACTTAAGTTAACATATACATGTTTTATGATAAAAGCACTTTACAAACTATTGACAATAACTGACTTTCACCTGAAAAAATCAGTTTTGAAACAAAATCTACGAGTTGACTACATACATGTAGGGTACGAGTTGACTTTTTTACCAATTCAGGTATGAGGGGACTAAGGTACGAGTTGACCCGGAAGCTTATCAAAGATGATTATGATAGAAAGATATACCACAGATAACAGTTACACGTAACAGATAGTAATACACACATTGTATGTCTGTCAATGTCTGAGACCATACTCAATTTTATATGTACAGTAGTGAATTTATAAATAATTGCTTCCGGTCAAAGAGAAATTCTCCTTTGAAAAGAGTTTAGATACAGTCTAATTTATTTACGAATCACCCAAGGTTGACTTACCGCTAACGCAATTTGCATACATGTTTGGGAAATCTTGACCGAATTTTGCCCTTCTCCTTTCTTAACTGATATTCTCACATTCACCCTGGTTTGTAAGAAGACGGAAGACGATAATAGTCATGGTCAGTCAATTTGTATCCAATATGGCGGAAAAATAACTCGTAACACTATCAATCGGAACACCTCGGCATGGGTTAACGGAATCTGCCGAGATCCTCCGATCGTGAATATTGTTTGCCCTATTTTCTTCAATGGCGGATAATATGTGAAGAGTGCCTGTTTACAGTATAAATAAAACAATCTGACTCCGAGCATACTATGTGTAGAAAAAATATATCAACATATGACGAAAATGGTTCTGTATGATAAACGATTGTATAGAGTTTAGCATGAATTATTCAACAAGCATGAAGTGTTTTCGGCAATATACGTACATTCTCAAATGTTTGATTCTGATCGTTGAACTATTTTGTGTCGGACGATTTTCAGATGAGAATAATCAGTCTTCGGTTTAAGAATCAAGCCTCAAAATGCCGGTAGGTACTATAGTTGTCCTTACGGACACCTAAAAATTGGTGATTTAATGATGTTAAGTGCAGTCTTAGATTTTATGGACCTCGTCGAAGTAAATTAAATATTATGTTCACATATGTTGTCTCTACGAGATTGATTTCACCTGGAATTTGCGTTACAGTGGCAGTTACGTGTACATCTTACTCATGGAAGGGGGCATATGTGTTTTCCAAACATCTCTATTTTAATCACGTATACACCTATGATATAAAAATTGTATGTGAAAACATGAAACATACATCATTGACTACTGAGAATGTATTATGAAGGACATAACTTTGGAGGTTTCTCTTGCACTTATTTAGATCTTATACCCACTTTCACTATGAGCAATCCGGCGTTTGTGAGTGGAAATACTTGACTCAGTCAAGTACTCTCTACGTTAATATAAATTATAGTCTCCCTTTAACTGTTACCATGTTATAGATATTTCTGATAAATTCAGTTTTTAAAAAAAGCATAGCTTGCATTCCAAGAGCAGAGCAGACATGCATTATCGTACTCATTCAGTAAAAATCCCAACCAAAATACAATATCAGAAACAGAAGAAAAATCTTAAAGGCAGGGACACGATACCCCCTCCCCCCCAAAAAAAATAATAATCCGGAGCTGTCTGATTTTCTTAAACATGGGACAAATTTAAAACCGCTTGCTTCTCTCTATGTAATACATATAATACAAGGGAGGACTAAGCCACTCCACTGACGCAAAAGCTATCGTTACAGGCGGGACACCACGAGGGAGACCGAACACTTCCGGCAGCAAACAAAATCATTATCATGTCATATACGCTGAGACACACGAAAAAGACATTCAGCTTGAATACTCAAGTGGGTATAACTAAAGCCAGTTAAATAAGGAAATATAGTGGATACTCTCCCTTTAAACGTTAATGTCAAGCAGGAAGTTATAAATCAAGATATAAAGTTTTCAACATTCAAAATTTCGGTCATCGGATTTAAAAAAGAGTCCTGCATAGTTATGATCATGCAACACAAAAAGTGATTGGAATAATGATATGTTCTTTCTGTTCTTTTCTTTGGGTTTAAGTTTCAACAAAGCATTATTTAGATGACAAAATAAATTTAACAAGTAGGTTATCAAACAGAACATCTTTTTCAATGCAGACATGTATATTGAAATACCACTTCACAATACGACATTAGATAAACATTATAACACCGGCATGGTGAAATAGAAAATATCGCGTGTGTGCAATGTTAAAGCAAACACAAATCGGCCATTTATCATGTTTAGTCACGTATCTAAACATGCTTGAAATGAAATAAGTGGCAGGCAGTCCATACAATTTAATATTCAATTAAAAAAAATAACTGAGTGACATTTGCAATAAATAATTCTAACTTTAATAATTCTTATTTTATTTAAAGCGATTTAGAAGTTTACAAATATTACATACATTTTACAAAAAGTCAAATTACAAGTACATGCTTCAGATTAATAATGCCTTAATCCTGGATATGAATTGATAACATGGTTGATTTTTTAAAATGAATTGAAATGGGGAAAAGTCAATAAACCGATAAATTGTTTTCAAAATTTAACTTGATCTGACTTATGAAAAGAAACCTTTAATAACAAAGACTTACAACAAGTGGGACCTCTATCTCCCTCCCTCCCCCCCTCTCTCTCTCTCTCTCTCTCTCTCTCTCTTTCTTCCTTCCTCCCTCTCTGCCTTTCCCTCCCTCTCTCTCTCTCTCTCTCTCTCTCTCTCTCTCTCTCTCTCTCTCTCTCTCTCTCTCACGGACGAGCGACAAGTGGGGTGACTCCAGTTATGATATTGCCAACACCCAGCTTCTTGGAAGTGAGTTTCCAAAGTGTACATCTATAGATTTTTTTACCTTTCCCGGGAGTGGGTGGTTCACTTGATTTTACATAGGGAAACATAAAAAATCTTCTTGTCTAGAATTCAAAGTGTGCAGCGGGATGATTGACCTTGTACATTTATGTATTATACTGGTAACCAATGGTAGCCAGGTGAGATATATAGGGCCATCTAGGCCCTCTTGTTTTGTGTTGTTTATGTTGTCATAATTACTTAGTATGATAAAGACAGATTCCAAACGAGTATTTATCTTACGGAATTCTCATTTTGTGTTCTTATGTAAGAAATGTATCTGGCTTAACCATTATACATTTGTTTTTTTGACTTGAAAAGAATAACATATTTCCCCTGAAATTTCTGATGAGATCCAAATTTAACAGCTCTAGATACAATGTGCATGCTCCTGTTCAACAGCAGAGCAGACAGAAATGTTTGGATCTATTGAAATAATGATTTTCTCGTTTTTTAGTTTTTATTTTCTGTATGTAATCGTTGATTCTAGCACGATCCACAACTTTGCCTTTATGAATATAGAGGAAAAGCATATGTACATTATTTTACGATTAAATTCACCACGTGCTACACGGGTAACACGTGCGGTAAATTACACAATGAAATGTTGCTACGTGATAGACATAATTCTGGGTATTTTTTAAAGACAATATCGTGTTAGAATCGAAATAATAAATATCTCCCAGTATTATATCGTCGGATAACACAGTCAGTCGTTCGGATGCGACAAAGTAAATCACTCGTGCTACACACTCGTGATTTAACTCTACGAATCCAAACTCTTGACTGTTATTCAATTAACGACAAAAAATACTGGGACACATTTATTATTTCTTAATCAACGTACAGCCAGGAGTTCGGAGGCTGTAAAGAATTAATGTAGCACGTGATTGATCAAATTTAATTTTAAAACTGATGAAAATAAACGTGATTACATATAACTAAAGCAGGATATAAAGATGATGGTATCAATATTTACCGGATCTGCTTGTTTCCGGAAAGTATGTAATTGTCATATTGGTGTAAATTTTTCATGAATATAACTTATTTTTAACAAAATGAGAACGAAATTTACATGTTAAAAACATGTACAAGTCCAGTAAGAGATATCCTCTGCTTAACGTTTTTATTACCTAATGAATACAAAATGAGAGAGAAACAGTGAGCTACTTGTAAAACCCCAGACCCGCTGACACACTCCTTGTTGGCCCAACAGTGAGTTAATGATCAAATAGCAGTTTTGAGAAAAGTTGGTCCAACCGAACATGTAAAATGACAGTGTTGGGCCAACAAAGCCACAACGGTTGGGCAAACACTGCCAAGATTAGCTCGCCCAACATTGGGCCTTACAGCGGAAGATAAAAATAGATTCAAAGAATAAACCCATGTTACATTTGAAACCTTTAAAAATTTCCTTTGTTGAAGTTTTGAAACATTTACAGTAGTTTCCCTGTGGGAAGTAGGTCTGTTGTTGATCCGATAAAACCACTTGAGCAAATGAGCAGAGAATGCCATACACAAAATATCAACAATTCAGGAATAGTAACTCAAAGGAATATGTTGAAACCTGTCTGGTTACCGAACTATATTGCCTCATAAACCTGTCAAATTACCGAACTATATTGATTCATATACCTGTCTGGTTACCGAACTATATTGCCTCATAGACCTGTCTGGTTATCGAACTATAATGCCTCATAGACCTGTCTGGTTACCGAACTATATTGCCTCATAGACCTGTCTGATTACCGAACTATATTGCCTCATAGACCTGTCTGATTACCGAACTATATTGCCTCATACACCTGTCTGGTAACCGAACTATATTGCCTCATAGACCTGTGATTACCGAACTATATTGCCTCATAGACCTGTCTGATTACCGAACTATATTGCCTCATAGACCTGTCTGGTTACCGAACTATAATGCCTCATAAACCTGTCTGGTTACCGAACTATATTGCCTCGTAAACATTATTACAACGTCTAGTGCTTATCCAGTGAAATATATTTGAGTAGTTGAGCGGTAAACAGGAATAGAAACTCAAAGGAATATGTTGAAACCTGTCTAGTTACCGAACTATATTGCCTCATAAACCTGTCAAATTACCGAACTATATTGATTCATATACCTGTCTGGTTACCGAACTATATTGCCTCATAGACCTGTCTGGTTATCGAACTATATTGCCTCATAGACCTGTCTGGTTACCGAACTATAATGCCTCATAAACCTGTCTGGTTACCGAACTATAATGCCTCATAAACCTGTCTGGTTACCGAACTATATTGCCTCGTAAACATTATTACAACGTCTAGTGCTTATCCAGTGAAATATATTTGAGTAATTGAGCGGTAAACAGGAATAGTAACTCAAAGGCATATGTTGAAACCTGTCTGGTTACCGAACTTTAAAACACTACTTTTTGCAATATTTCGACAATGCAAGGACAAGAACAATGCAGTGTTTGAGGCGATCTAGAATGTTACCTACCGGCTCCTTTGTTTAAAAGTGGTCAATAAATAACTTATCGACCGCTTATAAAGTCTATAATGAGTTATAGACCTGTCCTATATTGTTGTCAATTCAATTGAAAGTAAATCGTGCAGTAAAAATTATGCATCAGGCTGAAAAACACGAACGTTTTCTTCTCTCTAAATCGTGCAAGGCGTGGTAGAATTACTCACTACCCATTTTTATCAAAGATTACATCTTAGACATAAATAAAAAGATTAAAGTCCCACTAGCATTTTGAATAAAAATTTACTTGTAGCTCTTATACATGTAAATAATTACCAAGAAAGGTACCTTACTTGCGAAATTTGCAGTAAATTGTTTGAAAAACCATTTCTAACATTGCCTTTTATCATATGCTCATGCTATAAATGTAGCACATGAGTAATTAAAATACATGGGACTTTAAAGCAACGCTCTACCAGACTGAACTTACCGTGACTGCGATATGCTGAGTTTATATTATACATGTATATAAATCAAGTACATGTACTAGTATTTGTTTATTTGAAATGTTCGGAAACCTAAAATTAATTTTACGGATTTATACAGATATTATTAATGACTTCCAGGTAAATAATGTCGTACAAAAGTGAACAATACGCGTACCCTATGGTATCATAGTGACAGGACAGTTAATATAACTCCTGGAAAATGGACGGAAGGTCTTACGGACGCACATACACACGGACAAAACGACAGACGTACGCTTACTACTATACCCGCTGTCCGGAGCATTAAAAAGACAAATGTTGGCCCACAACCTACAATTTCTCTGCAAATCAAATGCTCTAAGCATATTTCATGCACCAAAAGGTTCAGACAAAGCAGTAGAAACTTTCTGTAGTAAATGTTTGGTTGAGAAATGTTGTTTGTGCTTCATACAGTACATCCTTCGAGTACCAAGCGTTCTTAAACATGTAGAAAACATCAAACTTTTGATTTAAAATATCATTTTTTAAAATGTATTTTAATCAAGCGTGCAATATACTAATCTAGTTACTATGAGCTAGTCAATAAGTAAAGGAGCAGTGCGTGTCACAAGAATTTAGGAATCAACGTGCATACGTATGGACGGACAAAGGCTAATCTATACCCCCCTCCAAGTGGGGACATAAAAAGCAAAATATCTTACTTTTCCCTTCATAGACGTCTAACGCCTTCCGTCTTGTAACCGTCTGAATTCATGTTGCGAATTGACTTGACAATTTATAGCGTTTTGGGCATGACAAGCACGCACTTCTCGTGCGTTATAAACTTGCATATACCGACAATTACATTTACAGCGGCGTAGAAAGTAGCAAATTTTAATAGTTCAATATATACGTAAAATTTGAGCAAATTCTCTTCTTGCATTCATTTATTTTCATTGAAATGTTTTGCTACAAATACAGTTTATGGCTGAAAAAGCAAAATTGAAAATTGAAAACAAAGCAGCATGTAGGTAAGTCAGTTATCATTCTCGGAAGAGGTCTGCATGGCGTTTATAGACCTGCGAGCAGATTTGAAAACCTCGCTCGCTACGCTCGCTCGGTTCACAAATCTCCTCACCATGCAGACCTCTCCCTCGAACAATAACTAATACTTATCAAGCTGTAAAAAATTACCGTTGAATTCACGTGCCTCCGAATGAAATTCCTGCGTATCCCATAATCCTTTCGTTTTACGGGATTTCTCCGTAATCTTTATTTAGGACGTAAAAACGAAGTACGGGACAAGTACCGTCAGTATTTTATATCGAATGACCGTAAAAGTAACGGTATTTTTTACTATGTGAACATAAAAGTTAACAAATACACACGAGTTACTTCTCTTCTTTTCGCTATGCAAGGCTCATAACATTGAACTTTAAAGTGGGTACAGAAACCACTCGCGATTAATGAAATACAATATTCCTTGAATGGATGTAACAACAGGAAAACACTGTTAAAACTGTCGTAGATTACTTTAAGGCTCCGGTTTAGAGCGTTGGGCGACTGTATACAAACATAGTTCGATCACCTACCCTGGCAGGGGAATTTACAACCTCGATGTCATAACCATACAAGAACGAGTTTCCGAAAACACTGATTGTGATACTCAAGAACAACGACCAGGTCATACCCGCTTCTCCAGGCATATCATGTGGACAATTTGCACAACTCGAATCCTTTCTGTAAACTTTCATTGAATTATAGATTATAGCGCGGACAAACAGTGTACGCTATTTGTATACAATAACCAAACGACAGTAACTCAACGAAACACATGCAAACACTATGCGCAACTAAGCTTTGTAATCTGTTCATCGCAAATTGGCCAATCGCCAGGCATATCATGTGGACAATTTGCACAACTCGAATCCTTTCTGTAAACTTTCATTGAATTATAGATTATAGCGCGGACAAACAGTGTACGCTATTTGTATACAATAACCAAACGACAGTAACTCAACGAAACACATGCAAACACTATGCGCAACTAAGCTTTGTAATCTGTTCATCGCAAATTGGCCAATCGCGTCTAGTACTGTGCCTGTATATATCGTAGAGACAACAACGGGCGGACTTGTTTGGTTATGCCGTTTACGCCGGCGGGGTACTACATTACGCCGGTAGGACTTGATTAAAAACGGCTGGTGACATGTCAAAGGACAACTCACTTGATTGGACAAGTGTCACGTGGCGGCAAAGACAAACCGGAGCAAACGGCGAACGCCGATTTTTTTGATAGGCGTACCCCGGCGTACCCCGCTGCGGAAGAAAACAAAATGGTTGAAAAGTTCTGGTACGATATTTGGAATCGGAGAGAAAGGAATATACTAAAATGTGCACATTTTGATTAGTTTTCTCATCGTCATCTTCAACAATTATTTTTGTGATGGTAGCCGCAGTGACCAACAAACTTGGCACGGAAGCAGCCATTTTTGTAGCCGGTTGTCCCTTGTTTGGTACTAGGGCTCTAACTAGCCGGGTAAGCCGGTTACATGGCGGCTGACTTAAAGTCACGTGAGCGGTGTAACCGGATCATGTGATCGGCGTACCCCGGTTTGTATCAAATCAAGTCCGCCCAGTGCATATTAAAGCAGCGAGAAAATCGTGCTCAGTCAATGAAATAGGACAAAATTGTCTTCGAATGCAAAAACATGTACATGTTTATGGAAAAATATGACATTTTGAAAAGATACTAAAACAAGAGCTGTCCCTCACAAGTGACGAATGCCCCCGAAAGAGGTGCCTCACAGTCTGTGTCCTCTCCATGTGCTCAATAAATGTGCTATGTAATTTTAAAATCCTTCCATGCATGACAGAGTAATCATGCATACAGTATTCCATTACTTTAAACACTAAGTGTGACCTTGACCTTTGAGGTAGGGACTTGGGTCTTGCCTGGACACATCCGCTTGATGTACTAGACATTTTTGCCAAGTTATTTTAAAATCCTTCAAAGCATAATAAAGTTATAGTCCGGACACAAATGTATGCATATATACAGGATTCCATTACCTATAAATTCTAAGTGTGACCTTGACCTTTGTGGTAGGGATGTGGGTCTTGCACGCGACACGTCGTCTTGATGTGCTAGACATTTGTGCCAAATTATTTTAAAATCCTTCAAAGCATGACAAAATTACAGTCCGGACACGAATGCGTGCATATATGCATATATAGAGGAATCCATTACCTTCAAACTCTAAGTGTGACCTTGACCTTTGAGGTAGGGACGTGGGTCTCGCACGCGACACGTCGTTTTGATGTGCTAGACATTTGTGCCAAGTTATTTTAAAATCCTTCAATGCATGACAAAGTTACAGTCCGGACACGAATGTGTGCATATATGCATATATAGAGGAATCCATTACCTTCAAACTCTAAGTATGACCTTGACCTTTGAGCTAGGGACGTGGGTCTTGCACGCGACACGTCGTCTTGATGTGCTAGACATGTGTGCCTAGTTATTTTAAAATCCTTCAATGCATGACCAAGTTACAGTCCGGACACGAATGTGTGCATATATAGAGGATTCCATAACCTTCATACTCCAAGTGTGACCTTCACCTTTGAGGTAGGGATGTGGGTCTTGCACACGACACGTCGTCTTGATGTGCTAGACATGTGTGCCAAGTTATTTTAAAATCCTTCAATACATGACAGAGTTACAGTCCGGACACGAATTTGTAAGTGGGGACGCACGGACGGACGGACGGACAGACGGTGCAATTTTAATATGCCTCCCTTCGGAGGCATAAAAATAAGAAATTTCTTCTAACTTTGCTTGAACATAGCTTGATGAAAACAAATCGGGATAATCATTGTTGTTTATACGCATTTAAAGAGTGTTAAATTGCGATCAGTCTTTATTTGATTCTGACGTCACGTTCTGCCTATACCGCCTTCATGCATTCATTTGATCCGAAAAGCGTGGGAAAAAAAATTGAAGTCATGACATAATTAATATCGGATATTGTAGATATTAATGTGCACTTTAATTACAATGGAGTAGTCAGATAGAACTATCTCCAAACTTTACGAAATGGACTATGAAAGTTTTATTGCGTACCTCCACGAGTACCCTAGACAGACTAGATGTAACGTCAGTCGTAAAATGGGTCCGTCTTGCAGTCGAAATATTGAGGCTAATCAACGAGGAAATACATGTACATACAAAAAATATAAAAACACAAACAGCGCGCTCTCAAAATTAAAAGTTTTTAACAAAACTGCAAATATATGATGTCTAGAGAGAGAGAGTCACGGTGTAAACATGACTGTCGTACATTATTTATTCGTTTCTCGTTTCACCCTCAAAATTTCGGCTTGCCTACGGACAACCGAGACAGAAAAATCCACTTGTCCGACGGCAGAGAATCTCGTGTCAGACAAGTCGGACATAGGAATTCCACAGCCCTGCTGTACTATCGGTTAGACATATACAGCAGCACTCCACCAACATAATCGTCACATAAAACCTGTTTTTGTTTATTTTAAGTATAAGTAGTATGCTGGAGTTCTCGTATACGTACACATTATTATATACATTACTATATGTATACATTAAATGTCTTTCAGAGAACTTCATACATTACTATATGTATACATTAAATGTCTTTCAGAGAACTTCATACATTACTACATGTATACATTAAATGTCTTTCCGAGAACTTCATACATTACTACATGTATACATTAAATGTCTTTCCGAGAACTTCATACATTACTACATGTATACATTAAATGTCTTTCCGAGAACTTTTTGTGAGTTCACCGTCTCGCGTGCATGTGTGAGTTAATCATATGTCCTAGAACAATACTAATGATTATCATGATTCTGGATATGTGGACAGCCATTAACACTGGAAATAAATCAGTGTGCATAAGTATATCCAGGATTTATTAGTCTAAGATTAGTGTGGACATTTTACTTCAGTGACGCAGACGACACAGCGGTCAGTGCAAAACAAAATGTTTGACGCCCGCATATTCTTTAAATGTTTTCATTGGTCGAATGTTTCTGCACCAAAATGTGAACAAATGCCTAAAAAGTGTGGTTAGTTAAAGAGTTATAACAATGTTTTGAGTAATCGTGTAACTCTGAAGTCATGTGTCCAATATTTCGCTCATGCGTCACACCAGGTTGTAAATTGCATTGGTCAGGGTGCAGTATCCCAACTGTAACAGTTTACTGTTAGACATCCACCATATACTTTATGGGTTGACATATAATAGAATGGAAATACATGTAAATATATGAGATAAAGTACAATCAAATAGATAATCGTCAATAAACTACCGGTCCGAGTACTACTGGTCCGACTGTCGGGTCTGCTGTTTCATTTATATTTCCGAAGTAAAGTCTACGTCTCTGTTCATTGGTTTGCATTTTTTTCCCAGACTCAACACCCCGACCCTACTCCGAAGATTGAAGGAAGGGAGAAACCATCGACTTTGAAAGTAAAAACACAGATCATAAGCAAAAATATCCGTGTTCACTGTCTGCAGTATAGAAAGGAAACTTAGTTGTGATAAC
Source organism: Saxidomus purpurata (assembly GCA_022818135.1). Classification (NCBI taxonomy): domain Eukaryota; kingdom Metazoa; phylum Mollusca; class Bivalvia; order Venerida; family Veneridae; genus Saxidomus; species Saxidomus purpurata. The sequence continues at coordinate 1,066,457 of JAFMSR010000004.1, forward strand.
ACAACAAAAAATGTCCGTAAATTCACTGTATACAAGTTAAGATTTTGGCAGGCAAGCATTTTCAGATGCACGAGATATGTCAGTAGAATACGACACTAGATAATAGTATGTTGGAAGAATACGGCACTATATACTTGTATGTCAGTTAATACGACACTTCTACTCTTACCCATGACCTTGCTTTTGTGTTGACACTTTTCGAAATAAAGGTTCAGAGTTCCAGTATTGCCGGCGACAAACATATTTTTCGGGTTTACAGATAGGAGCTGCGAAATCAGTTATCGATGTACTCAAATATTGATAATTTTGTAAATTTAGTTGGTTTCGTTGACATTTTGTATGAGAAACAGATTGAAAACGCATTTTATGAAGAAAAAAAGTATTCCGTTATATGTTTGTTCACCAGACGTCATTATGTAATTCATATGTATTATAATTCATAAACTTACGACGGACGTGTACTAACGACGGGTACACCCCTATTTCGGTGGTTTTAAATGACACTCGTCCTTTGTAGTACACTTCTATTAAATGCAATGAATGATACCGTAGCTCAACCGCTGTGATTAAAAGAGATCTTGTTTAAAAGAATATTAATCAACATTTTAGATAAAATAGTCTACACCCCGGGTATTCGGCTACCTACACGCCGGTACGATACCTAAAACGCCGGTTCTATGTACATGTCGAATGCTTGTGGAAGGTACGAACAAAACCAAAATACACACCTATTTTTGCATTTTGCGGAGAGTTTAAGTCAGCATTCTTCTGGTAAATGAATTTGCTCTTAATGATTAAAATATCTGTCATTAAAATTAAAGATTATGGGTAAAAATATGAATAAATATGTGGAAAATGATACATTTTTACACTTGAAGCTTTATTATTCAATTGAAAGGATTGAACAATTTAAAGTTGCCATTTTCCCTGATAGAACTATACATAACCGAAGGATGAATGTACGTTTCACTTACCCTTTTTGTGTTTTTGTTGTCAAATGTTGCGTTTTACGCAACCAAGAGAAGAATTTGGAGATACCGCTGACGATCATCAGTTATAAACAATGATACCTAATCATAAAAGCAGGGATACCAACTTCGTAATGGCAAAAAAACCAAACTTCCCACAAGGGTTACTTCCCCTTACAGTATACATTTGAGAGCGGAGCTCACCAAAACAAATCGCTGTGAGGAGTTTGAAAGAAAATTTCTTTCATGTTTTGTACAGGGGACTGGAATATCAACATTTCGGATGTGTAGAAACTGGAAGGGGCACTATTTCAACAATTCTTGGCCTTGCCTCGTACCAGGAATACTTTATACGGTTCCTGCTCGTACCCAATGTTACCCCGCCAAAGTGTTTTTGACTCACGAAATAATTTTTGTTCCAGCTAAGTAAGTAATCCTTAATTTGAAATACGTTTTTCTTTTTGGCATTGAAGATTGAATAAAGATTGTAGAGTCGGGTAGGAAAGGTATGCGGTTCGCGTTGCCGTAAATGCACAGTTTATTTGTTTGGACTTTGATCTGTATACATGGAATATAAACAGTTTTTATTAGTATTTTCACTTAGCAGAAACCTATGTAGAATATACTTAACGGCACATCAGCTGAACGGAACCTTAACTTTTCTTGGTATTTCTTCTATATATAATGCATCTACAAGATGAACTTTGCATACATGTATACCGTAATGTAGTCTCACTATTTCCACTTCAAAGGCAGACCGATTTTACACGTTGGCATTTTAGAGTTGTCCGCCTTATACGCCTCACTTTGATGTGCAAATAGCTGGGACCACTTCCCCAACAAAATTCTGTTGGGCAGTTATAAACGCAATAAAATTCAATATTCTAATGTGACTCACGATTTTATCTCTATATACAAAGAGTAGAAAAATTATGTTATATTAAACCATAAACAACGCGGGAACTGATATGGTGTAAACATGACCGTCATATTGCGCCGCATGTCAGACGTTAAATGAGTTCGCGTAGAAAATAAAGCTTTGCATTTATTCACCTTTTGTAATATCTGGTCATGTAAGAATCTAAATAACATCATTTTCAGCGTTGTTATCGTCTAATAAACAGTAATTTGTCGTACTTTATATTCAACAGTTCGGCGGATTCCGTTTAAGAGTATCAGGGCCCTTTGGCGGAATTTGGGAGAAATTCCATGTCCGCCTGATTTTAGCCTGAAAATGTATTTTTCATCAATTTTTGAGCGGAATCCGCCTTATTTTAGACGGAATTCGCCTATCTTTTTCGTACGGGCAGGATTCATGTAAACCCATACACTTTTAAAAGGTCAAATTAATATCTATACAAATTAAAACAAACAAATGCAGGAGCTCATTTCGGCTGAAACAATAAGGTCATAAAATGTTAAGTTTCTTTAACTCGTAAGCAAAGTTGAACAGTTCTGACAGCTACGGGTACCGCATGCTATGTTAATCTTTAGTGTTTATTATGCACTATTTTCTGCATTAGGAAACTTGGTCACATAGTTAATTATACCTGTCTTTAAAGTTTTTTTCAAAGATTGAGATATTCTGTTGTGGCAGAGGTTATTCCTAGCAGAGCATTGAAGCGGGTGGAACTTTAGTCGTGTTTGCGCTGTGACCATGAAAATCATACAATACATAATGGCTTAAATTAATTAGAAGACAGATATGGAATTTTTGTGACACACGTCTCTCAGGCAAGCCATAGTACATCAACAGCTTTTCATTATCTCAGACACCTTAGTTGTAACCGGTTTTTAAATTTAAATAGATCTTTAACATATAGCGACCATCATTTGCATCACCATTTCGTTTGTTTAAATTGATATTGGTACATGAGACCTCTCTAGAGATGTATAGGTGTACATACTTTCTAAACACAATGAATAGGATATCAGGTATTGGTAAAATACGGTGTCCAGTCCAAATAAAAATTATTTCCAACGTCTGGTATTAATTTTCAGATTCATACGTACACACTCATTATGCCTATATATCATAGGTGGTTCATTACACATCATCTCTCATTTTCAAAACAATCCATTTCTATGGTTAACTTCTATGGCGATTGCGGTATCCCTTTGATCGACAAAACCGGCGAGGATGGTATCTACGCTAATCGTCAGCGGTAGCAAAAATTCCACACACGTCTCCGAAAAATTGATCCTCTTTCAATATTATTTAATTTTCAATGAAACAATGATAATTGCTTACAAACTGAACATTTGCTTTCCATTTGTTTTTAGAAAATATCTTTATTCATGTACAAAATTAGCTAAAATTTTGAAGATAAGTGTTCCAATCATCGAAATTATACGTAAACATGACAATAAACACCTTTTTTTCACGTTGTTTCTTGAAACTGGAGACGGACAACTTACAGATATGTAGGGAAAGTGTTTATTTACTTTTTCCTTTATAAAACATAATCAAATCTTCAATAAATGTTGAATAAATACCTTTTTATTGGCATGACCACAAACATTATACATTTACATGTACACTGAACCGGCGTTTTAGGTATCGTTCCGGCGTGTAGGTAGCCGAATACCTGGGGTGGTCTAGATCTATAAAATTTCTCTCAAAGACACTCAAAATACGCGAAGAAACCTATATGCATCCTTACTAAAAACTGATTTCCACTTGCATTAAAATACATACATGTACTAAGTAGCTTACCATGAAGCAAATTGACGCTGAACTTATTCTCACCTAAATGTCCTTAAATGGGGAGGAGTTAACCTATAAACTAGCTCTAATAATAGTTTCAAATTCGCGCTTTGAGTGACGTAAGATTATAACTGTATTGATTGCCAAGATAGCGTACGGGCAAACCCAACTGTAAATGCTAGAAAAACTTAGGTAGCAATTTGTGAAAAGCTGTTGGAAATGTTGGTGAGTTGGGTTTAACGGCACCGCTACACTATGTTTATAATGAGATTTCAAAAGCTTTGTTACATTGTAACGCTTTATAATTTGGTAGCGTATAATTTCAAACATACAGCAAAACTTTACATGATTTTATACTGGAACCTTTTAATTTGATAATTCGTCCTAAAATGTGTCAAGTTCAGACAGTTCGAAAAATCTGAGAGCGAGCAGCTAAAAAGCGTACTGATGTTCACCAAATCCAGTCTTGGTAAATTGTCAAGCTGTTTGACCGATATGCTATCATTATTAAAAAGTTTATGAAATTTAAATCCAAATCCATATTTGTTACACAATGATGTTTGAAAAAAAGCGTTTACTAGTATGTGGGTGGATTAGATTTAATTTACTAAACTGACTACTGTACTAAAACACGAATTTTGCGTGAAATTTCACGTGGACTAAGTCGGATAGAAGATTTCGTGGAACTGTTGTATATGGGATTTATCAAACGGCAGTCTTAGCCTGTGACTGGTCGGCTCCGGGCAGCTGTTGTCTAATTATATAATACCAAACATGTTATGTCGTGTATCTTTGTCTCCCGCTTAAACATCTCAAAACTGGATACCTAACTTAAAACTATGAAAAATAAATTTATTGGAAGAATTGTCACGAAACCTTAAAGCTTTTGTAATAGTTGTAATAACTACCGGCAATTAGCAAACTAGCACGTTGTTTTACGCCACCGCACCCTGTACACGTGCAGCAGGTCAGCAAAATTTATATGCTATGTAAAATGCTTCAAAAGCTAAAGAATATAAAATCATACACCAGATTGCAAGATTCTTTCGCTCTCTATCAATGTATTATATCAGCAAGACCTGAAGTAGACGGAAACCAAGTGGCATTTCATGTAGCGTCGCTCTCAAATAATTTAAACTGATGCGGCGGCGATGCAACTGTGCGAGAATGTATGTATTTTAGAGTTTTATCGTTGATACCTGATAATCCATTTGACCAACGCCCCGAAAAAGTATAGTTATTTTAGATTTCGGGGGATAGTGCTAGATACAGAACGTGTCCCGTTCCAGAGACACCAATGATTCTATGACATGCCCGGAGTACAGCACCGATACATGCTACCTCGGTTTTTAGGTCTCATCCGAAATACCATTAGACATTAAGTGGAGGAGCGGGGGATTGAACATGCAATCCCTTGATTACAAATCCAGCGCGTTACCACTGGACCACTGCTCCGCTCCATTGTGCGAGAACTTTTTTATTTGATTTGATGAGAATTTTATCAAGGTCCGTCCAAAAGAGCACTTATGTTAGCTTGATATCTGGATGAGACCCTGGCATGTCTCCCGTCATGCCTAAAAAACTAAATTTTGAAGCCAGAAATAGGAGAGATTTACCTGACTGCAATTTCCAGCTAGTATAGCCAAAGGTTGAATTTGATTGCTTACCAAAGAGAAGGCCAATCACGGCGACCAATGGGATCTAAGTGTGATTGACCTATTGTGCGAGAACTGCACGATGATTTCTTTTTATACTCTGTCAAATGTGTGAAACTCGGAACCAGTGAAGGAAAACGGGAACCAGCTTTTGGATAATGCACACCACGGCTATAGACTGTACCGCACCGGGTTACAGCAGACGAAAGTTCCTCAACAGAAATAAAATGGAGTATTAAAAAATTCTGAAAATAATTTACAATATTTTACAAATTGTGCCAGGAAATATTTTGAGCGACTGTTAACGACTTTTTTTGCAATACTAGACCAAGATAAGCATGAGTTTTCCGGCATTTTAAATACAGATAACCTCAAATCAGAGGAATCTTCTTAAGCTTGACTTTCCCCGAGTCACTCCTCGTTTATATATTTACAAAATAGATCGTCAGAAAATAATAAGAAATATCATTTGCATATTTGTAATATAATAATCATAGTCATTTATTGTCGTATATTATACATAATTATGCGATTTCATCAGTCTATACTTCTTTTACTACTTCAACTCTGTTAAATTATTCGTATGTTCCTTAAACGAAACAAACGTAAGCTCACTTTTAGGAGTAAAGGAGTTGCTCCCCTTATATCCATGTCATTTGAAAGTATTTTGGTTTAAACAATATTTTATTCAATACATTGCATATACAATATGTCACATTTATGATAGACATTAAGGATCGAGTGGAAAGCTACAAGCTTATTTAAAACTCTCTCCCTAATAATAATATATAACATAAGTTTGGTAACAGCAAATATATCAAATAGAGTGTGCTTGCAGTTTATTTATATCAACCGTTAATTTTTCAAGACATAATGAGTAAAGTTTTAAATACGGTTCTAATTAAAGTATACATATTGAGACACTGTCAGTTACTTTAGTTCATTAATTTACATATCGACTAAATATATACCCAACTGGTTTGCTAATTGTACAAAGGAATTCATAGGTAATTGTTATTATGATTGAGAGTTGTAAGAGCTATAGGATAGCGGTATAGAAAAAGTGTGATATAGATCAGGAGAAGATATATAGGTTAGAATGAAGGTACATGGTCGCATACGCTACTGGGATTTGATAGTACTTTTTTCTCCGGTACTTATAGATATTTCCTTGTGGATTTACAGGACATTTGTTAAGAGGTAAGTATACATGACACTCATTAGACTGGTAAGTATTTTAAAGCGCTTTATTTCTTAAGTAGTTTTTAAAGTATTTTGACGTAACGTCCGATGTTGCGGGTTTCTGGCAATTTATAGCGTATACCTGCTTAATAGTTTCTGTCATGAGCACGAGGTTTAGATCGAAATATCCGTCACCAAGAGTTACTGTTATGGCTAGAACGAGGCTCTGCCGAGTTCCCACAAAACAGTTACCCGTGGTAAAGGATATTTCCATCTGAACCAAATGCATCATGATTGAAACTTTTTCTTGCATACCGTTTTGCAAATTAGGCCCCTTAAGTAGATTTCTAAATGCAAACTTATCAAAATGATGTAATAACATATAAAACAAACGATATTTAGACGTTGTGTTTGGGGAAAGTGACGTCACAATGTTTATAACGTTACGTCACAAATACTTCACGAGTCGTCTGGCACAGGAACACCAGAAATGCCGATCACATATGCAAGAATCATTCCGACTGCATGGTCATTTACTATACTTAAAGAAATATATGTGAAATTGTATATAAGAATAAAGGACAAAGGTTATTCTACATTCTTATGTAACAGAAATTACTTTTATGCCTTCAATATAAGTGAAGCGATATCAAACACGCTAATAACGACGTAATTTCCTGCGTGTCACGTGTAACAAAATTAGCCTACTTGGTCCGCATGGTTTTTACAAATAAAAAAATGAAAATTACGCTGATACGTTATATTAAATGTCACCGAAAATTGCCATTAAAATCTGAAACATTTTCAACGGCTCCCTGAAGCAGACATGTATAAAACTTCTGTTACGAAGAAAGTGTCTCATCTTTGAACAGATGCATTTTCATTTTTTTTAAATGAATGCAAAATAAAGAAAATCAAAGATTTTTATTAAAGATTTAAGAATATTAATGCGTTTTTGATACAGATTAATAAACTAATTTTATTTTTCTAATATATCTGTTTAAAAAGACTAACTTGTTCGAATAATTGGTATGAAAAGTTGATGACACAGCAACAAAAGCTGGTGTTGTAATAACCATTTGCCCAGCCTTTTTGTATGTATTTAATTGTTTGTGTGAATGTAAGAAAGGGGAAATACTTGATAGACTTTATAACGATTTTCTTAACGTTAATATGAATTATACTCTCCCTTTAACTGTCACCATGTAATAGATAAATGTCTGATTAGTTCAGTTAGCACGCATTCCAGGAGCAGACATGTATTATCGTACTCATTCAGTAAAAATCCCAACCAAAAATACAATTATTATATTAGAAACACAAGAAAAATCTAAAAGACAGGGACACGATAGAATCTACCAAAAAATAAACGGAGCTGTCTGATGTTGTTACCGCTTTCGTCTCTATGCAATACATGTTATACGAGGTAGGTCTTAGACACTCCACTGACGCAAAAGATATCGTTGCAGGCGGGACATCACGACGGAGACCGAACACTTCCGACAGAAAACAAAATCATTACGTCAGATACACTGAGACACACGAAAAAGACATTCAGCTTGAATACTCAAGGGATGTAAATAAAGTCAATTAAATAAAGAAATATAGCGAGTACTCTCCCTTTAAACGTTCATGTCAAACAGGAAGTTATAATTCAAGGTCAACATTCAACATATCGAATTGAAAGAAAAGTCCTGTATAATTATGATCATGCAACACAAAAAGCAATCGGAATAAGTCTGTTCTTTCTGTTCTTTTCTTTGGGTTTAAGTTTCAACAACGCATTATTCAGAATCTAGACGACAAGTCTAGGTTAGGCCCCTATCAACCAGAACATCTTGTTAAAGCAGACATGTATATTAAACTACCACTTCACAAAACGACACTAGATAAACATTATAACGCCGGTATGGTGGCAATCATGGTTGTAAAATAGAAAATATCGCGTGCATGCAATGTTAAAGCAGCCGATACAAATCGACCATTTTTGCTAATGTGAGGTCGATTTTAAGTGTTCTCATAAGGTGTCAATATACCTGGGTTTGACATGTCTCCTTTATGTCTATGAAATAATATTTGCACGCGCTCAAAACACAATCCCACAGGGACCTGTACGCGAACGTTGGTAAAATGAAAATTTTCAAACCTGGTAAAATTGTATTCAAGGTCATTTTCAAGGTTGTCTTAAAGTATCAGCATTTGCCTCGGACGTCTGAGTTTTCAACATTCAAGAGCTGTCGTCATAGCCTTTAAATTCATACAAACAAAACGTGTTCCATACGGTAACTTTCGCTTCTATGGAAGGCCAAACATGTCTTAACAAGCGTATACGGTTTATTACGTTATGGACGTTCAAAGTATATGGGAAAAAGTCAATATACCGATAATTTGCTTTCTGAATTTAAATTGATTTACCTTATGAAAAGAAACTTTTGATAACAAAAGCCTGCAACAAGTGGGGACTCTCTTTCTTTCTCTCTTTCTCTCTTTCTCTCTCTCTGTCTCTGTCTCTGTCTCTCTATCTGTGTCTGTTTCTGTCTGTCTCTGTCTCTGTGTCTGTTTCTGTCTCCCTCTGTCTCTGTCTCTCTCTGTCTCTCTCTGTTTCTCTCTCTGTAATTCTCTCTCTGTCTCTGTATATGTCGCTCTCCGTGTCTGTCTCTCTGTGTGTCTGTCTGTGTCGCTCTCTGTGTCTGTCTGTGTCTGTATCTCTGTCTTTCTGTGTCGCTTTCTGTGTCTGTCTGTGTCTCTCTGTGTGTCTGTCTCTGTCTTTCTCTGTCGCTGTCTGTGTCTGTCTGTCTCTTTCTCTCTCTCTGTGTCTGTCTGCCTGCCTGCCTGCCTCTCTCTCTATGTCTATGTCTGTCTGTCTGTGCCTGTTTCTGTGTATCTCTGTGTCTGACTCTGTCTGTGTCTCTCTGTCTTTGTCTGTTTGTGTCGCTCTGTCTGTGTCTGTCTCTGTCTTTTTCTGTCTGTGTCTGTGTTTGTCTGTCTCTTTCTCTCTCTCTGTTTCTGTATGTCTCTGTCTGTCTGTGTCTGTGTCTATCTCTGTCTCTCTGTTTCTGTGTCTGTCTGTGTCTGTCTCTGTCTCTCTCTGTGTCTGTCTCTGTCTCTCTCTGTGTCTGTCTCTGTCTGTCTCTGTCTCTCTATGTGTCTGTGTCTGTCTGTCTCTGTCTCTCTATGTGTCTGTGTCTGTCTCTGTCTCTCTATGTGTCTGTGTTTGTCTGTCTCTGTCTCTCTATGTGTCTGTGTCTGTCTGTCTCTGCCTCTCTATGTGTCTGTGTCTGTCTGTTTCTGTCTCTCTATGTGTCTGTGTCTGTCTCTGTCTCTCTCTGTGTCTGTTTCTGTCTGTCTCTGTCTCTCTATGTGTCTGTGTCTGTCTGTCTCTGTCTCTCTATGTGTCTGTGTCTGTCTGTCTCTCTATGTGTCTGTGTCTGTGTCTGTCTCTCTATGTGTCTGTGTCTGTCTGTCTCTGTCTCTCTATGTGTCTGTCTCTGTCTGTCTCTGCTCTCTCTCTCTGTGTCTGTCTGTGTCTGTCTCTCTCTCTCTCTCTCTGTGTATGTCTCTGTCTGTCTGTCTCTCTGTCTCTGTCTGTCTCTCTGTGTGTCTCTCTGTGTCTGTCTGTGTATGTCTGTGTCTGTCTGTGTCTGTCTCTGTCACTCTGTCTGTCTCTCTGTGTGTCTCTCTGTGTCTGTCTGTGTATGTCTGTGTCTGTCTCTGTCACTCTGTGTGTCTCTTTGTGTCTGTCTCTGTCTCAATCTGTCTCTGTGTCTCTCTGTCTCTGTCTGTCTCTGTCTGTCTCTGTCTCTCTGTGTGTCTCTCTGTATCTGTCTGTATCTGTCTGTCTCTGTCTCTCTGTGTGTCTCTCTGTGTCTGTCTGTGTATGTCTGTGTCTGTCTCTGTCACTCTGTGTGTCTCTCTGTGTCTGTCTGTGTATGTCTGTGTCTGTCTCTGTCACTCTGTGTGTCTCTCTGTGTCTGTCTCTGTCTCAATCTGTCTCTGTGTCTCTCTGTCTCTGTCTGTCTCTGTCTGTCTCTGTGTGTCTCTCTATATCTGTCTGTATCTGTCTGTCTCTGTCTGTCTCTGTCTCTCTCTGTGTCTGTCTGTGTATGTCTGTGTCTGTCTCTGTCACTCTGTGTGTCTCTGTCTCAATCTGTCTCTGTGTCTCTCTGTCTCTGTCTGTCTCTGTCTCTCTGTGTGTCTCTCTGTATCTGTCTGTATCTGTCTGTCTCTGTCTCTCTGTGTGTCTCTCTGTATCTGTCTGTATCTGTGTCTCTGTCTGTCTCTGTCTCTCTCTGTCTCCAAATTGACGCACAGTAAAATTATATATTAGTATTCCTTGATTGTTTAATTGCCAAATGCTGAAGGACAATATTTCAAATTCAAGCACAGAAGAAGAAAAGCTTGTCACAAGTCATGCTTTCGTACAGCATAATTATCACGTCTGCCCGTAATGAACATACAGCATACATTAACGATATTCAGCGGTCACGTGAGGAAATCAATGAGTACGACGCAAGACCGGAAGGAGTAATAGCCCCCTGTTCTTCCATCTTAACGTGCATGCATTATACATTTGATTTTGCGCAACAAGTAACATTGCCACAACGTGCTCGTCAGCCAGGGCCAATTTATTTTGTTATTCCAAGAAAAGTTCAAGTGTTTGGTGTGTGCATGGAAGGTTGCCACAAACATTACAATTATCTGTTGGACAAAAGTGAGACAATTGGTGCAGATGGCAAGGAATCGCATGGACCAATCAGTGCGCTGTGCATGCTTCACCATGCACTTATGACATATGGGTATGGCGAGATGTGTTGCACTATGACATATGGGTATGGCGAGATGTGTTGCACTATGACATATGGGTATGGCGAGATGTGTTGCACTATGACATATGGGTATGGCGAGATGTGTTGCACTTTTCATTGCGATAACTGTTCCGGTAAATATGTTGTTATCAAATAAATCATTCTTAAAGTAAATAGATGTCGAGTGTAGAATAGTTGCAACTGTTTCGTATATTTGCTACTTGTAACTATATGTGCCAAATCATAAATAAATAGTTAAATATTCCGAGCGTAGATAAGGTGTTAAATTACTATAATCTATCAATCAATCTGAACAAGTGCGTGTACTTCTATACGATATATACGTAAATTGTATCGTATTGAATAGAACAAGTGAAAAATCAAGTCGTGCATTTAATGTACGAGTGCACTGGTGATTTCTCGGTTTTCAAAAACTCATATGACTATTACAGCAAACATATTTCAGATCAAAACAAAAATCAGTTAACCCTTGGATATTTGGCTTGGAGAGTTATGACTGGACTACACAGAGAGATAACGCTCAAGTTTCAAGTGCCCGGACATACACGCCGCCTAGTGGATGCAGGTTTCGCCCATTTCAAGAAATTATATCGCAGGTATTTGAATTAACGTACATGAAAATTTGAATGATTTAATACTGATCCCATAACTACACGTCAAAGTAATGTCAGATTTGAAATAAAAAATAAGAAAACATATTTCATAACTCATTAGCAATTATGATTAGCAATTACAGTTTAGAAAAAAACATAAACTACCATTTAAAAGATAGCCGGCGCAAATTTAAGTATATGAAAGCGATTGTTTGCTAGATTTCTCTGATAGTACAAATTAACTTTATTATTTTGGAAGGCGCCAAATGTCACATGGTGAGAAAAAAAAGAACCGCATGACCGGGATTCGAACCCATGTACCTTCCCTTGCATCTCCCAGCTGATCTAACCGGCTACTTGTCAATTTTGTCCCCCATAGTCGCGACATGTGTATCAGGAAAACAAACTTTACCCTTGCTTTTCTTGTAAATATCCTACTCGAATTATCGGCCGGGAAAGTATAAATACTCTACACTTATAATTATCATAAATTTGAAGGTAACAACATATTATGTTGATAGATATGAATTATTTACGTACTTAAACTATTAACCCATTCAAGAAAGACTGAAAACGCAAGAGTATTTTATTGTCTATTCTCATTCGGTATTATCCAATTAGAAGGTGCCTTACAGCGTAAATTTGTCATTTCAAAAAATGTTATACATTATACTTGTCATTTCATTGGCGGTTGAAGAGTTTCAAACTTCCGGTCAAAAGCGAGCTTAATACGGCTGCGCCGAAAAAGCTGAAATTGCAAGTGAAATAACAACAGGGACATTGTGCCTAAGTTTTTTAATTAACGTCGATTGTAGGCTCATAGTTTTGCATATGCTTCCAATGACTGCTCTTTGGTTCCGGTCTGTACTCGTGCCGAAGAAGGGTTATCGTAAAATTCTATCGCGGGATTCGAACTCGCGAGCAGAAGGCCCTATCTCAACACTATGACGCTCCCATAAAAATTGTACTCTGTTATCCTAGTATTCTATTGCAAAAAAAAACAAATTTGTATGACTTAATTTAATCTGGATATCGATAAGCACTGTTGAATAAATATTATATCACGTATCATGGCTTACGGTAAAAATTCGTTTGAATTTGCAGAACCTATACTTTCGAATTCATTACCTGAAACAAAAAGACAAATAACAAACTTCTGTAATTTCAAAACTCAAATGTCTTTTTGGGACGGATATAACTGCAAATGTTGCGCATGTCAAAATTTACATCGTATTTATCTCTTTAACGTTATCTCAAAAATGTTTGACTTTAAATCACCAATATGTATAAGTGACATAGATATTTACAGATTTTCACTGTCTATTATTATTTCAACTTGTGTGATAGTATATATATGTATATGTTACCTTGTCATTTTATATGTTGTTATTGTAGTAATCGGTTAAAAACCCCAATCAGGGCATAATATTATGTTATTTGTTGTACTCTTGTCGACTGAAAATAAAGCTGATCTTATCTCTCTTTTTTAATTTAAGATCCGACTGCGATACAATGGATGAATTAGAGAGCGTTGCTAACCATTCGGCACCATTCGGCACCATTCGGTCTAATGTAGGCGTAAGATGTTAAACAGCGCAAGAGGAGCATACATTCGGTATGACTGGATATCATTTCTCAGTCGCTACTTTCGTCTGATAAAGAACATTCGGAAATACTATTATTTCCGACTCAGCAGCGTACAGCCCGGGTTTGTCTTTATGAAGCAGTCCTCGGACGGCGTGGAAGAGCCATGTCAAATATTGAAACCCACGGCTAAAGACTTTGATGTGCATTTTCCACAAGTCATGTACATGCTGTAGGTTTAAGCAATGATAGAAAGGCATACCTGTACAAAAACATCAGACCATTCGCGAAATTGCAAAACAGAGATTATTATGTCCTCGTGTTGACGTTGAAGAATAGGACAGCTTGTTCACGAAGGACTTATTAAATATATGCCTTTAGATATAAATCTTATGAACATACGCTGCTACTTTTTACAGCTGTTTTGTCCAGACCGTTCGAGTACTTTAAGCTCACCTTGATACGGCTGACAGCACTTCACAGAACTATAAAACGTTTCACTTGAACACTGGCACCATTATTAAGCTTTTCAAGATACATAATCTTTATTTAATATTGTAAGCTTTGATAACAGCTGTCTAGTCTGTTGCATATCCTTTACGAGTCCAAGATTTAAATTATTTCAAACTTTACCTGTCGTTTTACTATGCATGCATGTATGCGCTTTCTTCATATACATATTAACTTGTTTATGTTTTTTATAAAATTTACCTAAAACGTTAAGCGCAAAGTGCACCGTTTTTGAAATAATGCAGGTGGCAATATTTAACACTTTTATGAGGATGATAAATTTGTATTCAGACGAACATGGACGATAATATTTGCTTTGGAGACCTTCAAAATGGTACCAAACATGGCCCAGTTCTGTGGCCGACTCACGGAGCAACCAGTGTTTGAAGATTTCATAATATATTCTTTAGGACAGGCTACAGGCCGTTATAGGTACAGGGAACCGTATAATGTGGGTTTGGTGTTTTGGTCCGTCAGGTGAGCGGGTTCGAACCCCGGCACACCCGATTGGCATCCAGTCACGCGTCAGTCTGGCCTGGTACCAGCAGCTGTGCAGGTGCGAATCGGGTGTCAGGGGTGTATTATATTGATGTCAGTAGTCCGTGGGCACAGCAGTACGGAGCTAGTACTGAGCGCACGTTCGGGGTTTAAACAAGAACGGTAGACTATTAAGGCAAGTTTTACACACCAACGTGTAGGTGCTTGGGAGACCATCAAAATGGTACCAAACATGGTCAGGTTCTGTTGTCGACTCACGGAACAACCCGTGTTGAAAGATTTCGCTTTATATTCTATAGGACAGGCTTCAAGCTGTTGTAGGTACAGGGAACCGTATACTGTGGGTTTGGTGTTTTGGTCCATCTGATGAGCGGGTTCGAAACCCGGCCCACCCGATTGGTATCCAGCCACGCGTCAGTCTGGCCTGGTACCAGCAGCTGTGCAGGTGCGAATCGGGTGTCAGGGGCGTATTATATTGATGTCAGTAGTCCGTGGGCACAGCAGTACGGAGCTAGAACCGAGCGCGCGTTCGGTGTTTAAACAAGAACGGTAGACTATTAAGGCAAGTTTTACACAATAACGTGTAGGTGCTTGGGAGACCTTCAAAATAGTACCAAACATGGCCCAGTTCTGTGCCCGACTCACGGAGCAACCAGTGTTGGAAGATTTCACTATATATTCTATAGGACAGGCTACATGCTGTTACAGTTACAGGGAACCGTATACTGTGGGTTTGATGTTTTGGTCCGTCAGGTGAGCGGGTTCAAACCCCGGCCATCCCGATTGGTAGCCAGCCACGCGTCAGTCTGGCCTAATACCAGAAGCTGTGCAGGTGCGAATCGGGTGTCAGGGGTGTATTATATTCATGTCGGTAGTCCGTGGGCACAGCAGTACGGAGCTAGTACTGAGCGCGCGTTTGGGATTTAAACCCGAACGATAGACTATTTAGGCAAGTTTTACACACCAACGTGTAGGTGCTTGGGAGACCTTCAAAATGGTACCAAACATGGCCCAGTTCTGTTGTCGACTCATGGAGCAACCAGTGTTGGAAGAGTTCACTATATATTCTTTAGGATAGGCTACAGGCCGTTATAGGTACAGGGAACCGTATACAGTAAACTCCGTATATAAAGACTCCGGGTATAGCGAAAATCCGGATATAAAGAACAAATATTCTCGGCCCGATATTTGTGTTTCATTTATTTTATATGAACATATTATGCGGATATAACAAACTCCGGATATAAGGAACATATTAAAATGGTCCCGAGGAGTTCGTTATAAACGGAGTTTACTGTACTGTGGTTTGGTGTTTTGGTCCGTCAGGTGAGCGGGTTCGAACCCCGGCACACCCGATTGGCATCCAGTCACGCGTCAGTCTGGCCTGGTACCAGCAGCTGTGCAGGTGCGAATCGGGTGTCAGGGGTGTATTATATTGATGTCAGTAGTCCGTGGGCACAGCAGTACGGAGCTAGTACTGAGCGCACGTTCGGGGTTTAAACAAGAACGGTAGACTATAAAGGCAAGTTTTACACACCAACGTGTAGGTGCTTGGGAGACCTTCAAAATGGTACCAAACATGGCCCAGTTCTGTTGTCGACTCGTGGAGCAACCAGTGTTGGAAGATTTCATAATATATTCTTTAGGACAGGCTACAGGCCGTTATAGGTACAGGGAACCGTATAATGTGGGTTTGGTGTTTTGGTCCGTCAGGTGAGCGGGTTCGAACCACGGCACACCCGATTGGTATCCAGCCACGCGTCAGTCTGGCCTGGTACCAGCAGTTGTGCAGGTGCTGGTGTATTATATTGATGTCAGTAGTCCGTGGGCACAGCAGTACGGAGCTAGTACTGAGCGCGCGTTCGGGGTTTAAACCCGAACGGTAGACTATTAAGGCAAGTTTTACACACCAACGTGTAGGTGCTTGGGAGACCATCAAAATGGTACAAAACATGGTCAGGTTCTGTTGTCGACTCACGGAACAACCCGTGTTGAAAGATTTCGCTTTATATTCTATAGGACAGGCTTCAAGCTGTTGTAGGTACAGGGAACCGTATACTGTGGGTTTGGTGTTTTGGTCCATCTGATGAGCGGGTTCGAAACCCGGCACACCCGATTGGTATCCAGCCACGCGTCAGTCTGGCCTGGTACCAGCAGCTGTGCAGGTGCGAATCGGGTGTCAGGGGCGTATTATATTGATGTCAGTAGTCCGTGGGCACAGCAGTACGGAGCTAGAACCGAGCGCGCGTTCGGTGTTTAAACAAGAACGGTAGACTATTAAGGCAAGTTTTACACAATAACGTGTAGGTGCTTGGGAGACCTTCAAAATAGTACCAAACATGGCCCAGTTCTGTGCCCGACTCACGGAGCAACCAGTGTTGGAAGATTTCACTATATATTCTATAGGACAGGCTACATGCTGTTACAGTTACAGGGAACCGTATACTGTGGGTTTGATGTTTTGGTCCGTCAGGTGAGCGGGTTCAAACCCCGGCCATCCCGATTGGTAGCCAGCCACGCGTCAGTCTGGCCTAATACCAGAAGCTGTGCAGGTGCGAATCGGGTGTCAGGGGTGTATTATATTCATGTCGGTAGTCCGTGGGCACAGCAGTACGGAGCTAGTACTGAGCGCGCGTTTGGGATTTAAACCCGAACGATAGACTATTTAGGCAAGTTTTACACACCAACGTGTAGGTGCTTGGGAGACCTTCAAAATGGTACCAAACATGGCCCAGTTCTGTTGTCGACTCATGGAGCAACCAGTGTTGGAAGAGTTCACTATATATTCTTTAGGATAGGCTACAGGCCGTTATAGGTACAGGGAACCGTATACAGTAAACTCCGTATATAAAGACTCCGGGTATAGCGAAAATCCGGATATAAAGAACAAATATTCTCGGCCCGATATTTGTGTTTCATTTATTTTATATGAACATATTATGCGGATATAACAAACTCCGGATATAAGGAACATATTAAAATGGTCCCGAGGAGTTCGTTATAAACGGAGTTTACTGTACTGTGGTTTGGTGTTTTGGTCCGTCAGGTGAGCGGGTTCGAACCCCGGCACACCCGATTGGTAGCCAGCCACGCGTCAGTCTGGCCTGGTACCAGCAGCTGTGCAGGTGCGAATCGGGTGTCAGGAGTGTATTATATTGATGTCAGTAGTCCGTGGGCACAGCAGTACGGAGCTAGTACTGAGCGCGCGTTCGGGGTTTAAACAAGAACGGTAGACTATTAAGGCAAGTTTTACACAATAACGTGTAGGTGCTTGGGAGACCTTCAAAATAGTACCAAACATGGCCCAGTTCTGTGCCCGACTTACGGAGCAACCAGTGTTGGAAGATTTCGCTATATTCTATAGGACAGGCTTCAGGCTGTTGTAGGTACAGGGAACCGTATACTGTGGGTTTGGTGTTTTGGCTGTCTGATGAGCGGGTTCGAACCCCGGCCCAACCGATTGGTAGCCAGCCACGCGTAAGTCTGGCCGGATACCAGCAGTTGTGCAGGTGCGAATCGGGTGTCAGGGGTGTATTATATTGATGTCAGTAGTCCGTGGGCACGGCAGAACGGAGCTAGTACTGAGCGCGAGTTCGGGGTTTAAACTTTTGACAAATGGTCTTGATAGCGGAATGGTCTCAATAGCGAGTTGACTTAATAGACCTGTCTTTCACGTGTGAAAATACTCTAATTTCAGCCTATTCATACAATCGTTTGCTTTCTGTGCAGTTAATATGTAAGATAAACAAATGAGAGAAAATTAAAAAAAAAAACAAGAGGGCCAAGATGGCCCTATATCGCTCACCTGCGACTTATGACAATATGTGACCAAACTTCAACTCTAAACTATATAACCATAAACACAAACACTCTGTTTGACCTTGACAAGGCAAATATTTTGACCAATTTACATGATGTTTGGGTTGTAAATGTCACCTGTATGGCATACACAAGGTTTTAACCGGGTGACCTAGTTTTTGACCTCAGATTACCCATATTCATACTCGGCCTAAATTTCATCAAGACAATCATGCTGACAAAGTTTCATGAAAATCCAATGAAAAATACAACCTCTTTTGCATACACAAGGTTTTTCTACAATTTACCCCGTGAACTAGTCTGACCCTAGATGACCCATGTTCGAACTCGACCTAGATTTCATCAAGACAATCATACTGACCAAGTTTCATGAAAGTGCAATGAAAAATGCAACCTCCTATATATATTGCATACCTAAGGTTTTTATATGATTTGACCCCATGACCTAGTTTTTGACCCCGGATGACACATGTTCGAACTGACCTAGATTTTGTCAAGGCTATCATACTGACCAAGTTTCATAAAGGTCCAATGAAAAATGCAACCTCTATTTCATACACAGTTTTTCTATGATTTGACCGAGTGACCTAGTTGTTGACCCTAGATGACCCATATTCGAACTCTACCTAGATTTCACCAAGGCAATCATACTGACCAAGTTTCATGAAAATCCAATGAAAAATGCAACCTCTATTGCTACACAAGTTTTTCTATGATTTGGCAAATCCAAAGGTGTCTGTGGAGCAATATAATTGAATTATGTTCTTCAACTGGGATTATGTAAATTGACGCCAAACGATGTCGCATATTATACAACACAGAATGTTTAATATTTGAACTATTTATAAGCCATTGTCCAAGAGGATAGCTGCCTATTTGAGTGAAATATCCAAATTGGATTTCAACAAGGAAATTGCAACGGACCAACCGATCACCGGACTGACCAACCTCCGGGTGACTCCATTATACCCCCTAAACTTTGTTTCGGGGGTATAATTATGTATCGTTCTCTTCCAGATGGGGTAAGTCTGGAAGGGGAAAAAGTGACTCTGACATTATAAGCCTTCTAAAAGTTTTTGTTTGAGGTTAATAAACAGATGAGAAAAGTCGACATATTTTATTATTTTTTAATATGTGCTTACATGTAAATGATCAAATACAATGATGTCATACATAATTAATATGTATTTTCACATTTGTCATTGAAACATTACATTGCTGATATCATTTAAAGGTGATGCATACATACGTATACATACATTGACAAAGATGGTATAATATACTTACAGAAAACAGGCAAGAAACTATTTCTCTACAACATATAATATAGCATTTAAAAGTGTAAAAAATGTCAGTGTGCATGCAATAACTTCAAATGTTATGAAATAAAATCAGTTCCAGCGATGTTCATTGTCTAATACTGTAATCAATGATTTGGAGTCTGATGTGCAGTAATTAACCATGATGGCCGGAGGCCTGAGTGGTTTAAAACTGAGCGTCAGGACGACAAAGAGTTGTTTATAAGACTATAACAACGAAGAAAAGGATGATTTTGAAATATGCATGTTTTGATATACAGTTTCGTTTGAATTAAACAGGAATTGAAAACAGACAAAACTTACTCAATCATGAGTATGTACTGTAACGACAATTTTTAGCTTAATTTTTTACAACAGTCGCTTGCTTTATAAAACAAAAATGGGTTAAAATTTGTGTTAAACTGGTAAAACAGTCAGTCCATTATGTAAGTAACTGAATTTAAAGCCAAAATGACTGGATTAAAATTTGTCTCTTAAAAGCCAGTTTGCATACATGACCGCCTTATAGTACTTAAGTACTTTGATTTGTCAATAGTTCTGATAACATGGTAACATATGCAGATATTAACTTTGGCTCACACATACATGTAAATATACAGTACTTTAAATTGCCTTGGTATACAACCATTCTAGTCTGAACACCTTTGTAATCCGAACAATTTATCTGGTCCGAACAGGTTCAGATTAGACAGGTTCCACTGTATTTACAAACAACAAGGTTAAAATGGCCCAGTGGCCCAAACATTGGACCGGGCCGGGCCCAAACATATGCCAACAAAAATGTCAAAAGCCTCAAATATATACAAACAACAAGGTTAAAATGGCGCAGTGGCCCAAACATTGGACCGGGCCGGGCGCAAACATAATTTTATGCCAACAAAAAATGTCAAAAGTCTCAAATATTTCAAATATTTACAAACAACAAGGTTTAAATGGCACAGTGGCACAAATGTTTACAAACAACAAGGTTAAAATGGCGCAGTGGCCCAAACATTGGACCAGGCCGGGCGCAAACATAATTTTATGCCAACAAAAAATGTCAAAAGTCTCAAATATTTCAAATATTTACAAACAACAAGGTTTAAATGGCACAGTGGCACAAATATTTACAAACAACAAGGTTAAAATGGCGCAGTGGCCCAAACATTGGACCGGGCCGGGCGCAAACATAATTTTATGCCAACAAAAAATGTCAAAAGTCTCAAATATTTCAAATATATACAAACAACAAGGTCAAAATGGCCCAGTGGCCCAAATGTTTACAAACATGGTCAAGATGACCTGGTAGCACAAAAAATTAAAAACAAAATGCTAAACAAGAGGGCTATGATGGCCCGGTAACAATCACCGAGCCTACTATTGGCTATAACATAGGGTCAACAATAGCTGAAAGGGTCAATTTTGACTAGTGGGTCCTGATTTGAACAATCTTGGTGGAGGTCTTTTTTATAATGCTACATTCCTAATATCTAAGCTCTAGGCCTTGTGGTTGTAGACAACACAAGTTTTAAAGTTTTGCCTAAAATTAAGTGATCCTCATAATATTTACAAACAACAAATCATAATGACCCGGTGGCCCAAATATTTACCAGCAACATGATGAAAATGGCCTAGTGGCAATAATACTTACAAACAACAAGGTTAAAATGACCCTGTGGCCCACATATTTACATACAAGGTAAAAATGGCATAGTGTTAAAATATTTGCAAACAAGGTCAAAATGGCCCAGTGGCCCAAATATTTACCAACAACAAAGTCAAAACAGCATAGTATTGCAAACAAGGTAAAAAAGGCACAAATATTTACAAAGAACTAGGTCAAAATGACGCAGTGGCCCATGTATTAACCAACAACAATGTCAAAATGTCGTTTTGACCAAAAAATTCACAACCAACAAGGTTTCATGGCCAATGCTCAAAGATTTACAAGCAACAAAGTAAAAATGGTACAGTGGCTCAAATATTTACAAATAACAAGGTGAAAATGGCCCAACGGCCCAAATATTAACCAACAGGTAAGTGAAAAAGGCGCAGTGACCTAAATATTTATCAACAACAAGGTCAAAATGGCACAGTGGCCCGGGTAATAACCAACAATAAGGTCAAAATGGCATATGACCAAACATATTCACAAAGAACATGGTCAAAGTGGCCAAGCAGCCTAAATATTTACAAACAACAAGGTCAAAATGGCGCAATGGACCAAATATGTACAAACAACAAGGGCAAAATGTCCCAGTGGCCCCAATATTTACCAATAGCAAGATAAAAAGATAACAAGAAATGCGGCAATGCCGCCAAACCAGATTTTCAACAGCGCCTGTAGAAATTCTAGAATTTAATAATACATTTATTAAAAAAAAACAAGTTACAAAGTAGACATGAAATAATATATCATATCTTTTTTAAATTACCTCCAAAGATGATATGACCTTTGACTGCCAAATCAAGTTAAAATCATGTAAACAGGATTTTCAATGTTAATGTCACTGTGACCTTGACCTTGGAGCCAGCCATGCGGAACATGCGTTCTGCACGTCATCTTGATGTGGTAAACATTTGTCTGAAGTTTCATCAAAATTCTTCAAAGGGTTGAAGAGTTACAGAGCGGACAGGATTTTCAATGTTAATGTCACTGTGACCTTGACCTTGGAGCCAGCCATGCGGAACATGCGTTCTGCACGTCATCTTGATGTGGTAAACATTTGTCTGAAGTTTCATCAAAATTCTTCAAAGGGTTGAAGAGTTACAGAGCGGACACAATTTCGTTTGACGCCCGCCCATCCGCCCATCCGCCCGCCATACCCCAATCTAATAACCAGGATTTTCAAAATTGAAAACCTGGTTAAAAATGGCGCAATGGACCAAATATGTACAAACAACAAGGGCAAAATGTCCCAGTGGCCCCAATATTTACCAATAACAAGATAAAAAGATAAAAATGGCGCAATGGACCAAATATGTACAAACAACAAGGGCAAAATGTCCCAGTGGCCCCAATATTTACCAATAACAAGATAAAAATGGCGCAGTGGCCTAAATATGTTGAACTAACAAGGTCAAAATTTACAAAAAACAAGGTCAACATGGCTCTGTGGCCCAAATATTTACAATCAGCAGAGTCAAAATGGTGCAGTGGCCGAAGTTACATGTACAAACAACAAGGTCAATGGCCGGTGACCCAAATATTTACAATTAACAAGGTCAACATGTCTCAGTGGCTAAAAATTTACAAACAACGAGGTCAAAATGGCCAAGTGGACTGAAAATTTACAAATAAGAAGGTCAAAATGGCACAGTGATCAGAGTCCATAAGACAGCACGCTCGACTATTGTGGGTGCTTGCTAATAGAACAAAACTTTTATCAGTATAATAGCAAAACAAAATTCTGCTGACTCTAAGTATAATATAAACTAGAAAAGTTTAATCGTTAAAAAAGTCAAAATCTATCACTATAATTTATATTTAATTTTTGGTAAATTAATTGTTTGATACAAAATGTTCCCCTGAACACTATCGCTAAGTTTGATATAACTACCATAAGTGGTTACTGAGATATGTGCATGATATAACTTTAAACAAATTTTCAAAGTCAAACAAGGGTCATAATTTGCACTAAATTTATACAAGAGTTATCTGACTTGACTATGTGACACCCCGCAAGACATTAACAAAGTTTCAAGTCAATATCATAAGTGGTTACTAAGATATGTGCATGATAGTACCTAGCATGCAATACTTTAACCAAAGCGGCAACGCTGACGCACAAGTGACTGTTACAAATAGCTCTCCATATTTTGCGAATAGTTGAGCTAAAAACACTAAATAAATGTGCCATCATGGCCCTATATCGCTCACCTGATTGAACAGAGAACATGAAGTACATGATCAGATCTGCACAATTCCAGAAAATAAAGCTAAAATACTCTACATGTACAGTTTCAACTATAGTCATAAAAAAAAAACAATATAGCTATGATGACCCTATACCATTGGTAAGATGATATTAAAGAGACACTCCCTAAGACTGGTGTCAAATCAAATTACTTCAAAAGCATAAATAATAGAATATTTGCAACCTAAGTATTATTACTTATTCATAAAATATCCTATACAATCCAGTTGGTTGATTTATACCTCCGTGCTGATTTATATATTTTAACTGAAGTAACACGAAAGTTCAGCGTCTTCATCCGTGATATCAAATCGTCCACAGAAGTTATTTTTCCTATCAATGATGAGATTGAAATCAGAGCAGTTGTCCACAGTTGCAGGTATGATCCTGAAACAGAGAAATCTTTGTTAAGATTACTGATTCTAAATGATATTAATTTTATATTCAATTGATGATGACCACAACATTCTCAATAACGGTATGATAATCAAATGTCAAGACTCAAAGCATAGACCATGCACAACTAGGCATTGTACTTATCACTTGTGTGAAGTATCATTAAATTCTGACCCGGGGTATTGGAGATTTAATGTTCACAAGATTTCGTCTACAGACTGACTGACAGACAAGCTGAATCCAGTATACCCACCTTACACTTTGTATAATAAGGGTATAATAATCAAATGTCAAGATAACAAAGGTATGTCAAATACTGGTTAAATATACTCAAAATGCCAAATACTAGATTCGTTAAAAAATGTTATTTAATGTTGTATAATGATGATGTTATATAAACTGGGTTTCTTCTTTGAGACAATGTCTCCAGATACATGGTTTTGGAAATGTATGGGCAAACCAGTCTATTAACTCAGAACAACTGTTTTTAAAACAAAAAGTTAAAAAAAAGTGAAACAATATACATGTTTCAAATTAAAGAAAACCAGTGAACAATTTCACCAGTCAATCCTTTAAAATTCAACTTTTTGTTAAGATGTAGTGCTCATGCATTTACTACAAGAATTGTTACATTAAATGTACATTTAGTTTATTTTTATTGTTATTCATTTGATTTTTTAAGAAGAAATTATACTTTCATATCAGATTTTAAAATATTTTATTCAAATATTTACTGATGTGTTCCTGTATTTTTGTAAATAATGGTAGAGTTAATACAGTATATAAGAATTAAGTTCACCAGCTGTCTGGCCAGTCCTAACACTGCAGACTATGATTAATATAAATTTAAAGATATTTTTGTAAATAATGGTAGAGTTAATACAGTATATATATAAGAATTAAGTTCACCATGGCAGCTGTCTGGCCAGTCCTAACACTGCAGACTATGATTAATATAAATTTAAAGGTATTTTTGTAAATAATGGTAGAGTTAATACAGTATATAAGAATTAAGTTCACCAGCTGTCTGGCCAGTCCTAACACTGCAGACTATGATTAATATAAATTTAAAGATATTTTTGTAAATAATGGTAGAGTTAATACAGTATATAAGAATTAAGTTCACCATGGCAGCTGTCTGGCCAGTCCTAACACTGCAGACTATGATTAATATAAATTTAAAGATATTTTTGTAAATAATGGTAGAGTTAATACAGTATATAAGAATTAAGTTCACCAGCTGTCTGGCCAGTCCTAACAATGCAGACTATGATTAATATAAATTTAAAGGTATTTTTGTAAATAATGGTAGAGTTAATACAGTATATAAGAGTTAAGTTGACACCAGCTGTCTGGCCAGTCCTAACAATGCAGACTATGATTAATATAAATTTAAAGGTATTTTTGTAAATAATGGTAGAGTTAATACAGTATATAAGAATTAAGTTCATCAGCTGTCTGGCCAGTCCTAACAATGCAGACTATGATTAATATAAATTTAAAGGTATTTTTGTAAATAATGGTAGAGTTAATACAGTATATAAGAATTAAGTTCACCAGCTGTCTGGCCAGTCCTAACACTGCAGACTATGATTAATATAAATTTAAAGGTATTTTTGTAAATAATGGTAGAGTTAATACAGTATATAAGAATTAAGTTCACCATGGCAGCTTTCTGGCAAGTCCTAACACTGCAGACTATGATTAATATAAATTTAAAGGTATTTTTGTAAATAATGGTAGAGTTAATACAGTATATAAGAATTAAGTTCACCATGGCAGCTTTCTGGCAAGTCCTAACACTGCAGACTATGATTAATATAAATTTAAAGATATTTTTGTAAATAATGGTAGAGTTAATACAGTATATAAGAATTAAGTTCACCAGCTATCTGGCCAGTCCTATAAATAGCTCACCTTGGCACTTTGTGCTAGGTAAACCAAAAAACCATACCCTGCAATGTTTTGTACAGATTCATAAAGACTAACTTTTTTAGAAATGAATTTATTTCCATGAGGATCAGCTTGCCCATGACGTCTATGATTGTACACAAAAATGCACTCATATACTTCTCTGCTAAAGATTTCCACAAATACAGAGCGCCTAACTTCGGCTAAGTTAAGATAAGCTCCGTTTGACAGTAAGTCAGTACCGGTATCTTGGGATTTTAGCAAAATTTTCGGGTAAAGCTAAGAAATTCAGTGGTAAAGCGTCAAAGGGGCTATTTGACAATTGATTGAGTATTTTGCAGTAGACTTACTAATTTTAAACTTTGTTTAAATACAATTCAATCTTGCTGTAGTACACAGAAATGCTTAAATCCGCATATATTTTTACACATGTATATACTTTTTGGAAAAGTATGCTATACACTAGGCACCTGGTATTTAACAAGAATATTACAAGGTATCTCTGGACACCGTGTTCACAATTCAATACAGTTCTATTCGCATTTATATCATAAATTTTACCAGTGAAAAAGCAACCTTTTATACAGTGCATATATTCCAAGCTAATTATTTTCATCTTAATTTTCTTTTCATTTATATAAATCCATTACACTGCTGGTGGCAAGCAATGCAACCTTTGTAACTAAGTGTAGATCATGATCAGGCTGAACACCTATGCAGGTTCTGTTGTCTACTCTTGTTGAGTCAGTCAATTTTCACTGAGTTCCCCTTTGAACAATAAATGGTGTACTGGTGGCAAGTAATGCAACCTTTGTAACTAAGTGTAGATCATGATCAGGCTGAACACCTCTGTGCAGGTTCTGTTGTCTACTAGTTCTTATTGAGTCAGTCAATTTTCACTGAGTTCCCCTTTGAACAATAAATGGTGTACTGTGCAAACTGACAGATGGACATTTTTAGCATTTGAAGCAAAAAATTGATTTAGATTATCTAGAAGGTAAATTTTTATTTAAAAAAATGTAGTGACAATAGTCTGCTAAAAACTTAAGTCATTCTTGCTGCATATGTGTAAACACAGTACACACTCACACTGATACACTTTCTTACCAAAAACCAAGCGAGCCTCTTCAGACTGCATTTCTGAGTGATCACATGATCACAATATTTACAATTTGTTAAAAGTACATTAAAAGTAACTAAGTTATGGTGTCAGCTTAAATGAAACAGATCGAAAGCTTTTAGAATTTTTGTATTCGGGTACTAATCTAAATTTTAGGCCCTTACAGTTATACTATATAGCATATCCAACCCCTTAGGTTAACCAAATTATAAAGTGCATTTGTGACTGATTTTTGGGGAAATTACAGCGTACCGGTAGTGAAAAATAACCCTCTAGAAATTTAAGATGTTTTGAACTACTGAAGGGAAGATTTTTAGAGATTTATATTATATGTTAATTACCGGTATATAGTCTGTAACCAGAAGCCGGCTTGTAGTTATTGTTACATTTAGATGAGTAAGCACAGCTAATAAATGGAAAACATGTAATGTTGGTGTGTTTAATCTCAACTGGTGCAGTAGAAGACCAACAACAGAGACAGAACTATCAATGCCACCTCCTGCAGACCACAATTTCTAACCAGTCCTAGGCATACTAAAGCAGACTATGATTTGATTTTTAGATTATGACTTGAATGAAATAGCAGAAGGACAAATCAGGAATGCTACAAGTACAGTTGTTGGGTGATCCCTACCTACGTGTTTCCGCAACCATTCCCTGTTGTTTCTAAATTATAAATAATAGAGTTACGACATATTCAAAATTCCCTGGTGGTACGGCTGTCGCCACATGATGTACAGGTTAACTCACCTTCATAATAGTTAACTATTATAATAGTTTTGGCGTAGACTATGATTTATTAAGAGTGTTGTCAGAGGCAAACCAGAATTAAGAATTATATATGTTTAGTTGGGCTAACTAATGCTTGCTGATTGGATATTAATTAGTAAACTAGTAAATTTATCACTTAAAAGTTCTAAACAGTCAGGGGTGTAACTTGTTTAAGTTATTTTAGTGTTACTTTAGATAACTTGTACAAGTTATATTTATCTTTTATTCATCACTCACTTAATCACTTCTTTAAGTTATTTTTCAGTCATGATCACTTATTCAAGTGATTTTCGTCCAAACAGTGCAAAGATTTAACATCATTTTTCACAAGAATACAAATTTTCTGGGGAGTTACACAATTTTTTTCTATTTCTATGATCATTGAACTTCAAGATCATGAAATAAAATATGTTACGCATCGACAAAACCTTCTTACGCAAGGGCTTTGAAGTAGGACATTTTTCAGGTCATCTGTTAGACAATTTTGGCAATAAATCCATTATGTCTAATTGAAAAGTCATTGCTGTCAGCTATAAAGAAAGAACCTACATTTCTTCCTCTTATCTAAAGGTATTTGCAGAGGTAATCTGCTTATAGTAATGAAGAAAATCAAGAAATTAGTAACCTGTATACATTATTTTGAAATATTTTCATTATTTTGGTCACCCCAACTTTCAAGGGAGTTAATTCTTTTAGCAAAGGGAAGTAATTTTATTAGCAAATATCACTTACAGAAGTTATTTTCAAAATGACTTATACAAGTTACACCCCTGACTGCTAAAAGGGATAAACAATATATTGAACTAGGTGTCGGTTGATTTCCCTGGCTGTCTAGACATGTTAACAGTTAGCTGTATATACTGTATATCCTAAATTATTGAGTCCCCATACGAAAACTTCACTAATTAAGCCCTGAAAAACTGAGAAACTGAGAAGGCATATTCCATTTAAAGGCATTTCAGGTTAAAAATTTACATGGATTCCGCCTAAGCAGGAATATACGCAGCGAAAATCTCTAGCAGAATAGAAATCTGCCTTGGAAAATACTAGCAGAAAAAGTGGATGATCATTATCTGCACTGGTCACAAAGGCAGACACTCGTGTTGAAACAGTCTGTAGCTATAGTACAAACACCAAACATTTTCAAACAATATGAACCAATTTATTAAATTTGATGAAAAGTAAACATTAACATATAAATGTATTACAGTGTCACCTCCACAAACTGTCACCTCCCATCAACAGCCACCGCCTTACAACAGCCATTATGAATTCCACCAGTTGGTTTTTCCATGTTTTACCTCCCACCAACAGCCACCCCCAAACTCCAGAAAACAAAAAACCTCTCAAATGGACAAGGAACACACTAGACAATGTTTAATAAGTACCAACAGCATAAACCCACAAAGAGCAACCAAAACTGTTTCCCTCTGACAAAAGCCACTTCTGGACAACAGCCAGTTTCCAGTCACCCGACTGTTGACTGTTGTAGGGAGGTTGCATTGTACATTATGTATTTGCTTTTGTAATAAAGTTTTGTGATTTATATTTAACTCTTACCCTGCTGGAGACTAATAATATTATCAAGTTGTGACCAGTGCAGATCATGATCAGACTGTATATCAGTGCCAAGATGATCATGCCCGAATCAATTGCTTGTAAACTCTTCATGAAAATTGGTCAGAATGTTATCCAAATGATTCTTTTGGTGAAGTTTGAAACTAGGTTACTAAGGGTAAAAAAACTAGGTCACTGGAGCATATCAAATTAAAACCTTATTAACAGTCTAGAGGCCGCATTTAATACACAAGTATCTGGTAATTTGGTCAGTGTTTGCTGGGATAACCTAGGATTAAAAACTAGGTCACAAGGTTAGTTCCAAGGAAAACCGTGTTGATACTCTTTTTAAAGCCAATCTTCATGTAAGTTGGTCAGAATGTTTGTCTGGTCAAGGTCAAACACAATTTTTGTGTTAATAATATATTGTTTCGGAAATTTGGTCACATTTGGTAGGTCTTAGGTGAGTGCTATAGGGTCATCTGGTCCATTATATTCATAAGGCAATAAATAGAACTTCACCACTTTAAGGGCATTTTTCACTGGTATATCGGTTTTTATTTCATGAAATGCTGAAATAATGACAATATAGCAATTCTTTTGTGTAATAAATTTTCTTGGAATGTTACAGGTATTATCATTTTGTACATGCTTTTCATCATAACCAATTTTGTCACCGCTCCCCTGGGCAAAAATGCAGGTGGTGAGCTCTTCCATCACTCAATGTCTGTTGTCCATCTGATTAATCAATTTACTGGTTATTAAAGCAATTAAAATAACCATAAAATTAAAACTGGATTCATTAAAGTGTCTTTTAAAATGTAATACTGGCATTTATCTTAACTTAAGACAAATATCAGTGGAAAAGGTGCCAACATTTTTGTCATTTTAAATGAAAAGGTGTCTGAATATCACTGATATTTCACTGAAAGAATTGGTAGAAATTTGATGAAATATCATCAATATTTCTGTAAAATCTTTGTGATATTTACTCTGAAATTTGCAAAGATTTCATTAAAATAACGCTGATATTTCACTGAAAGAATTGGTAGAAATTTGGTGAAATACCACTGATATCTTACTGAAATACTGGTGATATTTGACTGAAATTTTGTAAAGATTTCAATAAAATAACACTGATATTTCACTGAAAGAATTGGTAGAAATTCGATGAAATACCACTGATATTTTACTGAAATTTTGAAGAGATTTCGGTAAAATGACACTGATATTTCACTGAAAGAATTGGTAGAAATTCAATGAAATACCACTGATATTTTACTGAAATTTTAAAGAGATTTCGGTAAAATAACACTGATATTTCACTGAAAGAATTGGTAGAAATTCAGTGAAATACCACTGATATTTTACTGAAATTTTGATGATATACTGATGAAATTTTGTTGACATTTCAGTGTTATTTCAACAAATTTCTACCAATTCTTTCACTTATATTTTGATGGTATTTTGTTGAAATTTCACTAAAATACCGTTGAAATTTCAGTTCATATTTTCACTGGGGTAAACTTTCAAATTAAAATCTAAACCATTTTCCCAAATTCTATTTCACATGAATCACTGTGAGTGACAGCAATCCTTTACCTTAACTTTAAACCAAACATTTAAGAGAATACACATTTAGAGATTGCATAAAATGATAAAATGCCTGCGGTCGCATTAAAGGGGTTCAAATAGCACATCATGACTGATAAAATGGGACTGAAATAAATGGTCTATAATTACTGAATATTCATGATAGTTGTCGGAGTTTGTCAAAGTTACAGAGATATTGCTTAAATGTTAAGAGATTTCTTCTGATTTAGGTGAGATATTTCTGTTCGGTAGAGAGATATCTCTTTAATATTGGGAGATCTATGTCTTTCGAAACATGAGATATCTGTATTGAAAGAAAGATATCTGTTAATTAACAGACATATCTCTGAATTCAAGAGTTATCCCTCTATTTTAGAAGATATCTCTATGAAATCAGAGAGATATATCCTTTTTGATCAAATAGTAAAAGAGATATCTATCTGATAGATAGAGATATCTCATTCACGTTTAAAATATATTTGCATCACAGAAAGATATCTCCTGAATTTTAAGAGATATCTCTTCTACTTACAAAGATATCTGTTTAACCTCATTTGAAAAATATATTTCTACTTGAGAGATATCTCTCAAAGTTACTGCAATATCTATGTATCTATATTCAAAGAAAGATCTCTCCTGATTAAAAGAGAAATCTCTGAGTTAAAGAAATATCTACCCTACTTTTGGACGATATCTCTTTTTGGATTCAATAGTAAATTGGCTTGCCATATATCAGAGACACCAGACATTATTTTCGCTCTGTATATTCACGGATTCTACTGCATTCTAGTATCAATTCAATTATGTGTTTCTATTTTTTGGTCAGAACTTAAAATATACTAATGGTGAACAATTTCTGCTGTTTTCTTCCGATACCTCAGTAATACATGTAAAAGAAATTAAATCATGATAATATATTATTCATATTCCTCATATGACATTCCTACAATCCAGTAACAATCATATAATGATGCAGCTGTTGTCTCCCTTTGAATTTCATACCGGTTATTTCTTTTAAAGTTACATATTGGTGATGTACTGCAGCGATTTATAGATGCATTGTTTTTATTCGGCACAATCAATGTAGCCAAAATTAACGCAAAACTGAACTGGAAGTTGCTAGTTGTGTTGTTGGAGAAATCCCCCAATTTATTTCCGAAGTATATAAGTATTACATTTACGGATTACGTTCAAGTTAGAAAGGTAAATAACGCCATGTTATAGCTTATAGAGACATGATACCTTAATAGTCACTGTGTAGATCCTGTAGATCTAGTATAATTCATTCCTTTTTTTGTTATTTTCTTGATTAGTTTTAGAATAACTTCAATGTCTTGATTTTGCCAGAATGTCCACTATACGCAATTTTTAACCCAATTGTCACACTTTTAGCCCTGGGCCGGGCTGAGGTACTGTGAGAATGTGACTTTGAGACATATAGATACCAATATATTCTACAGTGTTCTAAACATGCTAAAAAGGTACTATAATAATGCTAGCCTAGATGTAAAGATTTACTTAGCAATACTTCCTTTTACACATTTTCCTATAATCACATCAAAACAATTTTGTTTAGTTTAAAGAAATTTATCTTAGATCGTTTGTGAAGAAAGCTTAGAACTTATTGAGTCACTTTCAAGTTCGCTTCCTGGAAAACCAGTACTAGTGTCATATGAGGAGGTACGGTCGTGACCTTGGTGGGGCTCAAACAAACAACCTGCGGTATGAGCGGCAGACACCTTAACCTCCTTTAAAACAATTTAATCTACCTCAAAACAATATATTATGTATGTCTATGAAATTCTTTTAAATGCAGAGTCCGTAATTTCATCACTTTCTTCGAACAACAACTACAACATGTACAACAAATAAGTGAATGAAACTATACTCATTACCTTTAGTTTGAAGTAGTCAAGTGCTGTGTTACTCTGTGTTCTGGAAGCCATGGCAACACAAGAACATGGTTACATCACATACAGCTGGCATGCAACAGAGTCCAGGAATGCACACAAAGGAAAAGGCTGGAAATAGACAAAACAGTTTTGAATGTGTATGTAAATACAACAAAATACATGTACAAATAACCACAGGTGCTCTTCCACGAAAAAACTGTTAATATTGCAACCATTGGTCATGTTGGTTAATGAAAAGACGGTGACATAATATTTCTATGCTCCGGTACGCAATGGACAATGACAATTTCCTGTTCAAAATCAGAAAGGCACAATGTATTAAAGATGCTACATATACATGACAGACTAAGTTGGTTAACTTTCAAACCATCGGTTGCAGAAGAAACCGTTTTTTCTAGTTTTCATTGTTTTGGTAACCATGGCTCCTGTGTACAGAGAATGACCACAACCATTTCATACTTTTTGAAACGGTCCAATGAAAGAATTGTTCTGAGCAAGTTTGGCAAAATCTGACATGTAGTTTGAGAAAATACTGTGATGTAAACAATTTGGAGGGTGAAGAAGATTAAGAAAAGCACCATTTTTGTGTGTTAAGAGCATAAAAAATGCAAAATAAAAAATATTTAAACAACGGCTGTCCATAAGAGACGAATGCCCTCAAAGCAGTATCCTATTATGTTACCAACCTGTTTAAGATTTAAATATATGAAAAACTATAGACCCCCCGCCCCGCCGGGCGGAGCCAATATTATTATTAGACCCACCCTCTCCAATACTGACACTGAGGTCAAAATTTGACAAACTTGGAGGTACATGAGACAAACATGACAAATTGCTACATTTGTACATGTATACAAATTACCTAAGGCTAATCTCTATAGACCTTGTAGTTTTGTTGAGAAGCCTCTCCTATAGAAAACTACATACATTTATTACATGTAGATGTAAACTGTAAAATCAAGTGACCCTTAGTGGTTGGGATCAATTTTGACCAAGGGGTCATGACTTGAACAAACTTGGTAGAGGTCTACTTGCATAAATGCTACATGCCAAATATCTAAGCTCTACAGTAGACCTTAATTGCGGTGTCAGAGAAGTTAAAAAAAATTCCTATCAAACGCAATGTAAAAGCAAGTGTCCCCAAGGGCCGGGTCATTTTATGTTGTCCGAGGGGTCATGATTTTAACAATTTTGGTAGAGGTATCACATATGTACAAGTATTACCCCTTTCACAGATCTGATGTTTTATAACTGTCACACCTTTGTAGAAGGCGGACAACTCTAAAATGTCAACCTGTCAAATCGGTTTGCCTTCGAAGTAGCCCAAATAATTGTGCGCCAGTGCTTTTTGCTATTTACGACGGCCGCCTGTAAACATCTATGTAATATCAGTTTGTAAAATCGGTCGGTCTTGCAGTCAAAATATTGAGGCTACCTTCAAAGTGGAAAGAGTGAGACTAAACCTGAAAAGAATAAAAAACTGCCGACCGACCGACCCTATTTTTTTTGGCAAGGACAGACATACTTTTGGGACCTGGACAGACGGACGGACAGATTTCAGCTGGGGATTTCAACACTGATCTAGTACACATGAGTAAATCTGTGCTCACCATGCTCACTTTGTATACACTAGTCTAGATCTAGATCCAATTTCAATATCTTTCAATTAATTAAAAAATAAATTATACTCACACATGCACATTTATTTAGTAAAAATATTAATAATAAATAAATAAAACTTACCTGTATATTATATCCATGTTAATCCATTTTCTTGTAATCCACACAATAAAACCATAAACAGTTTATCCGAAATATTTGCACTGAGTTTAATCCTGTTTGTTTACATGTTATCAATGGAAACTATTTGATTTATTTACACACATGTCTACACATATGTCACGTGTATTAAAATATGCCGTGTAATTCCATCAACACAAAACATATACAGTAAAACGTTTATCCGAAATATTGCACTAAGTTTAATCCTGTTTGTTTACATTTAAGCAAAAATCTATCACTGAAAACGTTTTGATTTCTTTACACATGTCACGTGTATTAAAATATGCCGTGTGATTACTTCAACACAATGAATATATTCGTACACACGTGTGTAACATATAATGTTGTGTTTTGTATCGGAGTCATAATGTTTGTGTTTAATCTCCCTGTTTGATTGTTACAAACTTAAACCAGTCCTCATCGTCCCTCACGACACTGAAATGTTCCCGCGATGTTTTTATTTTTTGTTTCAATTTTACAAACTCACTTTCTGGTTTTATATCACAGCCCCATATATCTACTCTAACTATTTGTTGTTGTTGTTGTACTATGCCAACTATTCCCTGTAATACGGAAGCAGTCATTGTCACACCAAACAACTTTACATTTTTTAAATTTACCATTTCTGGTGACAACAGAATTTCTCTTGAACCAAGATTCATGAACCTCAACTCCACGTGTTTCACGTTCACTGACAAACGTAATGTTTCCAGCCATGTTTCAATGTTGACAGGAGATTTTAGCCACTTGCACTGAAATGTATTTAGTTTACTGTTTGCTGGAACACAATTTATAAAGCGCAACACAAGATCTGGGTTAGATAACCCCCACAGACTACACTTCTCTAACGACGCCATATTAATGTTCAATTCTGACACAGGTATCACGCACAGGTCTAACGTGTTTAGTTGTGAATGATGAGATAATTCCAGGCACACAGAACAGGAATCCCAGTGTTCAACACAACTTAACAACACCAGCTGAATTTGTCGCATGCAATGTCTGTGTGATATATAATCATATAACAATGTCAACTCACTGTGGCTCATTTCAAACCTGCTGATATTTATGGCTTCTAATTTCTGTAAACTTGTCACTTTCTCAAACAGTAAACGAGACCAAGAACCAATACACGATAAATGTAAACATTTCACTGATTTGTTCAATAGAGGTAAAATATCGCGGCCATTATATTTACCCCCGCAGTGTATTTTCTCCATGTTTTCCAGGTCACTAAGTGCGAAATAATCAATAACGTCATGTACACTGCTGTAAGGTGTTTCACTCATGTAATCCATGTCAATATAAAGTGATCTAATATTTTGTTTATTTCTGGTCGTCAGTTGTTTGAGATTTTCGCGGTATTGTTCTTGCTGGCAGCTTTCTTCAATAAACACGTCCTGTAAACAAAGACTGACGTCATTTTCACGCGGAATTTCTCTGCAACATGAAATACACATGTCCTGGAAATCTTTTAGTGGATGGCTGTAGACTAATGTGCTTCTGTGTTCGAGTGTTATTTCATCTTCATTTATAATTTTCATCATTTCTCGTGAAATCAAAGATGACACATTCACATTTATACCACAAATGAATTTAAGAATTTTTGACATTTCCAGAATGTCTTTGATGCATTTACATTTTGAAAGCACTATTTCTGGTACTGAGGTTTGATCAGAGGTGGAATGCATGTATAATGCTGCGAAAAATTCCTGCATGGTTTTATGTGCAAATGACATTTTTGATTTATGTTTTAACAATGTTCCTGGAACTGAAACTTTACTTTGGGTTATAAGTCCTGTTTTTAGACAGAAATTCAAACAGTCTCTTGTGAGATATTTCTCTGCAACAGAACCGTCAAATACAAGCGTGTTTTCTTCTCTTTTTTCTTTGAATAACGTTTCATATGCTAACTGTCCTAAGGATGTAAGAAGTGTGTAGAATTGCATACAGTTTGCGTTTTCACTGAAGCATTGCGGAATTTTTCCCTGGGGAAGACCAACCTCCGGTGCTAACTCGGTCCAGTTCTGCACAGTTCTAGATAGCAAAAGTTCTGTAATCTGACTGTATAAGTCACACTGAGTTTGTCCTAGTTCTATTTCGTTACACCACAAAAATAGCAGGTACATTAAAAGAAGCGGGATGGCTTCTAGGTCTGCAATGTGTTTTTCTTTCAAAACTCTGGTAAACCTTTCTACCTCATGTCGTAATTGATATTCATTTTTCTCATTGAAGGAATGAGAAATCACCGATTCTTTCAGTGCATTTGCTGACGTCGGGTTTAGTCCTACTAGTTCAAGTTTTTGGTCGATTTCATCAGATTGTAGTAGACCACTCACACTTAGCTTCCATGGTCTAGTGGTTGTCAGGAATGCAGTACGTTCCCTTACTTTCTGGTGTGGAATGGGACTCGGTCCTTGTTTGCAGGAATTCGATGGATGGCTCCATTCGTCAAGACCGTCTATAATGACAAGACATCTTTCCTCACACAATATGTTTACTAGCTCTTCTCGAGTATGATCGTGCCCAAGTCTTGAAATGATTTGATTCATGATAAAGTCATCAATGTCACATTCACTAGAACTGTCGCGTAAAAGCAACAAAAAAATGAAACAAAATTCATTTACGGCTTGGATTTCTTCTTCTGAGAAATGCTGTGCTTCATCTAAGAGTGGTTTATTTGCGTGACACCATG
This sequence comes from Saxidomus purpurata, assembly GCA_022818135.1. Lineage (NCBI taxonomy): Eukaryota > Metazoa > Mollusca > Bivalvia > Venerida > Veneridae > Saxidomus > Saxidomus purpurata. The sequence continues at coordinate 1,103,752 of JAFMSR010000004.1, forward strand.
CTAGAGTGAGTCGCTTGCTTAAGGCAGTTTTACCAAGCCCGGCATCTGCTGCCAAATATATTTTACGGCACATTTTGTTGTCTTTATAGAACACATTGCGAAATGGTGTTACCGCTGTCTTTTCTTGTTTTACGCCACTGTGGGTCCTCTGTAGTTTTAATGAATAAATATCTGGCATTACATAAAATTGCAGAAGAGGTGCTTTTTCTTCTATCAAAGGCGACAGTGAAATTGTGCGGTGCTTGTCCCTGTAGAAAGATATCAAGTCGTCTTGAAGATCTGAAATATAAATTGTTCTAACCTGTATATGGCATTATAGACACATACGTTTTTTTCTATTTACTGAAAATGATATCATTTATTGTACATGTATTTGCAGTGAAAATCAAGCATTAATTAGTCGTTTATTAGTGTACATCAGTATAGTACTTTAGAAAAAATTTCAATTACGCTAAAATTTGAATTTACAAACTGCATTACCTAGAGAAAATTGAGTCACGGTTGTTCAATTGCAACGCTTGCAGCAAACGAACGCCGTCTGACAGATGTCAACATGTTTGTTACAGTTATAAATAGAAATCCAGTTAGTAAAGTACCACAGGGACAAGAAATCATATATATTTAGTGTACTGTATCAGCCTATCATAGGATACATTTTGTCAGTAAAAATGTTACTTCTAAATTATTTGCAGTTTTTTAACATGCATACAGATCTAAGAATTCTTCTTTAAAACATGTTGAATCGTTTATAATTCTGATGGAATGTTAGTAATACTGTAAAATATAATTGCTATTATATTTACAAGTCCCTGTGTTCGGTGAAATTAACAAGCAAGGGTGTAAATATCATTCATGATGACGCGTTTTTTATGCACGGACAAAAACGTAAAAGTATGGAACGTCTTTACTGTCTCATAATTGTTTAACTCTGTCAAATGCTGGGAATTGACAGCACGGCGTTTGGAGCATACATCATTATTGAACTTGGGCAGGGGCGGTGGGGAGGGGGGCTGGGGTATATAGTGCGCGCAAACTTGGTTTAAGTGAGAAAAATGACCTTCTCCCTGTTTTTTATTCCGACCAATGTTTTGAAGTTTTGAATTTATTGAAGGTTGAATCTGCTAAAGTCGAATCGTTGACGGATAGAAACCGAAAGTGCTCGACCATTTTGTCAATGTTTTCACTAAAATCGATAGATTCTTTGACAAGAAAATGCGTAGGAAATATTTATTTTCGTTTAACAAATTTTGGCACCAAACTATATTCTATAATATAATGTTATTAATCAAGTGATTTCATGTTGGCCTTGTTATTTGTCCGAGGGTGGTCGTATTGGCCTAAGGCCGAGAGCCAATACGACTGCCTGAGGACAAATAACAAGGTCAATATGAATCACTTGATTAATGATAATTTTATTATTCAACTTTACAATATTGGCTAAAAACAAGAATATAAATGTTCTTGTAACAATAACAATTTTTTTTGTATTTAACTTAGTAAAATAAGATATCAGCAGGAATTTCCAAACTATCGTTAATTGTTTGATTTACAAAAATGCCGTTGTTTAAAAATCTAACGGAAGTGACTTCTCCGTATTGGCCCTCTCTTTTAAACCAATCAGAATGCTTGAATTCCATATTGGTCCTGCTTTTCTTGTATTGGCCCTTCTTTTCTCCTTTGGCTCAGTTATGCTTTGTATTAGCTCTACCTGTTTCATATCATGTGTGCAATTGATCTAATACAGCGTGTTGTAATATTGTAAAGTTGAATAATAATACTTTTTAAAGACAAACTTGTCACGCGCACTTCACTTAGTTTACGTCAAGTAAGTTAACTTCTGTACAAATGAATTTGAATTTCAACTGGCGATTATCTTTTTGGTGAAGAGAAGTAACCCCACTTGCTATTCTCTTTTGACCGCATACACACACGTGGGATCATTCTTTTCTTTGTTCTGCTTAAAGAATGAAAGTATTGGAATACTTATGGAAGGTGATTTCGAAAGATGACAGCTTGCTACAACGCGATATTTAAGCAGTTTAATAGCCCAATTTTCTCTGGTAAAAAATCAAGTTTAATTCATTAAATATGTAGGCAAAATTAATTGCATACAGAAGTTTCATTACTTTGTCTTTGTAAATAATCTTTTATGCGAATTAGATAACTAAGAAAACGCTTTTAAATTGCATGACATTGATATAAGTACACCCACACAGACAGAAGACATTGTGCTGCTTTTCGAGAAAGGGACTTGCTGATCTTTTGCATATTTATGAAAAGCACGCACAAAAATGGAAATAGGTATAATACTGAAATATGCGCCGTCATTGCAATGAATCAAAAATGAAAATTAAATCTTTCTGACTTTATCTGTATCAATTCTGTTATAAAATATGTAGATACGTATAAATATCTCGGTATTCCGGTAAATTGCCACACGACAGCCAGCGGCCAGTTGGTCTGAATCTACTAACTGCTGTGAATATTTATACTTATATAGTTCTTCCAAAAGCATTGTTCGGGTGCGAGCTCTAGAATTTATTCAGTTAGAAATTGTTCATCAATTATAAAAAAATAGCCCAGACTTAACCACAAAGAACACGTTCGGACATGGTTACTAGTCTTGTCGGTTGCACAAGTCTTGAAACGTAGATTGACAATCAGAGACTTTGTTTCCTGGGTTGTCTGTGTAGAATACAGCAAGATGACATAGCTCTTAACGTATTCAAGCTCAGACTGTTCTACGTTCCCTGTTACTGCTCTCTTACAAAATATAGATTCATTCCTGACATGTACAAATATTCTTGTAAAATACAATCATATAGGCTATATGATTACTTAAAAGTTTTCACGCATGGAACTGTGATGAATTGCTATATATCGTTTATGTTTTATCTGCCATTTCAATAACGCAAAGAGAATGAAATTAAATTTTTGTAATTACATCGTTTTCAAGAATTTGTTCACAAACTGTGACAGTGAAAAGCTTTGTCATATAGTTTTGGACTTGTCTCAATACATCACTGAAAACAAGTTCCATGAATTTATCCTGGGATGTGCAAAATATATTAGTTGATGTACATGTACTTGCTCTGTAGACGAAATTGATTGCGAATAATAATTTATTAATCTTTAATAAATTATTATGGTTATTTCGGCGCCAAATGACGATTGACAGAAATTATGATATTGATGTCTTTTTTTACCATTGTACCGGAAGCAGACGACAATGGTGAGCATACGAGAAGGCCAGCTGAAACGTTTGAGAAAATACTATTTTCGCAGACCAAGCGTATCAGGGGAGCTGTGATGGTCAAAGTAATATCTAAATGTACCTTTAAAGCTGCTCGCTTACAGTTTCAGGTGAAAAAAGATTCTTCAAATATCACTCAAAGTTACAGAGATATCTCTCAATTTGAAAACATATATCTCTTTTTTCAGAGATATCTTTTGATGTAATAGAGATGCCTCTGTACTGCTGGGAGATATCTCTATTACATTTAGAGATATCGTTTGAGTATTGGGATATATCTATCAAAGCATGAGAGATATCTCTATAAAAGAAAGACTTCTCATAATTTACAGAGCTATCTCCTTCATGAAATTAGAGAGATGTCTCTGTTTTGATTAAATAGTAAAAGAGATATCGCTCCTATTTCAAAGAGACATCTTTCATTTTAATAGAGATATCTCTTTTCATGCTGGTAGATATCTTTGTACCACAGTAAGAAATAGCCTGAACGTCAAGAGATATCTCTTCTACTTACAGAAATATCTGTTTAGTATCATTTGAGAGATATCTTTCCATTTTTGAGAGAAATCCCCGAAAAGGTAACTCCTGTGTCTACCCTGCATTTATTTCGAATTATTGTCAAAAATTGATTTTAAACAAGTAACGTTCTGCCTTTTATCAACATCATACCCGCATGGAGAGGCGCTGAAGACGGAATTGTGTTATAACGTTTGTTTGTTTGATTTAACGCCCGTTTTCAACAGTATTCAGTTGTATACAGGTGGGCAGTCTACCTAACCATCGTTCCTGGGTAGGGCCAGTACTAGACTACCATCCACCACTTTCTCACATAAAGATACATGGTCGGTAGCAGGGCTCGAACCCATAACTCTCAAGCAGTGAGAGGTTACAGTGATTACAAGACAGCGACTCTAACCACTCGACAACGGAGACGGTCCGAATGAGTTTAAAGTAAAATAAATCACGATGAAGAATAAAATTTGATTGTCTAAACGTTTCACTTTTAAAAACGTATACTCGAATATTTTTATCATTTAGAAAAGTGGCCAGTATTTCCTAGTGTTCATCACGGGTACTTTTATGTGTGTTCATGGTTTTGTTAAGCATATGTAAACAGATAGCAGAAAAAACAGCCTCTATATCTCCAGGCTGTTCAATATTATTTTATAATTCTGATATACACGGATCATCTTTTTCAGCTTGATATCGAACAAAACATAATTTTGAATTCCATGTAAAATTACAAACTGTCAATATTCAAATATGAAGAAGCACGTTTGTTTTCATAATTACATGGTTACTCTAAAAAATACTTGATGTATGTGTATGGTATTGATAAAATATCAATATATGTAGTTTGTGATAAAAAGCAATCATCCAAAAGCAGGAAAATCAGTAAGAAACGGTAACTATTTTAAATACAGTACAGAGGTCATTCATTTGAATTGCTATTACTGTAACGATAGTGCAGAGAAAATGATCTTGATTAATTAAGATGTCGTAGTAATTAAAATCTAAATGACTAACATAATATGCACGATTTCAGTCATTTGAATCTCAAACCCGTTCGCAATTCTTGAATTGGCCTTCAAGTCACGTTCGCCAGCCTATTTGCCAAACTGAACGTTGAACGCTGTGCGTAATAACGGCAGACGACATGGTGTTTTTGAAATTACAATTGGGTCATATTTGAACCAACTGTGCATGTAAAACGTCGATTTAACACTATCGAAATTCGACGTCACGTTGCTAGGAAACAAAGTGAAAAATATAAAAAACAAACAAAATACGAGCAACATGCTAGAGTACCATTATGCAAAATTTCATAACAATCGGAGAAAACTCGCCTTTTGACGTCTGACGTCAGTTAAAGGACGCATAACATGCATCTTCCGATCGCAGGTTCGATCCCTATCAGTGCCATACATAGCGGTAGTGTCTTTAGACAAGACTCAATAATTCCACATTGACTCTTTCTCCCTTCGAGATTGATTTCATCTAGAGTGAGTCTCGAGAACGATTAATCTTATGTAATATACACATCTCTTTGTGTTTATTTACGATGGAGCAAACTGCTGAATATCGACTGGTAGACTCTTTGTGTTTATTTACGATGGAGCAAACTGCTGAATATTGACTGGTAGACTCTTTTTTGTTTATTTACGATGGAACAAACTGCTGAATATTGACTGGTTTTCTACTCGTAAACAGATGAAACTTTTGTTAGTTATCTCCTATTTTCGTCTAAAACCCACGGACCTCCTCATTTCAACAACGATTTGTACAATACAGCGTATTGTTTGAAAGAGAAATCAGACCAAACGAGCTTTGACTGTTATCAGAAAGTGGTTATGTTCAAACTACCATTTATGTACTTATTTACTTCAGCAAAACATTCCACTTTAAGAAATAATAATCATTAATTAAAATGAAGTTCACAGCATATTTAGGCTTGAAAGAAAAGCAACACAATCAAGCACACAAGAAAGATCACTTCTAGCTTTTAATTGTGTTTTTTCTGCTAGGTTTTCGTATGAAGATTAAGATAAGATTTCTGAGTTTTATGAACTCAACTCATCAACGTCATATCCGCTAAACTCGGTTACAGTGGCATTTTATTCACAACGTATCCGCTGATATCAGCATCGAAAATGGTATTGCTGGTATATACCAAACCACTGTCAGCACAGCAGCGCAGACCCTTGAAGAACTAACGATGTAACAGTACCAGTAATACAGAAATCCGCTGTTGGATCACCGGACCTATGCTCGACCAGGCACATGCTCGCCCAATTTTACATGTTTGCGATATTTACCAATAAAGATGTAACTGATCATAAGCATGTGTTGTTTCTTTATGCCTTGTATGTTCTATACTTCCTGTCCCCATTTTTGAAGAGTTTTCGGTTGGAGTGAAGGTTGTCAGCACAAGAAACTGTTATTGAAAGTTTTTAAGATGAAAAAATGTAGACCCCCCCCTCCTCCCCAAAAATAAAATGTTTTAAAAGAACTTAAATATTTAAATATAAACAAATACTGGATTCCTACCAGTTCTCGGGCGCTACCAGATCTTATGTTTCGTACCGCATATACTTTATACCGTACCCAATCTCCTAGATAACGGAACCGTGTCACTGGGACGATTGCTCTTTCGGTGTAAGTACCTAACAGGTAACTCAAACTTCTTACATTTTTAAAACATCCCGCTTAAATCACCTCTCTATTTTGTTACTATTTATAACCTAAGCTGTCAGCAGTTGAGGGGTTTTCCGATTTTATTGCGCATCCGCTGAGATAAAAAGCCCTTGTCCACTTTGTAAAAGTACACTGAATATCGATATTGCACCCAGTTATTTGAAATAAAAATGTGTAAAAGTACGAAAGCCGAGAAGGATCAAATAAAAAAACAAAAAAAAGAGTAAATAAACGCGTACGTACGAGAATAAAACGCGTACGTACGAGAATAAAACGCGTAATAACGAGAAATAAATGCGTACGGACGAGAATTAAACGCGTACGTACGAGAATAAAATGCGTATGTACTAGAATTAAACGCGTACATACGAGAAATACACGCGTATATGACGAGAAATACTCGCGGTTTCGCGTACGTTCGAGAATAAAACCTGTACACACGAGAATAAAATCACGTACATATGAAAGATACACACAATGGAGAAGTCAAGGTCACATTTCAGAGTCAACGGTCAAAATACTGTATCCCCTCAAACTTTAGCCAAATGTTCAGATTATTGATATGAAATGCAAAACAAATGTTCTAACTGTGCTACCTTAACGTCAATATCACAATTATATATATAAGGGTCAAAGGTCATGATAGTATATCCCCCGAGCCCTTTGAAGAATTTACATTAAACTTAGGTCAAATGTTAACCATACCAAGATGGTGAGCATAATGCGTTTCTCGGCTATCCATAGTTATTGAGGTTATGGTAATGAGAAATGCCGTTTCTTATAACAAGACGCGTTTGTGGGGGTATTGTAATCATGTTCAGTGATAGCTTTACATGTAGTTGGCATAATGAATTGCCAATTTTCTCTAAGTCAAGAGCCTCCGCGGTCGATGGTTAAAGCCACCGACTTGAAATCATTGTAACATCTCATAGATTTAAGGTCATGGGTTCGAGTCCTGCAACCGACTATCATGTCTCTTTGTGAGAAAATTGGCAGATTCTTACAGAGAACAGGGCTCTAGTACTGGACCTTCTCCTATGAACGATGGCTAGGTAAACTGCCCGCCTGTAAAAATAACCAAAATACGGTTGAAACGGGCGTTCAAATCCTACAACAACAACAATATACAGGTTAATATTTTTTAATAAAGCTTTCTTAATATTCTATTTTCTAGGAGTATGAACAAGTGATAAAAGCTTGTCTCTGATAGCCACTTGAAGCAATAAATAGTGCTAACTTTCGGAACCACTTGAATGAATACACGGAAGGTGAAAGTACCCTCGCAACTCCACACTAACGAGAAAAATAAAAGGGTAATACAATAGGGTTATTAGTATAGTAGCGTGATCCAGCATGCCGGATTTGCTCGAGTCGTGCGTCGGATCATACGAGTGCGTAGCACGAGTTTGATCCGACCTCGACGAGAGCCAATCCGGCTTATGGATCACATTACTATACTAATAACCCTTTTATTATATACCTTTAGACACTTGTCTGCGCGAATAAACTAAACACTATGTTATACAAGGGTACTTTCTGCTGAAAATTACTCTCTGATAAGCCTCCCAGCTTCACAGCGTAGGGCCAATTAATTAATGACCCTGTGAAATTGATAGCAATAAATTAGGGTTATACTGACAATGTGGTTTCCCCAATATCATGTCCTGATAATGAAGAATTTATAAATTGTAGAAAGCATAATGTTTCATTCTGTATCTGCTACTTACACTGTGAATGACATTCCAAAGAAATTTGGACTTTACAGACGCTCATCGTATTTTTTCACAGAAGATCAGTTTGTGTTGAAAATAACTAAAATATCTATAAGTATATTTCATGTTTTTATACATGTTATCTACTATTTTATCACATGTATTAAAAACTATATTATCATACATGCAAAATTATTGTGCACATAAATTTCTGGTTCAGGTTTTAAAATGTTTACAAATAAATGAAACACAATGTGAATTATGACAGTTCTGATCTTCAAATAAAGAATAAAATATCATTGATTGTATTACGTACACAGTCTCTAACTTTATATTTTCTAATGCTTATAGGCATGTGGGCATATGAAAATCATTGTTAAATATGAAAATCATTGTTTAAATAACAGGGTTTCTGTTAATTTTCTGAAAGATTACTTAAAAATTACCAACGTTAATGTATGTATATATTATTTTAGGCAGAGATGGCTTATTATGAAGTTAAGAAGATTGTTTAAGTTATTTCGACTTGATCAAGATGAAAATTCTAATGGGCAAAATTATATCTGGTTACAAGATTTTGTGATTTTTTTAAAATCGAAAGGAGATCAAGTGAGAACTTTCAACATAAAAAGAAAATTTGAAAACTTTAAAGAGGGAATTAAAACATATAATGGAAAACCAGTTCTGTCAGTCTCATCTGTGCTAAAATACTGTTTTCAATTTTCGGAAAGTTCAAAAGCGTGTGAATACATCACAACAGTAATCGAACAAGAACTATCAGAAGCATCGAGTGCAACTTTAGTTGCATCATCATTTGAACTTTATAAATTAATAGCTAAAGCAAAGTTTCTAAACAGTGAAAATGTCTTTGAAAATGTAAAGTTTGAGGAACTCAAAATAGAAACATTAATCAAGGAACACAGGGATCACTTCATAATAAACATGTAGTAATTTGTAAGTATTATAAACAAATATATTATATCTCGTAATTCTTGGCAATGTTAAAGCATGTATTTATATATCATAGCTAGCAATTCTCAGTACCAGTACTTAAAACAACATGAATACATTAGCTTGATACATTTTTTCATAAAGATAAAATGAACTTGTTGTACTAAATCATTTATCTGAAATGATAATTTACCATTATATAAGTTTCACTTTTTACAGCAGTTGGAGTTAGAAATATACATACATGTATTTATTATTTTTCTCTTTATCATGTAAATATCAACATTGCAAGCATTGTACAAAATAAATGATGAAGAAGAGTATCTGTTTTCAATCTTCTAGCAGTGAAGATACACTCTAGTGTTGTGGTTACATTGTGATTTATTGATATCAATTACAAGGGGCCGCTGATAATAGCTTTCATGCCGAGATTACAGTTAACGCAGGGGATGCTCAGCCTGAGCAATTCTACTACCCTTATATTACATATTGTAAATTAAAATGATATTCTAACCATAAAATTGAAGTAAAACCCTTTTTAGCGCGAAATATACGAAGTATGCGACGCCATTTTATTGACGTCATCGTATAAACAAATAGTAACGACCCAGTCAAAAGCGACGTTATTAACGTCATGTGCATTTTAGAGCCAATTGAATGCACTCTTACAAATTTTGCCGCGCTATTTGTATTCCACGTACATACAATACGGATTTTTTTTCTGTCAGGCCGTATTTGATGGTTGAATATAGGCTGTATTTTTGGCAAAATAATTATAGATATATAATAAATGTACATGTATTGATCACTACATAGACAATTAGACAAATTGAACCATATTGAAACATTTATAGATACCGGTATTTCAAAAGAACTGTATCATTCCTAACGAATCAAGAACCATTAAACCCAAGGTAATAAACTTTTCTAAGATGGTTTCAAGTGTTCATGATTTGAAAAATTGAATTTAACACTGGTTTAACGTCTCAGCTTATCAATATAATAACTGGAAATAAATCACATAGGCACACACTATTAAAAATAAGTTATCTTTCAACCAGGTTTTTTTTCCAAATAATGAACAGTATCAAAAAGCGGGAATATGGGAATAACTCGCGAAATACACGTTAAAACAGTAAACTGTGAGTTTTAAAAATCGTTTTTGTAACTTTCATATGTCCTATAACCAGTGTGGCTATACCTACCAAGCACACTGAATATATATCGTTTTATTATCGTACGTACGCGATTAATTATCGTACGTACGCGTTTAATTATCGTACGTACGAGTTTTATTTTCGGACGTACGCGTTTTATTTTCGTACGTACGCGTTTTTTTACTCTTTTTTGTGTTTTTTATTTGACCCTTCTCGGCTTTCGTACAAAAGGAAGAAGAAACGGAGAAAAGAAAAAATATGGAATTTGTTGGCGAACAAATACGAGACTGTTCTGCTACCTGCGTCCTCCAATTTTTCTATTTTAAAGTTATAGGTCTTTAGGTATGAATGTTAATTCTCATATGTACGCGTTTTATTCTCGTGGGTACGCGTTTAATTCTCGTACGTATGCATTTAATACTCGAACGCACGCGTTTAGTTCTCGTATGTACGCGTTTTATTCTCGTACGTACGCGTTTAATTCTCGTACGTACGCGGTTAATTGACGTACGTGCGCAATTAATTAATTCTGGTACGTATGCGTTTATTTACTCTTTTTTGTTTTGTTTTTTATTTTACACTTCTCGGCTTTCGTACAAAAGGAAGAAGAAACGGAGAAGAGAAAAAATATGGAATTTGTTGGCGAACAAATACGAGACTCTTCTGCTACCTGCGTCCTCCAATGTTTCTATTTTAAAGTTATATGTCTTTAGGTAGAAATATTATGTTTTCAAATTGAAAAGTTGTAATACAGGTGGATATTTTCATCACAAGGAATAAGTACGCATATCTTCTCAATCATCATTGAATTACACTGGTGTGTATTGGTGCATAAATATAAAACAAAAATTGGTAGATCAATATCAAGTATTTAAACACACATATTACTGAAAACTAGTTATATTTTTTTATCATATTCATACAGTCAAACCTGTGTTAAAGACCACCTCCAAATAGAGACCACCCTGCGAATAAAGACAAATATGGAAAAACCCAAGCACTATTCAAATATTGTTTAGAAACCTGATAATTAAGACCACCTGTTAACAAAGATCACATTAGCCTCTTCCCGAGAGTGGTCTTTGTGCACAGGTTTCACTGTATATAGAAAAATGAATTTGAGAACAGAATAATGATATAACTGTGTTCTATTTAATCTTTAACAGTGTTGACGTATTTCTTTCTTTCATTTCTTTGTCATTTCTTCAGCGTTGTCAGTTGTTTGCAATACCACTGAAAAAAATACTGCGCCATATATACTATGTACTTTTGATTTATAAACCAGCCGCTAGGACTGTTTTTGTACAAATAAGGGTCAGTTTCGCCGGTAGGACATCTTTCTTCATAATATAAGGGCTGCAAGTAATTACATACCCAAAGTGCTCCAGGGACTTTAACTATCGTACATGTAATAATAGTCTACCAATTTAGATTTATATTTCTGATAACGCACATTTCATCGAGCCACACCGAAACAGAACTTAGTAAGTTTAAAACATTGTATCACAGAACCTATGCCATCTTCAATGGTCAGTGTTTTGGAAAATAACAGTAAGGAGTCTTATATATATTTATAATTGGTATAGTGCTGTTGATAGAATAAATAGCATTTATTTTACGGGTCGTGGTAGAAATAAACTTATTCTATATAAATTGTTCAAAACGGATTAAATGATCGAAGATTATTGCACTCTTATACTACCCGTGGGTCATAAAACTGATTTAGTAAATTTCGATGTGGATTTGCACCAATTATGATTGAGGCAGGTAGATTTGAGAATCTAAGTGAAGAACTCATGAAATGTCCTTTGTGTACTCATGAAATATCCCTTTAATATATGTACTTTTAAATTGTCTTGAATGATATTTATATGTATGAGACTTGAATAAAGAAAACAAAACATACAATTATCATATAATGTAACTGTTTGATTAAACTGACCATCAGTTGTTTGCACGTTTTCCATTGAAAGCAATATTTAGCCAATAATAGAAGTTGACAAGAAAAACTGTGATAGTATCACAGCGGACCAACACACAAAACTAACATGTAAATATTTTGAAAATTGGTGATGGTTGATGTTGAGGCATGATGGCCCCAAAGAAATTCAAGGAGACCTATTCTAACTTGCGTTGTTTGACTAATGCATTCCTTCTATCGCCGCATTGAACTAACAATTATGATCATCTTGAATAAATTGTTATTACAGATTGCTGAAATCACAGTATTAAGATATATGCCGCCACACCTTCTCGATCTCGGTTTTTTAATTATATTTTCAGAAAAAAGCACCTGCACCACTTTGCTCACATGAAAGAAACGCTGAATTTTGGCGCAAATTAGTCTATAAACACCTATCTAGACATGCAAATAAATATACACACAAAAAAAATAATTCAACTTGGTCAATATATAAACGTTATATAATAACAGTATAATAACAATAATAACTATAGAGTATTCCTGATTATAACCACGATTTCAATAATGTCGTGACATATTCCATATATCCCCACCTTAAATTACACATCAGTCAGTTCCTTTTTTCCTGGATGAAACTGAAGTTTTGAAATAGAAGGTACAAGTTGACTACAAAGGGAACGAGTTGACTTTTTGATCTGTACGAGTTGACCATTTAGGGTACGAGATGACCTAGGTACGAGTTTACTTAGGTGCGAGTCGATCCGAGCGCTTCTGGTTGAACAAGCAGAAACTGACACAACACCACATCTATTGAAGTACCTGAATTTTTCAACTAAGAGAGACGCCTATTTTCGATCTAGTGCTTAAGTCTCCATGCACCTTTTACTCACCCCGTATTAAATATAGCGGGCCGCTGCTGATAGGGCAGATACTTACAAAATAGAAGAAAAAAAAGACTTAATGCCGGTCTAGATCACTTCATGTATGGTGCTTTCTATAAATATGAGCTACGTTCAATCTGATGGATGAATTTAGAATTGAGGGGTAGTTTTAAAAGTAGCAATTTCTCCTGTCAGAAACTGGTTACAATAAAATGAGGATTTTACAATTTTGTATGATTTCCACAGAGACATGCCTATATGAATCAAGCTTTTTACCTTTTATCTTGTCGCTTTCTTTCGTCTCTTTCTGATTTGAAAGAATTTCTTCTACTTTTCGGACATCTTCTTTTACTTTCTGAACACTGTCCTTTACCTTTACAACGTCATCATTCATTTCCTTAACATTTGATTGCACTTGCTCAGCATATTGTTTGACTTCACTAATGTTTCCCTTTAATGAATGAAAACCTTCTGTCACTATTTTGACGCCTTTTTTCACTTCTCCACCTTCTTCTTTCAGCTCCGTTATTACTTCTTTCACATTCTTAACATCCTGGGTCACTTT
>JAFMSR010000004.1:1119889-1227551 GCA_022818135.1 Saxidomus purpurata
CGATTTACAGTTGTATAGTTTTAATTAATCGCAAACGAAGAAAAAAATTATAATAATAATAAATAAAAAAGAACAGAGACTCTCACTCTCCCGTATAAAGTCTCAAGTTACTGAATCTCTTGGCATATGTCCTGCCTTGAATAATTGTAATTTCAAGTAAAACCGAAGAGAATACAAATTTTGTATTTCCTGCAGAGTAAGACTTTAGATTTTTACTACCACTAATATAAATTACATACATAGATTAACGTAACTCTGAAAGAAGTATATTTTTACGTACTTGTTCAATGTCAGTCCATTTTGTCAGGAAACTTGCTTGTTGGAATCCTGTTGTCGACGATATGTGAGCAATCTGAAATAAAAACGTTTTGGTAACCCTTAGTCTAATAACTCGATTAAATATATCCAGAGAAAAAAACTATAGTACATGTACTGCAGTACCTGTTATTGATGAAATGATACACAGTTAAGTATCTATGGAACAAACGGTGGTAATAGAATAAAACTTAACTTCAAAAATAGACAGGTAATAGTATTTCGTTATAATTTAAAGCAAGGTTGGCTTTACCTCATTTCGAAACCCTTTCAGACGACATAAATCAGCTTCAAGTGACGTATCTGTTGGCTGTGGTTGTCCGTTCCAGTTAAAGTTTGGATTCAATCCAAGAGACTGGAGATTCCTCAACAAACAGATAATGAGAGTTATATCAAAGTTTGCACTGTTCGGAAACTGTCCGACTGGTGGATACAGTAGATCATACTGTGTCTTTGTTATCGTTTTCTGGGCTCGGAGCCGCTTAATTGTTTTTTTCTCATTTGCAAGGAAAACATCAAGCGGTGTATTCTGTAGTTTTTGGTCAAATATATTCCGTAATACGTCAGTACCTCCATCGATTATTTGGGTTTGAAGACGGAAGAGGAACTCACGATCGTTGTATGTCATCGCTGTTGCCATATCTAGTTAGTCAGTATCTCGCACAAAAACAGTGATCTCTGTAAATAAAAATTTAGTTTGAAATTATTTTTTAAAAAGTTTTTCTTGAACCAGTATTCCAGCTAGGATTTGAAAAGGGCAGAGTGCAGGTAAAGAAAAAGGCATTACGAGTCGCGAAGGGTGGCAGTTGGTATCCCCCTCCTACAGGCGGGGGAGGTGGGGGTGATGATTAGAAATAAAGAAATAAGAAATAAATAACTGTATTGAAATTTTATGTTTTACTTAGGAAAAAGATTTTACTTTTGGGTGATATACCGGTTAGTATATCACTGTGCGGAGTGTATTTGTGTATTTAAACATAACATAACATAACATAAATTTTATTTGGCATAAAATATACACATATTTATAGCCATACACATCTGAATATTAAAGACAATTTCAATATTTAAACAGTTCAAAGAAGAACATATAATATATAGTTTTGATCGTCATATAGTTAATCAATTTACATAAATGTGGTTAGAAAAAAGTCATTCCTGTGCTCTAAGTTTGAAAGCATGATAAATAAATGTTGATAGATTGTTGATAATGCGTTCTGAATCGGAGCTCATGAGAGATATAAACTTATTTATAGTAGGCCATCTACAGAAATATGGTGCAAAAAATTTAATTCTGAGATTTCTATATTTGGGACAAACTAGCAGAAAATGGTATTCATTTTCTACTACATTCATGCAGCAATTTAAACACTTACGATCATGTCTGTCTACATTTGAATATCGACCAGATTCTATTGCAAGGTCATGAGCCGAAACTCTTAACTTAGTGAGGGCTATTCTATATTTCTTTTCGTTTACACTAGACAGGTATTTTTCCATCACAACATCGTGTTTGAGTAAGCTATACGAAGAGAGTTTACTAGAGTTATTAATTCTAGCGTACCATGATTGTTTATAAATATCTATTATGCGTTGTTTGATAGACAAAAAGTTGATTGTAGAAACAAATTGATTATTCCATATATTAGACATACCAATGTTATCTAATATCATTTTTATTTGGTAGGCCCAATTCATGTTATTGTATGTTGCGTTTCTATCAGCATCAGTTGCAAGCATTTTGTAAACGTTACTCAATATGTGGTTCTTTGTTTTCAAAGGTTTAACCAATAACTTATCATAATAAATTGTCTTGTTATTTTCATAGGTAGACGACCCGTTTCTCCATATAAACAGTCCAAATTGGTTGATTTTTTTACATAGAGAATTTTTCTTAAACAAAAGAAATGTTCGAAGTGGTACCATTTGCTGCGCTTACATGAAGTCGCTGCATTGAATTTGTAGTATTCCATTCATTTCGTGAAATTTTGGCTGTTCTTTTTTACTCCTCAAATAAATCGCTATTCGTCTTGCATTCGATACCGGATGTGTAAGGAAATTCTTCTACAATTTGTTTTACATCACGTGAATTCATTCACAACAATACCAATCCAAGCGTATAAGCGGATGATGTGTGATAATTACGCGGGAGGGAATTTCAGCAGTCAAAAATAGTTCCGGACGCCTAGTGTGATATACTTGGTAGGTATATCAAGCTCAAATCATTCTTTGGAGAAATTTTCAGTAGTGTTAAAATGTATGTTTTCAACAAATATCCTCTGCCCTCTATTTAAAATGCCAAATATGTGAAGGCAAAAGTGAATAGGCTAAAGAGCCGCCGTGGCGCAGTGGTAGCGAGTTCGCCTCGGGATCGAAGGGCCCCGGGTTAGATCCCTACCATAGCAATGTCGGTAGTGTCCTTAGGCAAAACACAAATAATTCCAGATTGCCTCTCTCTTTGAGATTGATTCCATCTGGAATGCGTCACGAGAGTGATTAATCCAAGTTGTAAGAACTTGTTTCGCAATGGAGAATAAATAAATTAGTATATATATAGTAGGCTAAAGAAAATTAATTATTGCAATAATTTTGGATTAAAAGATGCGTGCAACAACGCAATGTTGTTCAATGAACAGAGATGACACATAATATTATATTTAATTCTTTATTTCATTCAGAACCATTTAACTTCATGCTTAGTTCATAAAGATGTTCTTTCACCTGAATCTGAGAATCTGTATAATGTATAATAATAACAACAGTGATTTTCTGATTTTTGGTGACGACCCCTTCGTCATTTATAGTCTTAAAACAACCAATTATTTAGTCGAAAATCTCACAACAGTGGTATCAGGAGGCAAAATTATTATAATTATTTGATATACAAATGTATTAAGGTATGACTTCACTAAATCGGTGGGACTTGGAACCAGCCAATTTGTGTAGGGAACTTGCGGACCTATTAGATATCTGTGGTCTCTGATTGGTTTAAAATGATTAGTAGCACTAAAGTTTTCTAGAATTAAAATCGAAAGTACAATGATTGAGCATAGCAAAACTAGAGCTATCACTAAATGTGATTAATACCCCAAAAAGACTGCTTTATAAACTGAGAAAGTTCGTAGTAACAGAATACCTTGCAAACAAACTAAAAAGAGATATTGTTCTTGGCAATAACTCTGTAATTTGTCAAGATAGAGTTATGGTTCGTGTACACTGCACTTCCTCTCATTGTGCTTCATCATTGTATGAAGTTGTATTGAATTCCAACCAATAGTTTTCGAATAATGCTCCGGACAAGTAAAAGTAACAAAGGGCAATAACTCTGAAATGAGTCAAGATAGAGTTATTGTTCTTTCGCACTGCACTTTCTGTCATTGTGCTTGACCATTTTATGAAGTTGTATTGAATTCCAACCAGAAGTTTTCGAACAATGCTCCGGACAAGGAAAAGTAACAAAGGGCAATAACTCTGTAATGAGTCAAGATTGAGTTATGGTTCCTGTGCACTGCACTTCCTCTCATTGTGCTTGACCATTGTATGAAGTTGTTTTGAATTCCAACTAGTACTTTTCAAATTATGCTCCGGACAAGGAAAAGTAACAAAGGGCAATAACTCTGTAATGAGTCAAGACGGAGTTATGGTTCTTGTGCACTGCACTTCCTCTCAATGTACTTGACCATTGTATGAGGTTATATTGAATTCCAACCAGTAGTTTTCAAGAAATGCTCTGGAGAAGAAAAAATAACAAAGGGCAATAACTCTGAAAATACTCTAGATAGAGTTATGGTTCTTGTACACTGCACTTCCTTTCATTGTGCTTCATCATTGTATGAAATTGTATTGAATTCCAACCAATAGTTTTCAAGTTATGCTCCGGACAAGGAAAAGTAACAAAGGGCAATAACTCTGTAATTAGTCAAGATGGAGTTATGGTTCTTCTGCACTGCACTTTCTCTCAATGTGCTTGACCATTGTATGAAGTTGTATTGAATTCCAACCAGTAGTTTTCAAGTTATGCTCCGGACAAGGAAAACTAACTAAGGGCAATAACTCTGTAATTAGTCAAGATGGAGTTATAGTTCTTGTGCACTGCACTTCCTCTCAATGTGCTTGATCATTGTATGAAGTTGTATTGAATTCCAACAAGTAGTTTTCAAGTTATGCTCTGGACAAGGAAAATGCAACAGACCGACCGACCGACCGCCCGACCGACCGCCCGACCGACCGACCGACCAACCGACCGACCGACCGACCAACCGACCGACCAACCACCGGGTGACTCCTATATACCCCCCTAAACTTCGTTTTGGGGGTATAAAAATAGTTTATAAATTTTCTGGTTAATTTTATGGCGTTCTATGGCTATCTGAAAATATTAAATTTTTTGACAGAATGTAAACAAAAATCCTACAGACGAGGGGGTGATGTCCTAATGGTGCATTTTTTGGCTATAAAGTATCACATTATGTATATAAAAAGGGCATTTTTGGGTGTGACTAAGGTGGTTCTACAGATTTATTGGGGTGTAACTACTCAACGAATGTTTTGGTATGCGGACCGTGCTTAAATGTTATACAGTAAGTCTATGGAAAAAGATTTAGTGTAGTCATACCTAAAATATATTCAGCCGTTCTAGAGACATTCAGAATTACACACCTTGTCACAAGACGTTTTTCACCGAGTTTATTACCTGGTTTATTTGAGAAGTTATGAAATATCCCGTCGTTATTGTAAACGAGAATTGCTCTTCCGGTGGAATCATTTAAGGGCCATCTTCACAGTAAACCTTGCTTTATATATTTTGATCTATAAATCAAAGTTTACTGTGAAGATTGGTCAAACGTACGTTTTTCCTGAAATGTATACTCCATTTTTGGGATAGAGAAAGTCTTTTCCTCTAAACCTTGGTGTACCGACCTCTAAACCTTGGTGTAACGACCCCACACAGAGGTTTTATTTATTACCCAGGTGACAGCGCCCTAATTAGATTAAAATTCCAGAGCAGTGTGAGAGAGATTATAATTATGGCGGAAAAACAGACAAAATAGTTTGAAATTGAATAAAACAATGCAGAAAAAAACATTTCTTGTTTTTATATTGACAGTTCAGCGTTGGAAAGACCCAAATTCAGAATTTATGAAAGAAGAAGAGCGAGGTGCTAAATGACATAGAAAGTCGGTCAAAAGCTTTATGCTTTGGTGCCACATGATAACAAATGTTGCTGCACTATCACTGTATGACGTCTAGTAATTCCCTTTTATCCTTTTGAAGTTATGCTGCGGACAAGGAAGTGGACAGACGGACACACGGACGGACGAGTCGGTTTCTGTAAGCGATTAGGACCAGACTTATCTACTCAAATAATCTGTGAGACTCTTGCTGTCAGCATTTTGTGTACTGTGATTATTACTACTGACCAACTAAGACGACGGAATGAAATTTCTTAATTAATTTGGTAGGTCATATAAGCAACATAGTCAAATAAAACAACATGTTTTTAGCTTATTAGGCGTTGTCAAGTAGTTCGTGCCCGGTCAAAAGGTGTTTCATAAAATCAATTGTTTTATCTTTACGGAAGTCTGTACTATTGTAGTTCAAGTGTCGCATGAGTTATGAAACCGCATTTGATTTACTTTATGTTGCAGGATGATTAAATATAAGAAGGAAAATAATTCATAACATTAAAAGTTTTTGTTTGGGATGTTTTATCATATTACCACGTATGCGAGTCATTGTATAAAATGTCCCTTTTAAAGGGTCGCTAAATTTTAACAAGTGTTGAAGATATTTCATTCATCTTTCATTCCGGTAAACCATAGTTGTAAACAGAACATTAAAGAGACACTCCCTAAAATTGGTGTCAAATCAAATTAACTCAAAAGCATGAATATTAGAATATAAGCAAGTACTATTCTTTTGCCTAAAAGCTTAAGCTATACATTCCAGTAATTATCAGAAAATCAGCGTTTTAAAATATGTTGCAGTACCAATAATAATATATGTAAAAGTTGTTATACAATAAATGGTCTGATAGCGATTTATTGCAGAAGGCCTCTATAACTAGATTTGTGCTAAAACGAGGCATTTGTCGATATTTGTTGTTCTTTAAAATTGTGCTTATTTATCATTTTACGTTCATTCACAATGCTTATGTTTGGAGGAAAGAGTGCCACTTTAAAGCATGTAAAACGTTATTGTTGTGTAAAATCATATGTCATCGGTAATTCCGCGTAAATACTTCAACTGATAATATAAATGTGACAATTATAAACTGATACTTCCTTGTCCGCAATTGAGAAAAAAGACAAACGTTAGGCGAACCGGATGCTTACTCTTGTTATCCACTACACATGTTGTGAGAAGTTCGCTTTCTGTTATTTAGATATAAAGATACAGGTCCAACGATCTGATAATAAAAACTTACATCAATACATTGACGCTGGTATAGATTTACACTTATACATATAACTATCGGTTAAAACATAATAAAGAACCATAATTAATTGTTGTTCTCAAAACAATAATCAAATACCAATGTAAAAGTACTACATTGTACATTGAATATGAAAATGCGTTTATTTGATCTTTTGACATAAAGAAGCTTATCCAGTCACTCTCGAGTCCTGGAAAAACCAGTACTGGTATCATATGAGGAGGTACGGTCGTGACCCCAGTATGGTTTAATGACACAGGAGGTGGCTAACACGTCACATGTATGTAGTACGTTATCGAGCAAATAATCTATTGATAGACTGAGGCTATCCTGAAGATATGAAAGATAGATCAAATCTAATAAGCATAAAGAGAAACTAAACAAATGAAACTGACTATTCAGAAAACAGTGCTAGACCATGTCGAAATACAAACACGTTATAAATTAGTGGATATAAAGGAGGGCGGCTTTACCCGCCGGTAACATGAAATGGTATACAATTTTACAGTATACCATGTTTGCTTACCAGCTGGTAATGTCAAAGTTGGATATATTTTAACTGATTTATGGCATGAAAGCATAACAACTAAAACAGAAACAGAACTGAACAAGAGCTGTCCCTCACAAGTGACGAATGCCCCCGAAAGAAGTGTCTCACAGTCTTTGTCCTCTCCATGTGCTCAATAATTGTGGTATGTAATTTTAAAATCCATGTGAGACATCGGCTTGATGTGCTTGACATATGTGCCAAGTTAGTTTTAAATCAATCAATGCATGATAAAGTTATAGTCCGGACACGAATGTGTGCATATATACAGGATTCCATTACCTTCAAGCTCTAAGTGTGACCTTGACCTTTGATGTAGGAACGTGGGTCTTGCACGCGACACATTGTCTTGATGTGCTTGACATTTGTGCCAAGTTATTTTAAAATCCTTCAATGCATGATTAAGTTATAGTCCGGACAGGAATGTGTGCATATATACAGGATTCCATTACCTTCAAACTTTAAGTGTGACCTTGACCTTTGAGGTAGGGACGTCGGTCTTGAACGCGACACATCGTCTTGATGTGCTTGACATTTGTGCCAAGTTATTTTAAAATCCTTCAATGCATGATTAAGTTATAGTCCGGACAGGAATGTGTGCATATAAAGAGGATTCTATTACCTTCAAACTCTAAGTGTGACCTTGACCTTTGAGGTAGGGACGTGGATCTTGCACGCGACACGTCGTCTTGATGTGCTAGACATTTGTGCCAAGTTATTTTAAAATCCTTCAATGCATGACAAAGTTACAGTCCGGACAGGAATGTGTGCATAAATAGAGGATTCCAGTGTGACCTTGACCTTTGAGGTAGTGATGTGGGTCTTGCACGCGACACGTCGTCTTGATGTGCTTGACATTTGTGCCAAGTTATTTTAAAATCCTTCAATGCATGACAAAGTTACAGTCCGGACACGAGTGTGTGCATATAAAGAGGATTTAATTACCTTCAAACTCTAAGTGTGACCTTGACCTTTAAGGTAGAGATGTGGGTCTTGCACGCGACACGTCGACTTGATGTGCTGAACATTTGTGCCAAGTTATTTTAAAATCCTTCAATGCATGACAAAGTTACAGTCCGGACACGAATGTGTGCATATATAGAGGATTCCATTACCTTCAAACTCTAAGTGTGACCTTGACCTTTGAGGTAAGGGCGTGGGTCTTGCACGGGACACGTCGTCTTGATGTGCTAGACAGTTGGCCAAGTTATTTTAAAATCCTTCCATGCATGACAGAGTTACAGTCCGGACACGAATTTGTTAGTGGGGACGCACAGACGGACGGACGGACAGACAGACGGACGGTGCGATTTTAATATGCCACTCTTCGGGGGCATAAAAATAAAACTTAAAATAACCAAAACTGGATAGCTCATTCTAAATAAATGCACAGTTTCCAAACAAATAAATGTAAATATAACAAAAAACCCATGCTAGAGAAATCAGCTTACAGTTAAACCTGTGCTAAAGAGACTCTCCCTAAAACTAGTGTCAAATACTTCAAGAATATTATATTTAAGTATTATTACTTAAACTGAAAGTTTAAACTATACTTTCCAGATATTATCGGTAAAATCAACGTTTAAAATACATTGAAGTAATAATCTAGTTAAATGTTTTGTTGTACAATTTATTGGTGGACAGCGATTTATCACAGATCTCCATGTTGATTATAATGTTATTCTTTCAAATTGTATTAATAATTTATCATTTTACGTTCATTGAACACAGTATTTAAGTTTTGATAATATAATCTGCTGGATGTAGGTGCCTTCCGGATAAAGACTATTCGAACAAAGACCAGCAAGTAGATCACATTGCACTATAACAGAAACACCTGTGAATTAAGACCACATGCAAAAAAAGACCACATTTGTAGCTTCCCAACAGGGACCTCACAGGTTTTACTGTATTGAAGTAGAAACTACCGATTAAAATCAAACCAACCTGATTTCAGCGAACGTGTAAAAAGTGTGCCTGTTACCTCAAGTAGAACACAAAATAGTATGCCTGATACTACGAAAAAGTGTGTGTGATACCAGGAATGTAGAGAACTCCAAACTTTAAAGGAAAACTTCTAGTCATAATCTCTCAAATACGTTTTCAGTGATTTCCACTGATTTGTACATTTTTACATACATGTATGTATTTATTCTCTGTAGCTAACTTTGGAATAAAATGAATAAATATGAATAAATGAAAATAAACCAGTTCTCATATTTTTTTATTTATAGTTCTACTGGACCAAGTCTAAGTTCAGTAGAGCTTATGCCAAAGTTGTTTGTCCGTCGTCCGTTTGTCCGTACATGTTTCCTTAACAACGCTCTACAGGTCGCAATTTTCATTTGACTTTGATGAAACTTGGTGATTAAGATCCCTCAATTTATAGAAGTTTCCTGTTGTTTTTAGGAGTGTGGGTCAAAGGTCAAGATCCCAGTGACCTCCGATAGCATTTCCTAGATAACACTCTTGAAGTCACAATTTTTATTCAACTCTCATAAAACTTGTCCAGAAGGTTCCTTTCAATATGTAAATTATTCCTATTGTTTTTGGGACCACTGGGTCAAAGGTCAATTTCACAGTGACCTGGGTTAGATTTTCCTTGATAATGCTCTACAGGTCGCAATTTTCATTTAACTTTCATTAAACTTGCTCAGAAGGTTCTTTGTAACATGTAGATGGTCCCTATTGTTTTAGGGGCCAGTGGTCAAAGGTCCAAGTCACAGTGACCTCGGTTAGATTTTCCTTTATAACGCTTTACAGGTCGCAATTTTCTTTTGACTTAGATGAAACTTGCTGATAAGGATCCCTGCAACTTGAAGATGTTCCCTATTAGATTTTTCTTTAACGCTCTACCGGTTAGTTTTCTACTATCTTTCATCAAATTTGCTAAAAAGGATCATTATTTCTCTTATTTTGAAGTCAGTTGGTCAAAGGTAAAGGTCACAGTGACCCGATTTTTCAAAATATTTTCCACTCAATATCTTGAGATCTACATCACCCACATTCTTCAAACGTCATAGGATGGTTTGTTAAACTGAGTAGATGAACCCTACCCTACTGTGTTCAGGGTCAGTGGATCGGCGTACTGCATAATTTTATCCCAATCTTGCTATTAACTGAATTCCGCTAATTACATAAATAGCACAGTCTATTGTTTATCAAGAGTCTTGTTCTAAATATGTTGCTGTGAGTATAAAATAATTCATATGTTAAAGCAAGTCTACACACAGCAAATCTAGCAAGTGAAGACCTGTTTTTTTATTTAAAGACATTTTGTTGGAATGAGCTCCGACTTTATTTGGTGCGCATTGTCAACATTAGCCTCATTTGATTTCACATACACAGGGGTTTAGTGTTGTCTCGTAAAAAGAATTATTATGTTAACAATTCTATTTAAGTTTCATTTTACTAATTTAGCTATTTTGGATTGTAAAACAAGTTCTTTCAACTTGATTAATCGCCATGGTACTGCTGGGGAACGCACTCGGGACCCTCCGACCCTAAGGCGGACTCGCAACCACTCCTACACTTGTATTGTAAGTGCTGTTTCATTATGTAACTACGGCATGAACAATTTTATGTTTAAACATAACACTATGCTATCTGATTTTTGCCATTTCGTTCTAGCGTGATAGCGCGTCCGAAGAGCGCCAACACGCCAGAACGACAAATAAAGTGCACCAATACGACAAATATCTGTCGTTTTAGCGGTGGCGCGAACACGCCAAATCAAGAATTTGTACTTCTGACGTGTTGGCGGCTTAGCGCCCCGCCTACACGCCAACACGCAAAATTCACACTTGTCTTCTTGGCAACAACTACCTTATTTGGCGTACCGGAGCGCTTGTTTGTCGTTCTGTCGTGTTGGCGTGTTTGCGGAGCAACAACACTACGGCACACCAGAACGACAAAATAAGAGCGCCAATGCGACATTTTCATATGCGTCAGAACGGCAACACGACACTGATATTTGTCGTACTGGCGCTCAGATCTGATGTAAGCCACCATATAACAAAGCCCTAGTAACACCAATCATTTTTTATTGCCAATACTTTGAAAAGTGTTACATGTCACATCTTACGAGTTTAATGCATATTTCAACATGTCTTAATATTCAAAATATGTTGATATGTTTCGCAATATATAAGTCATAAACTAGCATGCAGTTGATATATCATTATATAATGTATTTTTCACCATTTTGCAAATGTATATTGCAATAAAATATGGTTAGTGTGTACGTCCCTAAAATTGTTAAATAGTAACAAATGTGGTAAAGTTCAGAAATGATTTTACCACATCTGAAAAAAAGCTTTCTGCAAATATGAAACTCTTACCCTAAACATAACTCAAATGTGAAATAATCGTTTTTTTTTAATATAAATTTTGCATTTAAAAAGTAAAATTTCAATATAATAACGGTTGTTTATTTCCATTTGCAACATTGCTAAATATTGTATATATAGCTAATTGTTGGCTTATAGTACGTCCTGCAAAAACATGACTTTCCTTACCTCTCACAGTCATTGCTTATGACTACCATGTATTTGTTATTACCGACAATTTGAATTCTTTTATAATTGACACATAATGCCTGTCATGTCTAATGAACACACTGAGTAGTGATATCGGTGCATTCTAACAGTGGTTAAAGATTTGGGTACGATAAAAAGCTACTTAGTACAGCGTCTACATACCACAGCGCATTCATTTTGCTGGGTCATGTTCCATTTCAAAAGCTGTCAGTACAAAAACCCTTTACATGATTGAAACAATATAGCAACAAGATTGTGACAGTCATTACCATTAAATGCCACACATATTAACCAAATTTCAAAACAAATCCTCGGATTTACTGCATAGATACTAAGCATATTATCCGTACTGTTCAATGGAAAATAGAAAGACTGACCGGAGCGGAGCGACATGTTTCATAGAACAAGCACGGATACTAACTAATATGATTTGTGGAAAGCTTTACATGTCATCCAATGAAAACGCCTAATTTTACTATCTTACCAACCGCGGTCGTTCTATCTGAGAGAGTGAAGTCCTATAAACTGATTTAAACAAATCAATGTTCTTGATAACAAAGAAAGAAAACAACAGTACGGTGATTTCACTGGATGGCCAATACAAGTACACTTGCCCACTAACCTTGTTGCTAGACAAGTCATGATGTATATAGAGGTGTTGTCTTTTTTACAAGCTTCGTATGATTAAGAAGCACGATTATTTCAATCAACTATTTCGCAGACAAAGAAGAAGTTAAGATATAGAAGTTACAACATTAGTATTCTTTAACGTATTTTTTAGTCAGATACTGCTTAATGAAATAGTCGATTTACTAGCCACAATGTATAACCATCAAAACAGTGTTGTTTGGGGTAATTTTCATTTTGCAGCGCATTGTTGACTATCTTCTTGCCAACGTTATCTTTGTCCTTGACATACCACCCTAGCTAACAATAACTATTACATCTATGACAAAGCGCTATTGCGTTCCGTATCTTGGTTTACAGCTCTGCCTTTGTATTGTATAACAAATATTCCGTCGCCCATACCAACATGCAACAAAATAATAATTTTCAACATTCAACAAAGTATTGGAGGTAAATTACTCCCTTTTCATTTGCAAAATCAGTGTTCCCTTCGGATATAGAACATCTACAACTACGTTTGAATTCTATTGTAAGGTTTTTTGCATATCTTAGTTTAAATTTAGAATTTTAATTTTAATTGACTTAAGACTGTGTAGAACGATAATACGGTTGTACCGAAAATGCTTGAAGTAACTTTAAGTTGCGTTAAATCTCTACTGGAACAGACTACTGAATTAAAATGAGAACTTATAATTAAAACGCTGAACTTCAATTAGTATTATACAGGACATATTGCTCTTTCGATATTGGTTTTGATTTGTTTGAAAAAGAAGATCCCAAAACGTTGGTGCATTTCTTCACTTTAATTTGCAAAGATTTAGAACAAATATGATAACCGCTTGAATTGTTTTATTTTCCGAATTATCAAGTCCGAGGCCGAGGGATAATGTCCGTGAAGTTTGCGGCCTAGCGGTCTAGCGGCCTAGCGGCCTAGCGGCGTGAAGCTGGCGGCCTAGCGGCCTGGCGGCCTAGCGGCGTGAATTTGGCGGCCTAGCGGCCTGGCGGCCTACCGGCGTGAATTTGGCGGCCTAGCGGCCTGGCGGCCTAACGGCGTGAACTTAGCGGCCTAGCGGCCTGGCGGCCTAGCGGCGTGAACTTAGCGGCCCAGCGGCCAAGCGGCCTGATTTGATGGTCACTAAAATAAGTTCATTTTGCAAAGCAGAAACATTCAAAAAATTGTTTCATATTAAAAACACTAACATACTTTTTCATTGATTTCTTCAACATAAAACCCCAGCAGCCCAACGGCCTAGCGGCCAAACGACTAAACATCTTTTAAAAAATGGTATATTAGCTAAAAAAACATCTTCAAAATAACACCCCAGCGGCCTGGCGGCCTAGCGACCAAACGATTAAACATTATAAGATAATTGATTTCTTCTTCAAAATAACACCCCAGCGGCATAGCGACCAAGTGACTAAACATCTTTTTTAACGTAATTATGGTATATAAGCTTTATACAATTTCGTTGTAATAAAATTGATTTCTTCTTCAAAATAACACCCCAGCGGCCTGGCGGACAAATGATTTAACATCTTTATTTAAGAAAATATGGTATATTAGCTTTATTCAATGTCGCTCATTCTACGATGAAAGATATCACAGAATTACAATTTCGTTATAAGAAAATTGATTTCTTCTTCAAAATCACACCCCAGCGGCCTGGCGGCCTGGCGGCCTAGCGGCCTGGCGGCCTAGCAGCAAAACGACTAAACATCTATTTTTAACGAAAATATGGTATATAAGCTTTATTCAATGTCGCTCATTCTACGATAAAAATATCACAGAATTACAATTTCGTTATAAGAAAACTGATTTCTTCTTCAAAATAACACCCCAGCGGCTTGGCGGCCTAGCGGCCTGGCGGCCTGGCGGCCTAGCGGCCAAACGACTAAACATCTTTTTTTACGAAAATATGGTATATTAGCTTTATTCAATGTCGCTCATTCTACGATAAATAATATCACAGAGATACAATTTCGTTATAAGAAAATTGATTTCTTCTTCAAAATAACACCCCAGTTGCCTGGCGGCTTAGCGGCCTGGCGGCCAAACGACTACACATCTTTTTTTAACGAAAATATGGTATATTAACTTTATTCAATTTCGCTCATTCTGCGATAAAAATATCACAAAAATACAATTTCGTTATAAGAAAATTGATTTCTTCTTCAAAATAACACCCCAGCGGCCTGGCGGCCTAGCGGCCTGGCGGCCTAGCGGCCTGGCGGCCTGGCGGCCTGCGGCCTAGCGGCCAAACGACTAAACATCTTTTTTTAACGAAAATATGGTATATTAGCTTTATTCAATGTCGCTCGTTCTACGATAAATAATATCACAAAAATACAATTTCGTTATAAGAAAATTGATTTCTTCTTCAAAATAACACCCCAGCGGCCTGGCGGCCTGGCGGCCTAGCGGCCTAGCGGCCAAACGACTACACATCTTTTTTTAACGAAAATATGGTATATTAGCTTTATTCAATGTCGCTTCGCTCATTCTACGAAAAAAAATATCAAAATATCATAGAAATACAATTTCGTTATAAGAAAATTAATTTCTTCTTCAAAATAACACCCCAGCGGCCTGGCGGCCTAGCGGCCAAACGACTAAACATCTTTTTTTTAACTAAACTATGGTAATTTCACTTTTTTCAATGTCGCTCATTCTGCGATAAAAATATCACAAAAGTACAATTTCGTTATAAGAAAATTGATATCTTCATCAACATAAAACCCCAGCGGCCTGGCGGCCTAGCGGCCACATATGGTATATTCACTTTATTCAATGCGCTCATTCTGCGATAAAAATATCAAAAAGTACGATTTCGTTAAAAGAAAACATATTTCTTCATCAACATAACACCCAAGCGGGTACCGGCCTGGCGGCCGAGCGACATAGCATCTTTGGTTTTTTTTTAACGAAACTATGGTATGTTCACTTTATTCTAATGTCGCTCATTCTGCGAGAAAAATATCACAAAAATACAATTCCGTTATAAGAAAATTGATTTCATCATCAACATAAAACCCAAGCGGCCTGGCGGCCTAGCGGCCTAGCGGCCTAGCGGCCAAACGACTAAACTTTTTTTTAAATGAAAATATGGTATATTCACATTATTCAATGTCGCTCATTCTGAGATAAAATATCAAAAAGAATGATTTCGTTATAAGAAAATATATTTCTTCATCAACATGACACCCAAGCGGCCTGGCGGCCTAGCGGCCAAGCTTGTTAGTTTATTTGTTTGACGTGCTTATTGCTCACCATCCTTTTTCAAGGTTAATACGGTGCAAGCTTTAGAAAGACAGATACAGTAAAAGACCATAGCTCTTTAACAATACGATTTCATTATAAGAAAATATATTTTTTCATCAACATAACCAAGCGGCCTAACGGTTTTTCGAAATGTCTTAAGTTATCATACTTTAGAACGAATATTCGAACAAAAAGAGGGAAAGATGGCCCTATATCGCTACCATTGATTATAACACAAGGTCAACACTTCTAGAAGGCAGGCAGAGGGGTCCTCATCTTACAATATTCATAGAGAAGCACTATAATGATGCTACATTCAAATTATCTAAGCTCTATGTTCTAGGCAAGAGTTTTAGAATTCTGCCTACATAAGCATATGTACAATCAAGTGATCCCCGAGGCCGGCTTAAGAAGAACAATATTTGGGTTAAAGATGAAGTCTCTTTATAACATCACAAATCAGCACGTACTGATACATTGACATACTGTACGCGAACACTCTACCTTTTAGCGCGGGGTACAATGAAAGGATATGTCAAGCTTGCCCGTTAATATCAATGTCTATTTACGGGTCATTGACAAATCAAGGTATAGACCAGTATAGATAAACAGTGACCTTAGAAGAAAAAAAACCCGTTTGATAGGAAACACCTATATGATTCCGATGACTGTCAAATTAAAGATACATCACATACAACAAAGGCACGAATGACGATATTATTCTGTTTCAGAAAATTACATTACATGACTCCTGTACATTTTTCTGAAGTGGGCACTGTATCTCTTTTATTTATTTGTCACACAGTGTTCCTCATTCTGCAGGCTGCCTGCTATAACTATTGCTAATTGTTAATGGTACATTTGAAAACAATCATTTTTATAGTGCTGTCAATGTTCTAAAAAGAGAGTGATAATCGGCTCAAAGACACCACAATACAGCACTCGGGTCCTTTGCAGTTGAGGATCAGTTATCACGCCACGGACCCGCTCATGGACATAGTATCTCGTGCACACGATATAGTCTCTCGTGCGCACGACTAAGTATGTCGTGCGCACGAGATAAATAAAAACATACACATGTCACCTCTGTGCCATCGTACTTTTCAGCTTTATATCGAATACAATTTAATTTTGAGTTCCATGTAAAATTACAAACTGTCAATATTCAAATATGGATTTTCATAATTGCTTGATTGCTCTAAATATTGCTGATGTATTGTGCAGTTCGATATCTAGGTTATACGTGCTTTTGTTCTTTGAAATAGACCGCTTCAGTGCCGAGGTAAGTCGGCTGAATAAGTTTTAATTATTTTATACAATAATCTGACAAAAGGAAACCGTGCAGCGCTGGCCGTGCGGTAAAAGCGAAATATTTAAGCGTATGAATTGTACATTTCATTTTAAGGTCGCTGGTTCGAGCCCTAGTGCGACCACATTTGTATTAATTTTATTTTTTCCCTTTATTTACAATTGAAGCTTCCCACCAATATTACAGAAAACGTAGATCTTTATCACTTCATGTAGGGGAGTAAGGGACAGATGCAGACAAGGCATGACTTGGGGTTAGGCCGGGTTTGGCGGTGGATGGCTGTCCTCGCCGGTTGGCAAAATCTAGAATTTGCCAATAGTGCAGTTTCAAGTATTAGACAAGATATTACGGCACATAATTTGGGCTATATGTTACTTTTTCTTTTGTCAGGTGTTTTGAAGTATTTGACATTTTGTATATTACATTTAACCCATAGAAAAGGTGAAACCATTTTTATATGAAAGCCTGTGGTGCGATTGCTGGCTTTTCTAGCTTTTATTCTTCCTTTTGCTTTCACAAGCAAAATCTTAACAAAAGAGTGTGATAGGGAGTGTTTTGCTGTACTTTACTGTTCATAAAAAGACTAAAATGACGACTGATATAATGTGACATGAAATATCTGAAACAAATTATGCTATATAATTTTCAGTATTAAACGTTTCGCGTTGGAAATAATGACGACAAATATTGAGAGATAGCACATGGTGTGTTTGAAATTGAAATAGGGGCATTTTTGAACCAGTTTTGTATGTAATACGTCGATTTTACACCATTGCCAGTCACCATCGCGTTGCTAGGAAACGAAGTGAAAAACATGAATATTAAAACAAGCTAAATACGAACCATGTTAAGAGTACCATTATGCAAAATTTTATAACAAATGAAGAAAACTAGCTTTTTGATGTCCGACGTCGGACAAAGGTCGCATACTATTTATTCATTAGTTTCAATTTTACCTTTTATGACTCTAAGACAGGGTTTCGCGTGAAAGAGCTCAATTATTATACACCGTCTCCCTTGGTCTAGTGGTTTAGGCATCCACCTTAGGAGCGGGAGGGGAGGTCGAAGGTTCGAATCCCAGCAGGTGTCCGTTCTGATATGGCCGGTTGGTGAGCCGCCAGCTAGTTAAATAATGGTTACTGTATGCCTACCTGCCTGGTGCCTGTCATTAAAAGGATAGGATTCGGGAGGTACACGTGCTCAAAAAGAAGGTATCTCATAAGTCAGAAATTGCTGGCCTTATATAGGGGTGACACTATAATAAACAAACACTTTACCTATACATTACTTTTAAAAATAATGTTATAGTATGGCGATTATCTATGACTATGGCACTTCTACGTTCGTATTAACTTCTAAAAATATTACTACATAATTCCATAAACGACAGCGTCCTGCGTCCTGCGTGCTGCTTACTGCGTACTGTCTACCGTGTACTGCTTCCTGTGTGCTGCTTACTGCGTACTGTCTACCGTGTACTGCTTCCTGCGTGCTGCTAACTGCATACCGTCTACCGTGTACTGCTTCCTGCGTGCTGCTTACTGTGTACCGTCTACTGTGTACTGTTTACTGCGTACTGCTTCCTGCGTGAGCACTACTTAATGCGTACTATCTACTGCGTGCTGCTTACTGTTTGCTGTTTACTGCATACTGGTTATTGCGTGCTGCTTCCGTGTTTGATGAATGATGGATAAACTTTTAAAATATTATTGGACTAACAATAATACAGTTACTGAAATAACAGCTGTACTTGGAATGAAGCACATTATCTTTTACAGGTAGACGCTGATAACATTTTCGAAATTATTTTATGTTATATACTCAACAAAAATTTAAAGGGTCCCCTATAGTTTTTTCAACATATTTACTTATATATATGCCTTTTACTTTGACGGAACCATCGCACACTCCAAAACTTTCACTTGGATGTCTTGACAAGCATTTCACACAGATTCACCGCTTTAGACAGTGATGGCATCTACTATAATATTTGTAAATATGTACAGATCAGCTCAATCTGGTTTTTATTGTTTTCATGCCAATTGTCGGATATTCTTGGAGTGACTCCGAGACGAAATAATTACTTAAACCAATTTAATCATTTTTCACTCGTACTCGTCATAATTATACAGAGACTTCTGACGAAGCTTGGTTTGAAGAAAAGAGCCAACCCATCACCGGTTGATGATATAATCAATGCAATTGAACAGGAACTTGCCAGTGGTTCTGGGCATGTTATTGGAATCAGGCTGATGTCCATTGTCCGTTTAGAAAAGTTCACGACGATGCATTTGCCAAAAACTGTGTGATCGTTGGTAAGTCAGCTCACAACGAAAGAATTGAAAGGTTCTGGAGTTATCTAATTAGTGTATATACAAGGACATGTGCAGATTTATTTAGGGACACGAGAGACAGTGGGATCCTGAATGTCAGTAACCACCTATACATAGAATGACTTAGATTTTGTTACATTCCAGTTATTGGTTCAGATTTAAAATAAGTAATGGACACTTGGAATGACCATATAATACTGAAGCAGGCCGCCCACTGTCCAAAAGGACGTCCATCTCTTTTGTTTGACTGTTCCATTCTGTGGGGTTCACCAGATATGAGTAAGCCTGTATACTTGAACCTACTGAATAGGTGCGATGAAATTGTGCAAAGACATTTACCTGTAATGGGAGCTACAGACGAATTTTCAGAACTAGCTCTGGAAATAATGTTATTAGATGAAGTGCCACTACCATCTGTGTTGCACGAAGCTTTGGATACATTTGATGAACTAATTACAAAAATGGAACTTTAAGTTGTTGAGTTTATCTGCTACATGCAACAACATTGGTTACCAAAATGTTTAACCGTATTTCAACTGTCAGAATAATTAAATCATGTTATAGTCTGCAGGGATGTTTGTGAAGTTGGCAGACTGGCAGAGTAGCAGCGTGAACTTGGCAGACTGGCAGACTAGCAGCGTAGTAGCGTGAACTTGGCAGACAGGCAGCGTAGCAGCCTAGCAGCGTGAACTTGGCAGACTGGCAGACTGGCAGCGTAACAGCGTGAACTTGGCAGACTGGCAAACTGGCAGCGTAGCAGGGTGAACTTGGCAGACTGGCAGCTTAGCACCCTAGAAGCGAGAACTTGGCAGACTGGCAGCTTAGCAGCCGAAACTTCAAAGTTTAATATTGTGCTATATTGAATGAAATAGGTTTTTTCTCATAAAATACTTCAGAAGCACGAATTATGCGTAGAAACAATAAATACACGCCCTTTCATTTTGATATTTTAAATTTTATATTCATAAGTTTACGTTACTTGAAGAGCTTTCGTTGCAAGCAGACTTTTCGCTGCCAGCAGCCCAGCAACTCAGCAGACCAGCCGCTAAGCAGACCAGCAGACCAGCAGCTCAGCAGACCAGCAGCTCAGCAGACCAGCAGCTCAGCAGACTAGCAGCTCAGCAGACCAGCAGATCAGCAGCCGAAACTTCAAAGTTTAAAATACGACAGAAGCACATCTTATGCGTAGATACAATTAATATACATTTTGATATTTTATATCTTATACCGGTATTCATTTGCTTCCGTTACTTGAAGATTTTTTGATGCAAGCAGACTTTTCGCTGCCAGCAGCCCAGCAACTCAGCAGACCAGCCGCTAAGCAGACCAGCAGCTCAGCAGACCAGCAGACCAGCAGCTCAGCAGACTAGCAGTTGTTCTTTTTAATGGATTTTCAGGACATTCTCGACACTTTCTAATTCGGTCAACCAGTTGCTGTATGATTCAAATACATTTTCCATTCAATCTAGCAGCTTTATAAATGTATGTATTACTTCTACATTTGCAGATATGTTACAATATGAAAAAAAATTTGGCCCTGATTTCAACACTGCGGTTTCAAAAACAAAACAGTAGATTCAAAAGGTTGTATTATTTATTAAAAAACTAAGAAATAATATGAAAATGTAAAAACAAAAACAAGAGGGACTAAGTTTCTCACCTGACCTTTTGACCATGAACTTAATCGTATGGCACACTTTCTTGAGGACATGTTTGTTGATGATCCATAAATTAGTTCATGAGGAGTTGTTTAAAGTTTTTTTCAACTTTTAGCTCTAAAGGCCCCTACAAGAGGTCAAGCAGAACCTTTTAACAACACAATACAATACAATACAACAATACATGGCTGCTACAGACTAAGCTTGTTGTAATTCTGACCAATACTTTCAGAAAGTCTTAAGTACAAATGTTGAAGATGAACGACGGATTATTATATGGATGTCGGACCATCGGCCCTATGCTAATAGCTCACACCGGAACCAAAGGGTTCAGGTGAGGCTAAAAATAATTTGGGGAATCCTAGTAAATTTGACCTTTGGGGGACCTGCCTCTGAACCAAAAAACGCCTGTCCCTTACAAAGACAAATCCCTATATGAAAGTTGTTGAAGATAGAGGCAGTACTTAAGAAAATTCACTAATGCTAGGGTGAAGACAATACCCCTCCTTATTCTTTGAATAGTCGAGCTAAAACTCGAGTCTTACATGCCATACAGATACATGTAATTTTTTTTTTCAGCATATAAGATACATGGTATTGTACGACAAATAAAATAAATAAAAATAAATATCACATTCGACAATGACTAGGCATTAAAAATTAAAAAGAGTTTTGAGAATTAATGATTACAACATTACCAATAATCATTAACATTAAGTAACAGACAAATATATCCAGGATGACCCCGCTGGGGTTTTATATTGATGAAGAAATGAATTTTCTTATAATGAAATTGTACTTTTGTGATACTTTTATCGCAGAATGATCAACATTGCATAAAGTGAACATACCATATTTTCGTTTGAAAAAACAAACAAAGATGCTATGTCGCTTGGCCGCCAGGCCGCTAGGCCACTGGGGTTTTATGTTGATGTAGAAATGAATTTTCTTATAACGTACTTTTTTACATTTCAATCGCAGAATGAGCGACATTAAATAACGTGAATATACCATATTTTCGTTTAAAATATATGTTTAGTTGTTTAGCCGCTAGGCCGCCAGGCCGCTAGGGTGTCATGTTGATGAATAAATCAATTTTCTTACAACGAAATTGTATTTTTGCGATATTTTTCTCGCAGAATGAGCGACATTGAAAAAAGTAAAATTACCATTGTTTGGTTAAAAAAGATGTTTAGTCGTTTGGCCGCCAGGCCGCTGGGGTGTTATTTTGAAGAAGAAATCAATTTTCTTATAACGAAATTGTATTTCTGTGATATTTTTTTTCGTAGAATGAGCGACATTGAATAAAGCTTATATACCATATTTTCGTTTAAAAAGATGTGTAGTCGTTTGGCTGCTAGGCCGCCAGGCCGCCAGACTGCTTGGGTGTTATTTTGAAGAAGAAATCAATTTTCTTATAACGAAATTGTATTTCTGTGATATTTTTATCGTAGAATGAGCGACATTGAATAAAGCTAATATACCATATTTTCGTTAAAAAAAGATGTTTAGTCGTTTGGCCGCTAGGCCGCCAGGCCGCCAGGCCGCTGGGGTGTTATTTTGAAGAAGAAATCAATTTTCTTATAACGAAATTGTATTTCTGTGATATTTTTTATCGTAGAATGAGCGACATTGAATAAAGCTAATATACCATATTTTCGTTAAAAAAAGATGTTTAGTCGTTTGGCCGCTAGGCCGCTAGGCCGCTAGGCCGCCAGGCCGCCAGGCCGCTGGGGTGTTATTTTGAAAAAGAAATCAATTTTCTTATAACGAAATTGTATTTCTGTGATATTTTGATATTTTTTTTCGTAGAATGAGCGACATTGAATAAAGCTAATATACCATATTTTCGTTTAAAAAGATGTGTAGTCGTTTGGCTGCTGGGCCGCCAGGCCGCCAGACCGCTTGGGTGTTATTTTGAAGAAGAAATCAATTTTCTTATAACGAAATTGTATTTCTGTGATATTTTTATCGTAGAATGAGCGACATTGAATAAAGCTAATATACCATATTTTCGTTAAAAAAAGATGTTTAGTCGTTTGGCCGCTAGGCCGCCAGGCCGCTGGGGTGTTATTTTGAAGAAGAAATCAATTTTCTTATAACGAAATTGTATTTCTGTGATATTTTTATCGTAGAATGAGCGACATTGAATAAAGCTAATATACCATATTTTCGTTAAAAAAAGATGTTTAGTCGTTTGGCCGCTAGGCCGCTAGGCCGCTAGGCCGCCAGGCCGCTAGGCAGCCAGGCCGCCAGGCCGTTGGGGTGTTATTTTGAAAAAGAAATCAATTTTCTTATAACGAAATTGTATTTCTGTGATATTTTGATATTTTTTTTCGTAGAATGAGCGACATTGAATAAAGCTAATATACCATATTTTCGTTAAAAAAGATGTGTAGTCGTTTGGCTGCTAGGCCGCCAGGCCGCTAGGCCGCTAGGCCGCCAGGCCGCCAGACCGCTGGGGTGTTATTTTGAAGAAGAAATCAATTTTCTTATAACGAAATTGTATTTCTGTGATATTTTTATCGTAGAATGAGCGACATTGAATAAAGCTAATATACCATATTTTCGTTAAAAAAAGATGTTTAGTCGTTTGGCCGCTAGGCCGCCAGGCCGCCAGGTCGCTGGGGTGTTATTTTGAAGAAGAAATTAATTTTCTTATAACGAAATTGTATTTCTGTGATATTTTGATATTTTTTTTCGTAGAATGAGCGACATTGAATAAAGCTAATATACAATATTTTCGTTAAAAAAAGAAGTGTAGTCGTTTGGCCGCTAGGCCGCCAGGCCGCTGGGGTGTTATTTTGAAGAAGAAATTAATTTTCTTATAACGAAATTGTATTTCTGTGATATTTTGATATTTTTTTTCGTAGAATGAGCGACATTGAATAAAGGTAATATACCATATTTTCGTTAAAAAAAGATGTTTAGTCGTTTGGCCGCTAGGCCGCTAGGCCGCCAGGCCGCCAGGCCGCT
Source organism: Saxidomus purpurata (assembly GCA_022818135.1). NCBI lineage: Eukaryota > Metazoa > Mollusca > Bivalvia > Venerida > Veneridae > Saxidomus > Saxidomus purpurata. The sequence continues at coordinate 1,143,888 of JAFMSR010000004.1, forward strand.
GGGGTGTTATTTTGAAGAAGAAATCAATTTTCTTATAACGAAATTGTATTTCTGTGATATTTTTTATCGTAGAATGAGCGACATTGAATAAAGCTAATATACCATATTTTCGTTAAAAAAAGATGTTTAGTCGTTTGGCTGCTAGGCCGCTAGGCCGCCAGGCCGCCAGGCCGCTGGGGTGTTATTTTGAAGAACAAATCAATTTTCTTATAACGAAATTGTATTTCTGTGATAGTTTTTATCGTAGAATGAGCGACATTGAATAAAGCTAATATACCATATTTTCGTTAAAAAAAGATGTTTAGTCGTTTGGCCGCTAGGCCGCTAGGCCGCCAGGCCGTTTTGTAGCTAATATACCATATTTAAAAAGATGTTTAGTCGTTTGGCCGCTAGGCCGTTGGGCTGCTGGGGTTTTATGTTGAAGAAGAAATCAATTAAAAAGTATGTTAGTGTCTTTAATATGAAACAATTTTTTTTGAATGTTTCTGCTTTGCAAAATGAACTTATTTTAGTGACCATCAAATCAGGCCGCTAGGCCGCTCAGCCGCCAGCTTCACGCCGCTAGGCCGCCAGGCCGCTGGGCCGCTAACTTCACGCCGCTAGGCCGCCAACTTCACGGACATCGAGGAATATTGTATCTTTCAGGTAGAGTACTATTAAGATTTACGGGCTGTACATAGCCAATATGCTTATAGAATTAGGAAAACTAGACTCTGTGCAGACTTGTTTATTTAACATTTGTTTCAATTTATATCTGATAGACTGATGTTTCAGTTTCATTGGATGATAAAGATATTTATGAAATCTTAAATACTTTTATCTGAAATAAACTTTGGTACTACTTTTGTTGCTCTCTCAGTACTGATGGTAGCAATACGGTTCTTATTATTATGGGGTTCTCCATGGGGATAAAAATACTATGATTTCAAATTTTCATGATAATTTTGTCAAAAAAACATAAAATAAAAATAAAATTTGTTTGTTTCAGTGAAATATCCATTTTATTTCACTCATGAACACCAAAAACCAATAAAGAATATGTGACGGTGTATTGAAATTATGACATGGCGCATACAAAGGATTTAATTGGAGTATATCTTTATGTGCAGACCGATGTTTCATCTCAAGGTTCAGATTGATCAAACACTAAAACTTTTCGTACGTATCATGGTGCCAATATTTAACGTTGATGTTTATCAAAGAAGTTAAAAGAAGAATATACAAAAATATGATTAAGTAGAAAAGTAAATTTAATAGTTTTGCGGCGTTGCTTTTGTTGTTTAAGATAACCACTTTTTGAATAACTTTTGATTTTAGAAATTCCCGAATCGGCATCTTGAATTATCGGGAGTTTCCGTAATTATTTGGTAGAAATCCGCTTCTAAACCACAATATGCCATGACCATGAAAACAGTAATGATAATGATTATATTATTATATATGTAATTGTAATTAAGCAAGAGGGACATCGCTAACCTGAGTATTATTACACTTCTGGTTATAAAAGTGAAGCCTGCAGAATGTATGCATGATAACATAACTCCAAAGATAGTACAATTCAAATCCATTGCAAATTCACGGTGTCGACCTAACAGCGGCTTTTACGGTGCCCCGAACCTCCAAACACAGACACGGGATGCTAGCAGCTCATTACAGATAAGTTCGCAAATAATTGCCTGATGTTCACAATAGATTCAAACATTACTTGTTTACTATATTTTTAGAACAATTTCTTACGATTATCGTTAAAAAACGAACACAAAAACTTAAGCTACCTAAGCTAGTTCTGCATTTATTCATAATTTGACACATTTCTCATACAAACAATCCGTTCTACTTGTATACATTATTAACTTGCATCAATGAAACAGTCGCATTGTCATCTTAAGAGCTTCAGCATCATGCGAATTAAATCCTAACGAAATAGTAATGGCACCTTAGTCCATTAAATGTATGGTATAGGAGTCCTGTGAGGCTAAATATTTTAATATGAGTCCATTGGCATAATAATGTACATGTCGGTTTTAATAACTAGTCATTCAATTACGAACATTTTTATAACTTTGATCTACACTGTGATAAGTTATTAAGACTGTTCCACTAGACACCAATATTTTAAATATTGACAGTTGGCTCGATCTGATTTCAATGATCTGTAAATTCAGTACACACAAAAACGTTATTACCTTTTCAGTTTGACAACTGATACAGCGTAAAACCTTCATATTCGGAAAGTTGTTGCTTCTATTACTTCAAGATATATTTTACCAGTGACATTTGCTAGTAGATGATAAGGACACGAACACAATTAAACATTTGTATTCCATATAATTACTACCTATACAGATTTTGTATAGAAACAAATAGAAAATTTGAAAACACGGTTTCGCTAAATATACATAATAATGCCTAGGACTTGCCACCGAGACCCTAAAATAGTTACAAGGCCTTAGTCAAGACTGATTACTGGGAACGGGAATGACTTGACTTTGCTCCTGGTACTGGTCTTTATGTATACCGTATTGCAGAAGAGTCAATTCATGTATAAGTTGTATTATTTTACTGCAAAAGTGATAAATACTATGCTAACCATAGCATTTCCCACCAAGCGCCAACAGTTAAAGGCAGGTTAAAAGTGCAAAATTTTATAGGTAAGTTGCAATAGCCTAATGTACTCCTGTGTCAATGAAAATATTGATATCTGCGACAACTACGCTTTATTCGTGTCAAACATATCACATTTCTGAATGATCATGTAAGAGTGTGGGTGGTACGAGTTTTGCCAACAATTGGACAATATACAGAGCTACCTTATCTACAATTATAATTTTAACACATGTTTTTGCCTAACATTCTTAAAAATGTCATCTTCTTGGAAATTTGTTTTTAATACTTAACGATACTGTGAGCTTCAGTGTAGCAATGAATTTCATTAAAACGGCATATAGGTGTCAACATTTCTGTGTTGATCATTAGGAATCATACGCACGTCTTTTTACCATTATTTATAACCGTTCTTAATCGATTACATGTGTTTGAGCTGCGAATCTTTCGTTTCGTTTGTCAAAGTAACATGCGCTGCAGACTGACGCCGTGCAAATGAAGTTTAGTTATTATTCATAAGCTTTGCTGTGAGAATGTGAATGTGAAACACACAGGGATTTTTCTGGGCCTAAAATCACCACCAAAGCTCTGCCAGCTGTGCCATAGTTTCGCATTTCAACAGTTATGTCTTACATTCAGAGAAAACGTTGATTTCTGTTGCTTTGAAAACATTGCAAGAAATGCCTAATTCTTACTATGTCTTAGATACTGGAAAATGAATAATTTTGACACAAACACAAGCCATTTCTTTTCACTACTGACCTCTGTTGAACATTATTTTTCAAATACAAATACAAAATCGACATTAAACAATGCATACTGATTCCTTTCTTTAGCCGAATGGTATGTCTACGTGCATAATAACGACTGGAAATTAATTTGGAAAACAATGGAAAATGCCGTAGGTTCGTCATTATTGTCTCCACAGAGTACACCCTCTACTACCTTGCCAGCTTCAACCTTGTGCGCTGTCAAAGTTTGGCTCATTTCGTAGATGTTTTACTTTATTTATAAAGGTCTATAAGGGTATTTACCTAAATTTAGGCATTTCAATAATATGTATCTATTTTGATACTGAGGGGCCATATTTCATATATTGTTACACACGGTATGACATAAGCAGAGTTTTACCACGCTGTCAGACTTATGCTAGTAATAAATCAACATTCCGATTCTTCCCAAATAACGAATTCATTAACTTTCATAAACAAACTACTAGTGTTACAAAGCAATGTATGTACCACGGGTATACAATAGTTTTCGCTAAAAGGGTACATTTTTCTCTTTTGAAGTTTTGAAGATCATTCTACCGATTGCATTTGACAATGAATGTAACAAACAACTTCAGAGATTGATTTCATACATATGATAAATAAAACAATTCCTCTTCTATCTTCTTTTTCTTCCGACATTTGGCGGAAAACAATTAACAAGGAATCAAAACAAACAAAATAAACACTAGGAAAATGAGACCAAAATAAGAAAACGGCCTCGAAATATTGCTTTTAAAGTGTACAGGCAACGTTAAGGGACGTAACACGAATAGTAATTTAAATTTGCATCTTTACAAATTTGGACATACTATGTCTCTCAATAATGTTTTCAGTGATGACCGCTATAATGCCATTTAAAGTCCACGCAAAGAAAGGCTATATGTGTTATATTTGCGTGAATTATTTTTCATTTTCGATACTTTTTTTATTAAATATTATTTTTCTGACTTAATAATTGAGATCGTATAAATGTGTTAAACTTGATCATTCAAATAATTTCTTAATCTATATATATAATTAAGATCATAAACTTTTCTATGAGACTATGCGACTGTATCAATTAATTGAAGTTAAACAACTTGCAGCAAAAACTTTGATTTGGGGAATACTGTTTGAACAGAAAACTTGGATTCGTAGAATATTACTTAAGTTTTCTTAGAATTGCTTAAATGTCAATGTGCATGCACAGATTGCTTTGCTATGTTTAATTAAAAAAGATATTTTAAAAAAGTGACAAAAATGCAACAATTAAAATATATACGGTGACATATTTCTGTCGTAAGTTAGTCATCTTTACGTCGTGTTAAGTCACTTTCTGCGAATCTTATCTAAGACCTATGGCGTTTTTCGGTTTTGGGATGAAACAACTTTGGTCTAGAATAGGGTCATGTGATACATCATTTTTGTGTATCCATTTATCCCCGAACCCCCCCCCCCTCTCTCTCTCTCTCTCTCTCTCTCTCTCTCTCTCTCTCTCTCTCTCTCTCTCTCTCTCTCTCTTTAAACATGCTCACAAAAATGTTTTGACTGAAAGTATCAGATAATTATCTCATTATTTTTAGAGACCATCAATCTCCAAAAATGGACTGGAATGTAAATGAGTTGACTGGTACTTTGAAAACATTTAGCTCTCGCACTGTTCAATGGACAACTAAAGCAAGAGTAAAGTAAGAATGTAAAGTGTACCAGTTTTATTTATATACCCATGTGAGCATGGTAGCCATATATATATGATAAATATTAAACGTATCAGTTGATGACAAAAATCTCTTCATGTAAAATGTTCTTTAAATCGAGAAGGACTGTAAGATAAAATAAAATACCATATTCGCGTACATGTGTAGTATCATAATCATTCAAGGACACAACAGGAAGGTAAGACATTTGAAATGTATATTACCGAGCTCAGAATCTATTTGAGAAACTGTGCCTATCCAGATGTAGCCTGGTCACCAGGCCCTGAAATATCTATTTTACAAATTTATATCTCACTGTTTTGTTCCAGAGCCAGTCTACTATCCAGCGCTGATAATACTGACCCCGGTGAATAAAAAACGTATAATATAGACTGGACATGATATATGAAATAAAGCATTTTATCAAACTAGAAACTAGTGTAATCCAAAATATATGAAATATAATCTTATGAGAGATAACGTCATAGAAAAAAAATGATATATAAAGATTCAAAACAAGCCCTTCAGAAAACATCCGGTGAGAACATTTGGTCGAGGTAAGTCGCAATGCAGACGGTAACAAAGCAAAAAGATATCGACTGAGAACTTGACCAGCTGGTAATATGGTATGGGCAAAACAGTTGTATCACGGGAAACAAATCGTGGCGAAGTGTGACTGATACATACCACGGACGGAGAGGTGAGTCTGGTACATTGCGTAAGTTACATCAGTCCTACTCATGTATATAATAACCCACTTATACCTACTGAAACTGTAGACAGACATAAAATGTCAAATCTCCGTGTGACAAATGCAAACTTGTAAACATTAAAATGGTCAAAATGAGTATGCCATTTTGCCACATTTCAATCCTCCATACAACTCCAGACATACTTAACTAGGTCATCTTAGGTATCTTTTATCGCCGTGGATGACTTACATTATTAGTTTTGACAACAAATCAAATCATTTTGCCGAGTATTGAAAATCAATTTCTCCCTTTTCAAGTTGCAAAATCAATGCTCCTTTCTGATATAGAAAATATATAATCTATATCTGGATTCGGCTTTTTGTATGTCTTCGATTAAATTATAACTTTAATTTTAATCGACCTATGATTGTGAATATCGATAGAAAGGTAAGGTAGGTACTGAAAATGCTTAGAGTAACTTTCATTTGCGTTAACATCTCTAATTATAATTAAAATGGTGAATTAGTATTATACGGGACATATTGCTTTTTCTATATTGGTTTTGATTTGATATAAATAAAGCGCCGAAAAACAGTGAAGCATTTCTTTACTTTAATTTGCAAAATTTAAAAAGTTTAAGAAAATTACGATAACGACTTGAATGCATAACTAGAATGTTTTATTTTCCAAATAAACAAGTTTGAGGGATATCGTATTCAAGTAGAGTACTGAATATATCTACAAAGGTGTTTACAGCATTAGGAAAACTAGACTCTGTGACAATGTAATATTTGCTTTCATCCAGTCCTTTATCCAGATATCAATGTGAAGTATTGCTGGTTGTGTTGGACAGAGAACTGATTATCTTGATATGTTTACACCAGTAATATACATATATATATATAATCACGATTATATCTGCTCATTGAAAACAGGGATGAAAATCGGGTTAGTAGGGTGGTGTCACGTAGTGAATTCCTTTAACATTTACTCCAAAACTAAATATTTTCTATTCTCTCAATTCACAATAGTAGTATTTTGCATTGCGTCATATTCTTACACGTGTTACTTTTGTTTCATTTTGAATTGTCATGCTCTTTAAAACATTTGCTCGGTATATTTTCCCTATATTTCCACTTTGTATGTCTACAAAGTTTTCGGGCAATTTGTAATATACTTATACTCGTGTATATACATGTATATTCAGAAATACTCTGTATTATTAATTGTAAAACAATTTTAAATAACGTGTCGACCACAACAAGAGTAATAATTATGTGTTGGTGTATTGAACTTATGACAGGGCGCATACAAATGGTATAATGGGAGTTAATCTTGTTGCAGACCGATGTTTAATCTCAATGTTCAGATTGACCAAACACTAAAACTATTCGTACGTGGCATAAAATCGACGATAGTTATTATCTGTAACCAACGAAGAGTTTAAAATGGATCACTTAACATAACATTAAAATATTTCTTTGCTGTCTTTACGTCATATTTGTTTTCATTATAGAGTTACTTTTCAACTAAACCAACTGTATATAAGGTCATATATTAGTTTTGACATATCTTAAATATAAGACTATTTTGGCATACATTCCAATACACTTGGTGCCAAATAAAATTAAAGAAGAATATTCAAAATGATGAGTAAGTACAACAGTAAATTTGGCAGTGTTCGCGTCGTTGCTTTTTTGTTCGAGATAATTTAATAATTTAAATCAGAAATTCCCGATATAATTACACAATAGGGACATCGCTAACCTTTCTGGTTATAAAAGTGAAACGAGCAGAATGTATATATGATAACATCTTTCCAAAGATAGTACAATTCAAACTCATTGCAAAGTCACGGTGTTAACATATCACGGCCTTTGCCGTGCCCAAAACCTCGAAACACAAGAACGACAGCTCAATACAAACAAGTTCGCAAAGAATTGCCGAATACGTAAGTTTGTATTTCCGATGTTCACAATAGATTCAAAATTACTTTCTCACCGAACTTTATGAAAATCTTCTTACGATTATCTTTCCGAAAACGAAGACAATTCATTTGAGTTACCTAGGCTGGTCGGGTACACCCCCACTTTTCTGCATTTATTCATTGTTTGACACTTTTTCCATACTGACCATCCGTTCTACTTGTAAATATTACTAACTTGCATCAATGAAACAGTATTGACTGTTGCCTCGATCTTATTAATTCAGTACACACAAAATCGTTATTACCTTTTCGGTTTGACAACTGATACAATGTTTTTCGCTAGCCTTTCTTATATTAAATTTTGTTATATTTATACTTTTATACTTGGAAGGTTGTTGCTTTATTATTTCAAGATATATTTTATCAGTGGCATTTGCATGTAGATGATAAGAACACAAACACAATTAACATTTGAATTCTGTGATAATTATTTTGAATCATACGTACATCTTTTTCCAATTATTTATAACCATTCTTTCTGTTGCCTTAATCGATTACATTTGTTTGAGCTGCGAATCTTTCGTTTCGTTTGGCAAAGTAACATGCTCTGCGGACTGACGCCTTAGTTAATGTTCATTAGCGTTAAGGTAACAATATGAAATTAGACCAGTGTTTAGGGTCCATAATTATATTAACTGTTTTTCTATGTTAAGCTGTAGCGGTCCTTTTGTCAGCCGAGCATAAACACTTTTTCGACAAACAAGCCTGTGAAATTTGGTTGAAATTTGCTCAGGGCTACAGAAGGGCATGTCGTTTAAATAATGTTCTATTCTGAGCTCTGGTGACCTTTTTATGAAGTGAAAATCTGTAAAGTTTATTTGAAATTGGCTGAATGATTAAAAGACGTTGTAAAAATGTTTTTCTATGTTAAGCTCCGACGCCATTTTGTGCAGCATACCGGAGCGTAATCGTATGGGCAGCTTAGTAGGAAACCAACTCACGAACATGTCTGTGAATGTGGCCAACATTGGGCCAGTGATAGAGAAGGAGGTGTTTTTTAAATGTTTTTCTATTTCTACCTTTGTAGTGTATCAGAGCAAAACTGTTTGAGCAATGTTGTTATAGCAATTCATTTCGTCGTAAAGATAGAACATATCGAATATAATAGATGTGTCTGTACAGATAGGAAATAATTCAACCAACTATTCAAAAATGTTAAAAAACGAAAGAACGTAACCATGATGTTCCCGAAATAATGATATTTACATGTCGAAACTACGAAACAACGCTGACGAAAATAACAAAGTTGCCAGTACAAAGTAATATCGACTTTTCAAAATCGTTGGCTCGCTGACATTCGTGCTTTCGTTTCAGGTTTACTTTATGCGACGATGGCCATAACAGGACACTGTACGCAGACAAGTAAAAACCTGTTTCTTTTTTTGTCACAGAGATAAACCCCTATACACTTGACAACAGACACGTACCGTCTAATAGCGTCATATAAATATTTAAATAAAAGTGCAGTTACGGCTCAATGAAATCTAGCTATACTGCATAATGTTGATCCTTAATCTCATCTGAGAAAGGAGGTGTTCTTGCTGAAGCTGTTAATATGATATTTAAAATGTTACATTTAGATCAAACTTATCCTACGCCCAACTTACTTTTGACTGAGTGACTTCTTCCAATAGAATAAATCCACTAGATTATATGAATAACACAGTGTAATATCTGTATTTACAGTCTAAATATTGACACATAACAAAACATTTGTTACGTATTTAAATAATTCTAAAATAGTCTACACACAGAAAATCTATCAACTCGAGAAATGTTTTCCTTTGAAAAATGTTCGATAACACTCCCAATTTTATTTTGCTGCTTTGTGCGCATGCGCAAGATCCAACATGTTATATTACATCCACAGGGGTTTATTATTGTCTACGAAAAATTCTTATGTTGACAATTTGGTTGAATTGTTGTATCTTTTTTAAACTTTGTTACATTATGTCATTACGGCATGAACCTGTTAATGCTTTAATATAACACATCCAAAGTTAAATATGTCCAGTACTTGGAAAGGCGTTATGTGTTACGGGTTTCATACCAGTGTAAACATGCCTTACTTTTTGAAATCGGCATTTAAAAAGTCATAAACTAGCATGCATTTTTATATATCATGGTGGCTTTTTCAGTACTTTTTTGTAAATAACTTTGATCCTTTTGCAAATGTAAACCTAACGGTTATCTAATAAAATGGGACGCTTCATTTTTAAATTAGTGAAATATTACTAACCTGAGCCTTTACCCCTGTGGATTTCTTTTTCGACAAGGCAAGGTAATTTGAGATCATCCCATTTTCTATTTCTAAATCATAATGATTTGTCATTGTAGTGGTTCACGGCCTGTAGAAACACGGAGCATAGAAACACGGAGCACAGAAACACGGAGCATAGAAACACGGAGCACATAAATTATTATTTGATTTTGTATCATATTTCATATATCATGAATATTAAATTAAGTGTTTTTCTTTAATATGTTGCCAATGTTTGAATAGAAGAGTTGGTTATTTCAATATACATCATTGTAAAATATCGCATAATAACTTTTTGAACGTTTTCAATTCGTCATGTAAATGTCGATTATATTGATCTCTCTAGAGCCACTGTTTATAGCTAACATTCCCATGGTCGTCTGTCTGTCTGCTCGTCTGTCCACTTTCCACTCTCAAAAACGCCTTGTTGCATTCTCATCAGATTTGGTGGGAAGCATCAATATGAATTCTTGTTTTGCATATTGTAATTTTGGATCAATGGTCATAGGAAATCGTGTCAGAATGATGTGTTGTTGTGCATATTATAATTTTGGGTCATATAATCAAGGTCACAGGGACCTGAATGTTGACAATCTTGTCCACACATCATCTTCGAAAACCTTGTTGGATTTGCATCAAACCATATTTCTGCAGGGAATGGAATTCTTTGAACAACTTTGATATAGTATGACTTGCAGTTGTGCACATTATAATTTAGGGTCATAAGGGTAAAGGTAAAGTAGAAGCTTTTCCTCTCTTGATCTCCTTAACCCTTAGTTGGATTTTCACAATACTTTAAGCGAAGCACCAGTATTAAGTTTAGTTGTGTGTATTATAATTTGGGATCACATTATCAAAGGTCAAGGTAATAGGGACCTGATGATTATAAGTATTTCCGCTCTTCTGTACTTCAATTTAGGGTCAGAGGGTCAAGGATCAACTCACAAGGGTTTATAAAATTAAGGTTATCTGATGGCACATTCAGCCTTTCTTTCTAAAATGTCTACAAGTTACGTACTATCTTCTTTGAGTTACAACACAGTTTAAAATTGTTAAAAAGACACTTTTACCATCTCTCTAAGTCAGTCATATACAATGTCATTGACAATTTATTTTATAAAAACTATTACAATGTTAGATAAAGTGCTTTAGAAAAATAATCATTTATACTCTATATACAATAATTTCTGTCAAACCCCAGGTCAAAAACAACAACAATGTGTTGATATTAATAGCAATCATAGCTACAGTATACATTCATTAAAATTCGTTTTATTTATTCAAACTATCACCATTGTTCAATCAGTATCTCTAAACTGCTATCAGTTAGTTTCCGTTCAATGTATGTGCGTATGTCTTATGTCCAAACTTGTCTGGTCTTTAATACTGTCACACTTTGGGATATTCTTAAACACCTTTGCAATTGTTTTCTTTAACAATGCTCACATGATCAATTCACTTTACTGTCACTTGTATTTGGTAGAAAAGAATATTAACTTTTTGAAACGGCAGACATAATAGTCTGCATGCAAATTGTTAACTTCTACTACATATACCGTGTGGTAACATTTAATTTAAGAAATAAAATTAAATGAACGCCCAAAGAAGTTAAACAAAGTGATTGTTCTATATCAAAAGATAAATTTATATTCATATGACAGTCTACTAACTAACTTGAAAATAATAGCAGGCAATTTGTGTTTCTGCCAACATTTTCTCTTTTTTTTTCGTTACACTAATTCAATTATTCTCAATTGATTTTTTATCGTGATCATTTTGGTCCTTTAGAATATCTGCCCGTGCCACTACAATTGCCATGAATTGATTTTTACACTGACGAGGTCATGTACAGTAAATAGGTGGCGACAGCGCATGAAGGTACATTTATACCGAAGTTCAACTGTGATCGACTGCTACTAGAGTCATTAAATGCACTAACGGAAGTATTGATATTTAAGTACACAGTTATCTCTAACAGCTACATTATAATAGTCGAACTATTGGAGTAGTAACACTATTGATATACATAAATAAGTCAATAATTTAAATAGTGACTTCTTAGTTTCAAATGTCAATCTGAAAAGACAAAAACAAAATATTTCGTAGAAGTTAAATTATCCCAGTTTGTCAGAGGTTATACCTCGTTCAAGAACATTAGTAAAGTTTTTACAATGTACGCATCGTATTTAAGATAAAATCCGTGTGTTTTGAGTACCAAATTACTTATTATAATATCAACTGTTTTAACGTCTAAAGAATAAGATATCTTTTGGTAAACGTGGTACATTGTTTGAAAAGAATCACCATGTATATAATCACATGTGTAGATAGTCGTCTATACTTGTGAAATCAAGATAGGAAGGAGACTAAATTATGAAAGCAAAGAATGTAAACAATTTGTACATAACAAAAGACAAATATATCATGTCACCTTTAAGTAGGTTTCGAAACGTACGATTGCTTAAAGCTGAAAATGCATATTTAAAGAGAAGAAAACCATATATACACATTATCTACCATGTAACGACTGTATAATTATACGGATTAAAATGTAATGATCGCAAATAATTTTATAAACCAAGTGTTTGGTGAAATATACCCTGATCAACGTTGATTAGTTTAACCGCGGCATACATCTGGTACAAATTTACTGGCGATATTTCGGCGCAGCCTGTATTAAGCTTGCTTTTGACCAAAAGTTGGTACCCTTTCAAACGCCAATGAAATGACAAGATTTGGATTTAAAAATATACTCTATAAGGCACCTCTTAATTGGATAATACCGCACGAAAAGGGTCAAAGACATACTTTTGCGTTTTCAGTCTTTTATTATGGTTTTATAATGTTAGTAAGTAGTTCATATTTATCAACATTGATCAATAATGTTACTTCCAAAAGTAATGTTAATCATGAGTGTAAGGTTATGATACTTTCTCGACCAGTGAATAACGGTCAATATTCCGAGCAAAATATTTTACAAGAAAAACAAGGATTGAGTTTGATTTCCTCATGTACATATCACGGTATGGATTAAACCACAATTGGAGAGAAAATGCGTAAGCGGCCGGTTATCTCAGCCGGAAGAGCATTTTGCCTTGTAAGCGAAAGGTCTCGGGTTCGCGTCCTCGTCAGAGTGCACATGTTTCTAACCATGTGACATTTGGCGCCTTCTTACTGCATAAAGATAAAACTTGACAGGATTTTCACAATGAAATCCAACTAACCATCTCTTTCAAATACTTAAAATCGCGCCGACTATCTTTTTTAAAGATATTTCTTGTTATATAACTGCTTACCACGTTTTAACCATGACTTTAACCAGTGTTTAATTTTAACCATGTGAGAAATTATTTATACAAAGGGTGCAGCTGATGACTATTTATATTTCATGGCTCCCTGTTTGATATTATTTTGTTTTTAACTGTTTCGTTTATACGTAGAAACGCCTACAGTCGTACGCTTTAATAGTTTGACATTTTTATATCATGTCTTTGGTTCTTCCTAAATAAAATGTTCAACTGAAGACAAGATGACAAGATTTTAGCTAAGGGAAAATCATGAACCCCTGACATAGGAAGGTTCTCGGCATCAAACTATCGAAACGTCAAATTAAATGTACAAATAACTATGGAACGCCAAAGCTGTCTTATATTGATCACTCTATGTTTATTGTGTACCGTCTTTATTATATTATGTACATTTCTTATTATATGCTGTATATCAGGGGTTGGAACATAGCCCCGTTTATTCAGAGGGTTAAGCGATGAACCTGTATCCGCGGAGGAAAAATGGCGGACAGTGCTTTCTGAAAATGAAAGTAGAGCCACATTTTGACGTGTATGCATACCTTCAAATCTTTGAGTACTTTCATCAGGTGAAAAACACCGGCTCTGTTCTTTGTTATACAAGTTTTAATTGCAGCTAAACCCACTGTAAAGTGTTGTGCTGTTGACAGTGACAATATGGACAATATGGCCAAAAAGAACGGTATCACACACCTCTTTGTCTCTGCATAGAATATTACGCAAGTTTTGATATCTGCCATCGTTAATTTATAATCGCTAAACCGTATCCGTTTGACGAATATTTACGCATGACGTCCAACAAACTTATGCGTTTGCAAGAACACGGCTATAAGCAGATCATAAGTACACTTTGAAGTGAACATACGTCCATTTTCTCATTTAAAATGTCAAACTAAATGGTCAAAATCGGGAGTCACATGATTTCACATGGATTTCTGTAGGAAAAAGGTTTAAAATGTTCTTCTCTTAAACCACAAGGCTTAGAGCTTAGATAGTAGGCATGTAGCATTGCCTTGTGGACTTCTACCAAGAGTGCTCAAATCATGACATCCGGGTAAGCTAAGATATAAAGAGTGTAGCATTGTGTAGTGGATATCTTCCAAGATAGTTCAAATCATGCCGCAGGCCAACGGTTTTTACATATGTTTGCAAAAGAATTTGTTTTAAATCTGATTGTCTCAAAACAAAAGACCTAGAACTTAGATTTTTGGCAAACAGCATTGTTTAACGGTTCTCTACAAAGATTGTTCAAATCTCGAAAAACTTTCAACTCCAAAAAAGACCTTTACCAACGAAAATGAACAATATATCCAATACAGAGTACACTGATTTCATACTAATTCCATATTGTACGAAAAAATTTAATTTGAAACTTTTAGACGTTTTGCTTAAACTAATGTGTAATTTAGCAAAACGTATCACCTATAGGATATAGTACTGAAAGTGTGCCAACTAAGATGGACATCTTTCTCCACAGAAAACCTGATTTACCGAAAACGGTTGCTTTTGTTTCAAAGAATATTCAAATTATTAAAATTGATAAAAATCAAAAGACACAAAACTACTTTTATAAACTGGCTTATACAACAAAGAAACAGAGTGAATACAAAATTTGAAATCAATAATACAGATCAACAGAAGTAATGGGCTGTGTGTATACGTTAATGGCCAGAAACTTGATTTGAGTAAAAATTTTGTCGAGCATTTCTTTGACAATTTGTACCTTAGTGAACTGGCTGGCTGTCAAAAGTGGCCGAAATAGAATGATTAGTAAACCTGTCTTCCATTTTTGGGGTTCCTCAAAAAATACAGCCGATGTTAATTTTGCAAGATTTCTGATACCCGGCGGCAACAACTCTACAACGATCGATCTAGCTTTTTGTTTTCGAACTTGACCGAGATATAAGAAAATAAACATTGTTACCAAATTTGGTGACAGCCGCATAAAAATATTCGATTAAGAGAGCTAAATTACCATGCAACTAATGTTTAGTATGTGTTTGCAAAACGCCAACGTGCATAAACTTCATGCAACAATGCTGCAATGTACTTCAAAAATAGACTGTTAAAAGTTTTAAGGGGATTTTATCCAAATTTTTTTTTACCTTCCTCGACATTTTGATTCGTTGATAAGATGTTAAGCAGTTCTTTTCTGAACTTCCTTAATGATCTGGTTTCAGGTTTATAAATGTGTCTGGGCCAAATCTAGCCTACTTCACAAGACACGGCTGTAAAGTAAGGACACATTGTCATTTTTTTTAAGTTAAAACCCGTACTGTAAAGGCGATATCATATTGCATAACTTTAAATCAGATAGGATTGTGCTAAAACTGAATAAATTTAGTTTCATTGTAGATGTATCTATTTTCTTTTCATCAGCCGAGTTTTAGGATGATAAATAATATGATTATGTTGCATTCAATTCCACAATACTTTTGAAATACTTGCTGGAATTATGACTGTTTGATTAAAAGTTTATGTCACTTGAAAGGAATTTTCTGCAGTATCTAGCCTAAGTGGGGAACTGGAGCAAATTGGAGCAAAATGAGCTCTGTCATTTCATTCCGAAAAAGTACATAGTACTATCATAATTACTGTAGCGGGGGAGACTCCGTGCATGCATGGTCAAGATGAAGTCTGTCAACACTATATTTAATCTTCCTTACTTGATCAAGTCTGTACAAGGACTAAGTGACTCAATCAGTCTATCTGTTATCACGTACTTCACATGACACCTCCACACTCGGCTATTGTCGTACTGACTTTAGTTTTTGCCAATGTTTCTCCTTTACCTCACTGAAGATATCCAACATAAATTTCAACAAGAAATTAGTGTCTAAACACAGTATTTTATCATCTTTCCTTATAGAAGACTTGAATGCATTTTATCGTACAATACCCTTACATTGCACGAAAGTGTACTGCCTGCAGCGGTAGGCATAGATACAATGTTTCACTGGAAAACGCAAGTAGACATACGATGACGGTTATTTAACAGGCTGATGATTCACCAGCTGGCTATATCAGAACAGACCCCTGCTGGGATTCGAGCCGCCGACCATGCGCTCCAAAAGCGGTGGCCATAACCACTAGACCAAAGGAGTAGATTCTTACCCTGCAATTATCTGTGTACCTTGCAAACTTTTTTATAAAAAATAAATTTATGAAAGCAGTATTTATCTCTTGTCTCAGATGCTACTTATCATCGCAAGTCATATAACTTTTCAGTCCAAAAAGAGATATCATTAGTAGATCAGTGGTCCAGTGGTTAACGCGTTGGACTTGTAATCCAGGGATCGCAGGTTCGATCCTCCGCTCCTCCACTAATATAACTAATGGTCTTTCGGTTCCTGTATCTATATTAAATATAAATTTTATGATAAAGCATGTTTATAAAATCTGCATAATATTAAAATATTCTATATTAGTGTTTGAAAAAAGTGAATATGGTTCATTATACTTAAAGCTGGTATGTTTGTTTCTTTATATACTCTGTTTTATTGTTATCTGTTCAAGCTAAGAAACAACTGTGCACTGAGATACACATTTATTCCTCAAAACAATGCATTCAGTTATAACTTATTACTTTTCATCCTTGCATCTTCCATGCAGAGTTATAACTTGCATCACCAAGTGCATGATAATTCAATCAAACTTTTTTTCAATTTGAAACGCCATATGAATACTTTCCTGTATGAAACACAGAAATGCTAGTGTGGAATGTCAGACAAAACAGCAGGACATTTACGTCAGGTCTACCTGTATGATCAGCCAAGAACAAGTGTCTGGACAGACTGTACCTCCCTGGAAAAGAAGTTGTATGGCAGGAAGAAGGACCTCAATACGACGGCTTCATTCGCCGCTGTGACCGGGGAGACGGTGTCGACCGTGAGCACAGTATTGAAGTGCCTTGCAGCCATCATCGCCACGGAAAGATGGAAATCGAACACTGAACCATCTGATTCTCTGTGATTGTACCACGGCTCCTTCGTTATTTGACCTGGCATTTCAATGGTACAAACTAAGCAACAATGCAGTAACTTGACTGTTTGATTTTCCTGATTTCAAGCTAAAGAAAAAATGCACCATATTTGATTGACGTAAAAGACTAAGGTGCAAAAGACTACACTTATTTCTGAGAGCTGACGTCTGTCTTCTGTATGTGCTACAGTAGTAGAGAGTATATAGGAAATGCTTCTTTGTTCTGGTACTTTCTAGTTATAATTAGATAAGCTGACTTTAAGTGATGCAAGAAATAGGCGTAAAACTATAATGAAAAAACAACAGCAGAAAAGTACCACGAAATAACAACTACAAGTTGGGTACAACTTTATTTTGGTAAACGTCCATTACCTGTGTGGTTTCATAGTATTCAAGTATTATCAAGTAATCATAGTTTGTAAATGTACTAGTTCTCGCGTTACAGGATGTAGGATTTCAGTCTCAGGTAAAAACTTTACAACCTGTCGCATGTAGCTGCTAGGATTACGTCTACACTACTATTTAAATTTTCCACAAATATTCTGTTTTTGACATGTGACCCTTGAATTTTTTATCTACTTTATCATTTTCCCTACTTTGCATATTATGAAAGGAACTATTGAAAACATTTTAACGTTAAAGTTTCAAGTTTAAGTAATAAGATAAGTGCGAAGTCATTATAAAACAAGAACGATCTTTACAAAAAGATGGTCGGTGCGATTTTGAGAATGTGAAAGAGATAGGTTCAGTTGTGTAGCTATATTTCATATATATCAAGTTTTAACTTTATGCAGTAAGAGGGTAAGAAGATGAAACAAGGCCAAACTATTGATATGCTACATTTGTATTACTACAACTTTTCTACTTTTTGCAAATCGCATATTATATTGCTAAAGATGGGTATCAACGTAAAATGGCCAGACGAATATGCCAAAATAATATAATCATGTATGTTTTATTACTCGAAAAGCCAGTTCAAGCACTTTGAAGTTCACTATAAACTTTGAATGAAATTTTAAAATCTTTTTCATTTACCGATGAGGGAGCGACGATGATAAACTGTATTGAATATTGAACATATGAAATTTAATAATGCACTTTATACACCATCACGTACAAATGTATGAAAGTGGACAAATGCATTTCTCCAGCTGAAAAAAAGTTCGTTCACTGTTTGATAAATTGATTTTCTTCACTGTTTAGATCATTTTACACAAATATATCATACACAAATAAATGTATTGATGAGGTTTTACTGTGTTATAAGCAGTAAATTCACAAAATAAGTTATTTTATTTGATAAAGTTACTCAGTACTTCCTACTGGTATATTTATGTTGTTCCTCTTTCTTCTTTACAAGCCTTGCTCTAAACAGCAGAAACGTTAGAGGTCAATTGGTATAATTTCTATCTTTTGATAGTCCCATTATCGTTTGTACATTTTCACATGTTCTTCGGTAAAATAGTCCCTTGACATTTTGTGCTACAGTACTTGCAATATTAAAGGTCGTTTCTTTATGCCGAAAAGTGTCACAGTTGTAACACTTGAAAAGCTGCCCAATATATCTTTCTTGTTTGCAAGAAGTGTATATACTGTGTAGAATCTGATAGAATTTTGAATCTAGAGTTATGCAGTGATCGAACTGTAACTGTAAATATTTAAATTTGTTCGCACAGTTTTGTACTGCAGATGCATGTTGCAGCCAAAACTGCGAAACATTTCAAACTGTAGTTGATACAGCGCGAGTTTGTACTCATTTAGCATGAAGACAGTACACGCTAATATATACACTTCTTTCATTATATTTGTTATATCTAAATATCATTTACTAGTCTTTCCTTGTGTGTTACAATTCCGTCTAGGGAGGCCACACCTCGTATTTTAGTTGTGCAATCACTGGAATGGCAGTGGCCATTATATATAAACTTCATCGACTTCCGGAATGCCTTTGACATGTTAGACCGAGCTACTATATGGAAGATCAGGAAGTGTAACGACATTCCAGATAAAATAATCAACATCATACGGAAGTTGCAAAAGAACATGATCTGCCATGTTGTCCACGCCACTGACATCAATACTTCATTTGCTGTGACAGCAATGGTATTCTCACTTCCAATATACCGGATCATGAAGAACGTCACTAGTCAGCCATGGGCCAACAGTGGACCTTGACCAAGCTGTTGGAAGATATTTGAATTTGACGGGCTACTGTCTCATTTGCATCAGCACATGCAGGTCAAGACTCAGAGTCTCAGCAGGGTAGGTAAGGGTGTTGGTCTTGAGTTCAACATCACGAAAAAACAAGAGCATGCGACGTTACAAGACACGCCCTAGGTATGAGGGGTATTTAGCCAATTGACGAGGTCGAAAGCTTCACCACTGCAGTGTTGTAAGTCGGACAGTGGATCTGATGACGACTTGAGGATCAGGATTGGTAAAGTGAGCAAGGACTTCAACAAATCAAGACCCATCCGGAACACCCGAAACATCTACTGTAGGACAAAGCTAAGGCTTTTCAACTCCAACGTATGCTGCATGGCTCTGAGACCTCGAGTGTAACCAGAAGTTGCATTTGTTTGTCAACAACTGTCTCAGAAAAGTGTTGAAAATAGACTGGTTCGACTAAGTCTCTTACCAATATATTTGGAGAACAAAACAGGACCCCGTCACCAACACCATATAGGAAGCACAAGCGGAGGTGGAGGGGGCACATTATGCGAAGGGAAGAATTAAACATCATACGACAAGCACTTGATTGGAATCCACAAAGCCAGAGAAGACGAGGTTGAATAGTCAGGACTTGGCGAATCATTCTGCATGCAGATTTGCGGAAGATCAGGTTGTCCTGGGTTGAAGCGAAACGGAGAACTGTACCACGAGCCCTGAGTGAGTGAGTGAGTGAGTGAGTGAGTGAGTGAGTGAGTGAGTGAGTGAGTGAGTGCGTGCGTGCGTGCGTGCGTGCGTGCGTGCGTGCGTGCGTGCGTGCGTGCGTGCGTGCGTGCGTGCGTGCGTGCGTGCGTGCGTGCGTGCGTGCGTGAGTGAGTGAGTGAGCGAGCGAGCGGTGTCTTATAGAATCAATAGAGCTAAACTATTGTAAAATATGTACTTACATGTCCCCGTTGGCAATAAGTTTTTACATTTTCAGGCAAGACTGAGGAAAATTCATACAAGGTGAATAATCGTGTCATTTTAACAGTTATGGAACCGGCATGTCACCTTTACGCTATGTGACTAAGATTTACATCACAAACTCACATTTCTAAATCGAATTTGATCTTGAATATCAAGAATATCATTTTGAGTACAAACTTGTAATATTGTGAAATTAGCGCACTTTTCTCAAACAAGTTTAAATACGGGCATACTGAAGGCATGTATGGGTATGTTTTATAATTGCACACACAGTTTCATAGAAAGCAAACAAAAAGAGTCAAGAATATTCGGTAATTAGATATCGTTTGGGATCGGGTATTGCGTGGTAATTTCCAGAACCATTTATGAATACGTGTTTCTTAGAAAACCGAAAACAGTGCATTTCAAAGTACTTACATACATAACATACGACCTTTTTACATATTTTACTTGCCGCTGTTTCCAATCTGTCAGTATTAAAATCAGCGGCATTTATTTGACTATAAATATATTATATTGAATTGCTTTTAGAGCCAAGCGTGTTGTGTGACAAATACAAATACATTATATTACATGATTACGCAGTATAAAGCCAGTTTCGGTTTCATGTGTCATAAATAATTTGTTTGTGTTATTTATGCGCTGGTTAAAAGACATCATTTCTTTTTCAATTTACTTGTTCAAGCGTGGTATGCGATAATTATGCTTGTGACCTTCATCTTTAACTTTCCTAAAATACAACTAATTTTGGGAATTAACAACGACTTCCTTGAAAGCCTATCCTTATTATAGGTTGTTTTCATAAGTTTCTTTTGGTTAAAACTGGAGAACAATAAATACCTATCGTTTGATCTGTTTCAATTTCAGCGTTACCTTGAACGCATTTAATTCTGAGAATTCGCATTGACTTCCGTGAAAGTTACTTTAAAAACGAGTAACTGTTGTGGTACATGTATTTGTTAAAATGATTAAATGCAGTAACTGTTATTTTTTATTTTTCTTGAAAACAACCAAAATGCGATAAACATATTTTATCTTCCCTTTTTACATATATTCCTGTAACTTCTACGAATATACAACATCTTTCATTTTAGACTGTTTAGTAAATAAAACAGATAAAAGTGATACTTAATCTAGAATATTCAAGAATATCAATTTTGATATTTCACATGTACAATAGCATTTGAAATTCGTATTCCCAAAATTATATACAAATGTACAGAACTGAGCAAAAACTGTTAATCATCGTTTGAATAAGTCTACAAATAAAGCTCTGTGCAGAAGGATGAAGAGACTAACAGGTGTAATCTTACAAAAGAAAATATATCGTGTGAGTTACTGAGGCCTGGCGCAATCTAAGTATGACCTCATGTTTGTTAAAGCTGTCTTTCATTTTTTCTATTTGTTTTTATATTATTACAATTGTTTTCGTTTAACCGTTTAAATATTTCATTCAGTAATTAAGGAAGTAACAGATTGGTTTTCATTTCGTAAACATTTATGGAGTTGTGTATAATAAACTACAATATATATGCGGAAGAACGTACACCTGGTTCAAACAACGGTTTGTATCATACCTTTGCGTTTATTTTCTAAACATAACTGATGTGGGTTAATTGTGTACACAAAGTTCATTCCAAGTGAGGAGAGGTACTCAATAACTTGCAGTAGCTTCTTTTTTCTGGGGTTTACAAATTGTTGTCATACGGCCTATTGATTATATGTATCATAGCGTTTTAAACATTTGCATAAACATTAAGGACCTGCCAAGATTGTATTACATTAGATATAATTAAAACCAGACAGGGTAGAAAAACACACGGTATCTGATACCCTTGAAAGGATGTACCTTGTAGGTTATAACAAATCGCTGGAGTCACGAACAAACGGTCTGATCACGGTAAATAGTCGTGATTATGTCTGAAACCTGACTAATTTGTTCTACATTGTATTTTATGTTACATGTAGTTTTACAAATTCGTGAAAAGTGGATTGCGCGGCACAAAGTGTCTTAACTAGTTTAAGAAGCTAGATACACATAGGTTAGTGTAGTGAGCAGAACAGCAAAGTTCAGCAAATGGTTTCAATGTAACTGTACATTCTGTAGCACATCACTGCCCATGAGGCCCAGACATAGGTATTAATTATGCTTGTTTTTAAATATTATCTTTTGATTTCTCCTTTGATTTTGATTACCATTTTAACTAAAACTTATTATATAGAACCATGGGAGACTTTGTAAATACCAGTCTTTTACTAAATGTGCGGGGGTTATAAAACCATGTATATATCCAAGGTGCTCATGGGCTGCCTGTATGTCTTCAAGTATTAGACAAACTAAGTACAAGATAGACCTATATGTACCAGGGCGTCCGGTAGGCTTTGAAACTCAAGGGTCATTGACTCTTCAGCCTAAATTTTCAAGGGTCAAAATCAAATTTTCAAGAATCAAGGTGAGATTTTTAAGGGTCGAACCATTGGTCATAGGGTTTCCAGCCTTGTACTCTAGCGCTGGCACATCATATTTTTCAGTTTGTGTTCTGAAGCTGTACTGTTATATTTTCAAAAAATTCTTAAATTAGATAGATCTAGCTGCTGATCCCTTTCCCTTTATCTAATTCGAGTGTCACCATCATCTACTAAATGATGCGCATACTCTTTTGATTGCATCATTTATATGCCGCGTGTTAACAACACCTTTTACACATAATAGATGCCGAACATGTGTTTATTGCTTGTCAATTAAATCCAATCATCCATTGATTACGTCATTACTTAGGTAATAGGTCCTCGTTTATTAAAAACATGTAGTGATGTCTTATCTATTCCAATCTCATCTATAATCAATAATAGCTTACGGACAGGAATTTTTCCTGATGATCTCAAATTAGCGCGTGTAATACCACTTTTCAAAAAAGGTTCAATAGACGATGCCAATAATTACCGCCCAATATCAATTTTGCCAACAATATCTAAGATATTTGAAAAACACATATCAAATCAACTACACCAATATTTTAAAGAAACCAATATTCTGCATGTAACTCAATCCGGTTTTCGAAAACAACACTCCTGCCAAACAGCATTAGTTCGTCTTATTGATCACTGGTCTAGAGAAATAGAAAATGGAAATTTAATTGGCAGTTTATTTTTGGATTTACGTAAGGCCTTTGATATGGTAGATCATTCTATATTGTTGCAGAAATTAAAATTATATCATTTCTCTGATGATGCTCTTAATTTGTTTAAGTCATATTTAACTGAAAGAAATCAGATTGTCAAAGTTGGCAATATTTCTTCAAGTTTTGGAACTTTAAAAACAGGTGTACCACAAGGCTCTATATTAGGCCCGCTCCTTTTCTTAATATACATAAATGACCTACCATTGGACTTAAACAGTACAGATGTTGACATGTATGCAGACGACACTACGTTATATGCTGCAAATAAATCATTGGCCTCTATAAACTTCAAACCGATTTAAGTAACGTTTCATCTTGGTGCAAATTGAATAACATGGCTCTCAATCCACACAAATCCACCTGCATGCTTTTGGGTTCTACATATCATACACACCGCAATAGACACCTTAACATTTCAATTGACGGACAGACCATAGAGCCCGTCTCCCAGCAAACTATTCTTGGAGTCCTTGTTGATGAAAATCTCACATGGGTTCCCCAAACAAAAAGAGTATATGATAAACTAAATTCTAAATTAGCCCTTTTTCGAAGAATAAAACCATATTTAAATAGAGAAATAAGAGTACTATTCTACAACGCTTATATTTTACCAATTTTTGACTATGGGTCTGTTTTGTGGAGCATGGGTAGTACAAAATGTTTAAACAAAATTATAAACACGCAGAAAAGATCAGCAAGAATGATTTTAGATAAAAAATTTGATCAGTCATCTGATCCACTTTTCAAAGATCTTAATTGGTTACCATTTATGAAAAGATGCAAGTACAATAGCCTAGGGCTGTTTTAGTATATAAAAGTTTAAATGGTTTAGTCCCACACTATATGAGACATTTATTACATATATATGATGCTGCTAGCAAAAACAATTACAGCCTACGATCTAAACATAACAAAAATATATCTCATCCTTTAGTAAAAACTAAGTACACAAAAAACACATTTCAATATTCTGGAATGATTATTTGGAACTCAATACCTGTTGAAATTCGAAATGCTAAGAGCTTAAATATCTTCCGTACAAAATACAGAAACTATCTACTCAGCAACAAATAACAAATTTCATATTATTATACAGTTAATATTTAACTCGGGTAAACTTGCTCATGTTTCTTTATGATATATATTGTGCTGTTGTTTAACATGTCTTTGATTTTACATGTTTGAATATGTATATGTTTGAAGGCCTCGAGTAAGATAAGCCTGTTGGCTTATCGAGTCACCTTCGTTAAATAAAGAATATTATTATTATTATTATTATCAAGCCAAGACAATATGCACGTGCGTGATCGTCGCTGATTGACTGAAAGCGAGTAGATTAAAATACAAACTCCGCCTCCGTTCTCACTTTCTGATGCGTCAACGGTTGCATCGGCCCGAGTGTTTGGAATTAACAAGTTGATTGACACGTACGCTAAAGAATCGACGCATGAATGAAAATTCCTACGGGTCAAATATGACTCGTAGGGCGTTTTTATCGCGGGTCAAATACGGGTATTTCGACATTTTCACGGGTCAAAACCCGGGAGCTCGGGTACAGTACACACTGAAATATACAAGCATTGTTATGTTAATATATTAAAACAAGCAAAGATTAAAATCAAGCAAAATGGACAGTGTACAGCAAAAAAGGAAGCGATTATAAGATATTAAATATACCTTCTTTCTTAAATCTTCAAGTTGCAATCAAAGGATGGGCCTCTGGTTGTTATCCTTTGCAGTTAAATTTAGAGTAGGTCAACGTTTACAGTACATATCCAAGTAGTGCTTTTACAAACACAATATTTTACAAACACCATAGACATAAGTCTAACTCCATGCCCTAATGGCTTGATTACTCCCATGGTTTTTCTAGCTTGAATTCATCAATTTATACATTGCGTCAAATAACATAAAATTTAACGAGTCAATAAAAAAATTCAAATTTATACACAGAGTTGGTGGAGGTGATTTAATGAACTGTGCAAATTCTTATTGAACTTGCTTTAATATGTAAGAGATATCTAAGGTTGACGGGGGTTCAAATGGAGCTCTTAACTGCCTATATTCCATTTTAATCCAACCAATGATTCCACAAATGAGGCTTGTACTTAATTTTTGGGAAGTATTCATCTTTCCTTTTATACAACCTACATACTTAATTGTAATATATAGGGTATCTCTTTTTAAGTCATGTGATAGACCATATAAATGCTGATGCTGGCGTAGTGTGGGTTATATTTCGCCTTTTCTTTGACTTTGGCAATATCACATTGATCATTTAACAAAAGTTTCTTAAATACAAAAATTGCACGATTAAAATATTGATGCTTGTAATTGGCGTTTATTTGTTGTAAACCTTATCTGGAACAAAAAACCACATACAAATAAATGGGACGTGTGACATAAGCTGCCAAGAATGTTATTACTAATTGATTTTGATACAACATTTGAATCCATTTCATATGCCTATGTATAAAGTCTTCTTAAGATATTTCTCTTACTGGCCTGGCCTTGTACCCCTTTAAGGGCATTAGAAGGTATCGGACAAAGAAAACTTAACTTACATGCATATACAGAACATGCTCAACAGAGTTGTCTCCCCTGCGACTTATCGCTACAATTTACTTCCTGTTTTATAAAGTACTCAACCTTGCTTTTCGCTCTATTTCCGCAGGTATGACTTCACTGAATCGGTGGGACTTGGAACCAGCCAATTTGTGTAGGGAACTTGCGGACCTATTAGATATCTGTGGTCTCTGATTGGTTTAAAATGATACTTTAGTAGCACTAAAGTTGTTTAGCATTAAAATCGAAAGTACAATGGTTGGGCATAACAAAAAAAAAATAGTTTATTAATTTCTGATTAATTTTACGGTGTTCTATGGCTATCTGAAAATATTGAATTTTTTGACAGAATGTAAACAAAAATCCTACAGACGAGGGGTTGATGTCCTACTGGTGCAATTTTCAGCTATAAAGTATCACATTATGTATATAAAAAGGGCATTTTGGGGTGTGACTAAGGTGGTTCTACATATTTTTGGGGTGTAACTACTCAACAAATGTTTTGGTATGCGGACCGTGCTTAAATGTTATACAGTAAGTCTATGGAAAAAGATTTAGTGTAGTCATACCGCAAGCAAAACTCATTCAGAATACCAAAACTGAAGTACATATTAACACATTCACGGAGAAAATATTCACCACTCTTAAATTGTGCCTTGCATTTTCGCTTGGGGAAGAATTTGGGATACATAATAAATTGATTTCCCAATGTCCTATAGTATGTAGGAAATATGTTTGATTCAAAACAAATATAAAAATCTTTACGTTCCGTACACGCGACAGGGCAACAATGGTAATATGTTTTCATAAATCGTTTCTACAGAACAGAACAGTACTTTTATTTATATACACAGATTACAAAACGTACATTTTGTAATAGCATGTGAACGAGTGAAAATTACATTCATTTAACCATAACATAGGAAAAGAATTGGAACAGCGGGTGTCGGTTTACATCTTCAGTGGGGTGGTGATAATTTTTTTTTTGTAAATTAACATCGAAATTTTTAAACAAAATGAATCTGGCATATTTACTTATATTCTTCAATGTGCCTGATAACACGGGTTTCATAAAATATATCCTATATACTTCATTATTCATATCATTCTACTATTGATACAATTCAGTCAATGCAGACAGCGAAATACACACGAAAACTTGAAATAAACTATATCTATGCGATAATGGTACGTACTTTAGGGGTCCCAAAAGGAAAAAAGTATATTTCTTAAACTTTCATATAATTCATTAGAAGTACTTCTAATTAAAATATTACATCGAGAAAAGTTCATAAAACCGTTTAAACGTGACAAAAACTACAATAATTATAGTCTTTATCTTTGCGTCAAAATATGTCCCAGCATGCAGATGTGGCGATAAAGAATCTCATTTTTCTTCGTCGGATCATGCCCCGAACCCCCCCCCCCCCCCCCATAGAAACTGCGTGCCTACAAATTGTATTTGCCCACCTACACAACTGAAATTTAAACGATATTTTGTGTGAAAGAATCCTAATTTACAAGTTAATAAAGCCATTAGTACTAAACAGAAGGGCGCCTCTGAGACACCCTCAGTCATTAACTTGAAACGCGGGAAAGGTGAAGAGCAATCAGCTACGAGCGCTGCATAATGATTCGCTGTTCACATGTTCCATAATGTCCATACGGGGTCCGAAATCCGATCGCATTTCAGTGTAGAAACGAAACTTTATTTTTTCCGTATCCATGATTGGGTTGATTAAGGATGCCTTATTATATTTTTTCCGACTGAAATTTTAGTGCACTGTACAAAATTCAGTCGAGAAAAAAAATAAACTGAATATAACAAAGCATTTTCTAAAATAGTGTGTCTTCATTGAAGATACGTTCACTTTGATACTCCTATTTAAATTACGCGCCCAACTTGAACTATTCGGATTAAGGTCACACACTTTCACTGTCAAATTCATAAAAGTTGAGCACTAAATCACCGGTGTACTTGTCTTTTCTGTTTGCGCGATCTATATTGGATTGATTTAAATCACATAAAACATCCAGTCACTTTTATATTCCACTATGATTGGCTTTTTTTTTTTTTACAAAATCACTACATTACCAAATGCGGAAGTAACCAGCCTCGTTTTGAAAGCAAAAGTAGTGTCTCATAAGAATAACCTATTCGTGAGATTTACTAAAGGTGGGCCCCGTAAATGGTATGAGACGCCTAAATACATTTCCATAGACTTACATTATAAGGGTTTCTTCCGGTGCGACTTCCCAAAATCTCACCGACTGCTGAAATGAACTTTATTTTGTAGATTCATCCTAGTCCCACATAAAAATAACAAAATTTATACATGTGATCCAATACTTTATGCCAGTAATTTGGAGCTCAATGACACCACCCCCAATTTTGTGGCAGTTTTAGTGGTCACCGACCAAATATGTCAGTATTTTCAAATACCAAATATTTTGATTATAATTTATATCCAGATTTTTCTCTTCATATTTCATTTGTGATCTATCATGCAGCGATTATTTCAAACTAATTTTTCTTGTATGCATCCACTTAGTTTCAGCCAATCAGCAATCAAACACATAGTGTAGGTCCGCATGTTCCCTAGACAAAATCAACTGCTTCCGCTTTTCACCGATTTAGGGGTCTCATACCAAATGTAAACAAAAAATATTTTAAGTAAGTAAAACATCTTTAAACCCAAAGCATGTGTCAAAAGAAGCACATCGCGAGTTCATCAGTCTTCTTAAGATTTGATGCAATGCTTATTTAAGTCTTGATCGCGAAATGAGGAACTCGCGAATAAATAGAAAATTAAAAAATCGCGAAACGACTCGCAATCCTCATTCTACCATAATGGCGTCCCAGATTTTTGATTTGATGAGAATTTTATCAAGGTCCGTCCAAAAGAGCACTTATGTTAGCTTAATATCTGGATGAGACCCAGGGATGTCTCCCGTCATGCCTAAAACAAAATTTATTTTGAGGCCAGAAATAGGAGAAATTTACCTGACTGCAATTTCCAGCTAGTATAGCCAAAGGTTGAATTTGATTGGTTACCAAAGAGTAGGCCAATCCCGGCGACCAATGAGATCTAAGTGTGATTGTGACCTAGTTTGTATGTCTGGATCGTGGTAGCCTAACAGTTTTTAGAAAATTTTGATACTAGATGTTATATGTGTTTGTTTTGTAAAGTAAAAATCCCCTTTAATAAAGTGTTGTCCTATTTTTATTTTGCTTAGCTTTTTGTGATGATCAAATTTTTAATTGTCCTGAATGAGAGAATAAAATGTTGTCCGAAAGATGGTTTTACTTATTTTAACAAGTTAAAAGTATGCATGAAAGTTTGACATATGTTCCTTTTCTGAAATTTTGAAAATATGAAAACCCCTTCAAAGCCAAATGGCGTCCCAGAGATTTTTGTATGCTTTATATTGTTCGGCAGGATTTGCCGTTTGAGAGCCGGTCTCTGACTGGCTGAGGTCAAGTGTATTTTGAACCTTAGCTTAGTCAGTGCGTTAAAACGTAAGAGTTACATAACTTTTCCATCGATGTCTAAATAAATGTATGACTACTCATGTTTTAAGTTGAAGGGAGACATATAATAAAGTGGTGGTCAAAATTACAAATAACTATTATATACAAATTAAGTACTAAAGGTTACTAATTATAAAAGTTTGGAGGCCACAAACGACTATTAAAGGAAGCTGGATATATAAAAATAGTATATTGTGAAACTTCTGGAGTTGTGTCATTTTCCTCAGATCCGATTGGTTAAATTGCTATCCGGTTTTGAGGATGCCTGAGCAGTCACAAGACCATGTTCTTTCGATCAAATTGTAAGCAAATACATATGATAGTAACCTTGAAAAAAGACAAGTAGTTTGATCAATATGCTGTGCATAACTCAACATGAAATTGAGGCTGGTGACTACTGCATCATCCAGAAAAAGACACACCCAAGGGTCACATCCTTGCAGCCTCATGAATCTATTTGTAGATTTAACTTTTAAATTAATTGATTTTGTGATTAATTTAATTGTATTAGCTCGAGTGTTTGGAATGTCACTCGTTTGTCATTGAATTATGACATATATTTTGAACACAGACAGCGAGACAGTAAACGCTCATTGGAATATCACTTGTTTGTTATTGAATTATGACACATATTTTGATCGCAGACAGCGGGACAGTTACCGCTCATTGGAATATCACAAGTTTGTCATTGAATTATGACACATGATTTGATCACAGACAGCGGGACAGTTACCGCTCATTGGAATATCACTCGTTTGTCATTGAATTATGACACATGCTTGGATCACAGGCAGCGGGACAGTTACCGTTCATTGGAATATCACTCGTTTGTCATTGAATTATGACACATGTTTTGATCACAGGCAGCGGGACAGTTACCGCTCATTGGAATATCAC
The DNA here is from genome assembly GCA_022818135.1 of Saxidomus purpurata. Lineage (NCBI taxonomy): Eukaryota > Metazoa > Mollusca > Bivalvia > Venerida > Veneridae > Saxidomus > Saxidomus purpurata. The sequence continues at coordinate 1,174,477 of JAFMSR010000004.1, forward strand.
TCGTTTGTCATTGAATCATGACACATGTTTTGATCACAGGCAGCGGGACAGTTACCGCTCATTGGAATATCACTCGTTTGTCATTGTCATTTGAGTTGAATTTGGTATGTAGTGAACAGTAAAACATAATTTACTAATTTAAAATATTTGTATGTAAAGGGAAGTAACAAGAATATTCAACTTCAATTTCTATCGCACGATTTATGCATCACAGCATGTTTATTTTGATCTTCATGTAGACCAATAAAAAGTATGTATTAACCTGATCCTTCCGACTTCTATTTGCATAATTTCAGGGTCGATTTAATGTCTATATTTACCTTCGGTTTTCATTTTACGGAGGCGCACGTGGTAAGCTGTTTAACATAATTGACAAATATCTTTCACGTCTATGGATATAGTACCCAATGGGTTGAGTGAACTTGTTCTGAAATAGTTCTTATCTGTATCTTGTACGTTCGAGTCCTGCCAGCGTCAGTGACATTAGTTTTTTTTCATCGTTTGGCCCATTAAATGTTTGAAATTTTTTATATTTCAGCAATATAACAGTATTTCATTTTTTTCAATATTTTAATTTTCAAAAAGAAACACAAACCATGTGATGCTCGTGCATTCCGTGATCGACTGCATTCGTTGTACAATGTACATATTAGACCTAACCCACTACAGGTCTGTAATCGGTAATACGTATTTGGTCTATTTGAAAGGGGTATTTTCAGTCATTTTGTAGCAAAATTAAAATACGATTGAACAGTTTTATTGATCATCAAATCTCAATACATATATAATGTGTTTAAACTCTAAATAAACAACTACTAGGACCTTCCTCCGCCTTACCATTAAGAAACATATTGGAGCTACAACTGACAGATATTGCCTACGATGTCTACATAAAGAAATTGCAGCACGCTAACATTTCGGCTGAGTTACCGTGTGTTCAACTAAAACCCTTTATCTTACAACAGTTCTGTTCAATTTTCTATACTTTCGTCTGAGCCTTGGAGGTTGAATTCTCCGGCTTTTCAGGAGTTTTATATGGGGTTGCCACCTGTATGAAATTTTACAGCCGTAAAGTAGACGGAATTTTTTTAAATTTACGCCCGTACAAAATAATATACGCCCGAGACTGAATTCTAACCTGATAGTGCAAATTACGCCTGGAATACTGTTTTACGCACGGAAACCAACCGTAAATGGCACGGATTACGGGCGTACAAATGGCACGTAATATGTAAATGAGCAGGAATTGATAGATAAAAATTACGCCCGACAAATCCATTTTACAGGCGTACAATACCCAGATTTTACGTCTGTACTAAATTTACGCCCGTAAAAATAGTAGGGCCAGAAATTACACCTATTAACTGTTGCATCCTAAGAAAAAGCTGACATTTAACTCCTAATCAAAGATTTAAAAATTGTTTTCAGTACTATGAAAGTTACTGATATAGATAGTAGAAACATGCACATTACATATTAATTTAAAAGAAAAAAGAGATAGTTGTGCAAGAAGTATATACAAGCATGACTATTGGCTATCACAATAAGTAAAACTATCCAAGGAATGATATTCTTTAAGACTCTTCAAACTCACAAGTCACAAACATCTCCACTTACTGTTTTAAAACACAGGCAATATCAACTCATTACTTACACCATTAAATTCAAGATAAACTGTCATTTCTTATTCAGAATGTTTCCTTTGTAGGATGACTGACTGATTCTTCAAAATTGAAGCCCTGATATATTCTTTCAATTACGATAACAATCATATCATATTTTATTTTTAACTCTGTTCTTTGTTTAACAATTTACCTTTATAAATACTGCACTCTCCTGTCCACAAGATAGTAATTAATATCCATGCTATGAAGCTAAATAACCAAAAATGTTCCTTACATGTAAACATTACTACAAAATGCTTTCAAACATGTCTGCCAAATTGTTCTTTGAATCAACCAATCAGAAAACCAGTAAATGATTACTTCCTGTTCCATTTTACAACCGTATTTCTGTTTTTTACGGGCGTAAAAAAGAACTCAGTCATTTTGTGATTCGTACTGCAACAGCAAAAAAGAGAAGTCGATATTTACGCCGTAGAAAATTTGCAGACGTAAAGTTAAAAAATTACGCCCGTAATTTTCATCTTTTTCCTGCTTTAAACAAATTCCGGCTGAGTTACGCCTGTAAAACAGATTTTACTGCCCAGTTACGTGTCTTTTCCTGCTACTTTACGGTTGGAATTTTCGTACGGGCATATTCATGTATAAATCAACTGTTAAAAGATGTGTTACGCGTGATTTGCGCCTCAAACCTTCCTCGAGAAAGTCAAGAATAACTTTTGACTATGAATACCAATAAGTCACTCGAGTGGGTTTTCATATATTTCTCTGTAAAACAAGTGACACCCTGGGCAGGGTTAATATTTACCCTAGGGGCATAATTTGAACAAACTTTGAAGAGGTCTACTACGCAATGCTAGATGCTAAATATCTAAGCTCTAGGTCCTGTGGTTTCAGAGAAGATTTTTTAAGTTTTTCCTAAATAAGCCTATGTAAACTAAGTGACCACCAGGTGGGGTCAATTTTGACCTGAGGGTCATAATTTGAACAATCTTGGTAGAGGTCCACTCGACGATGCTACATTCCAAATATCTAAGCTCTAGATAAGATTTTCCTATATTAGACTATGTAAAACCATGTGACCCCGCGGCTAGGTCAATTTTGACCCAGGGCTCATAATTTGAACAATCTTGTTACAGGTTCACTAGATAATGACACATGCTAAATATCTAAGCTCTAGACCTTGTGGTTTCAAAGGAGATTTTTAAAGTTTTTCCGATTTGTTGCCATAGCAATCAGAGTTCTGCATGGAATAGAATTCCAGCAAGGAACATCCATGCAAAGTTTCATCAACATTGGCCAAGTGGTTTGAGAGGAAATGTCGTTTGAAGGAAATGGTGGACGGACGGACGACGTACGACAGACAGCGAGTGATCCTAATAGCTCACCCTGGCACTTTGTGCCCCTGGTGAGGATCAAACTCAAGACCTTCAGATCGCTCAAATTGTACATTGATTATGAGACTGACGCATATCGCTCACGAGTCTCCACACTCAACCAGAGAATTAAGGGAAAGAAGAGGTAAAAAGAAAAAGGGGAGGGGAAGAGAAAAGAGATAAAAATTATGTGAACAAAATGACCAAAAAATCATAAAGCAGGAAAAAATGAAAGAAATAAGGGGTGTGATGGTGCAAAGGAAAAAGGAGCTTAAATGAGAGAAAAACATTCAGGTAAAAATGAAGAAAAACAAGAGCTGCCTATAAGACAGCAAGCTTGACTATTGTGGGTGCTTGCTAATAAAACAAAACTTTTATCAGTATAATAGCAAAACAAAATTCTGTTGACTCTTAAGTATAAACTAAGACAGTTAAATCATAAAAAAGTCAAATTCTATCACTATATATTTAATTTTGGGTAAATTAATTGTTTGATACAAAATGTACCCATGAACACTATAGCTAAGTTTGATATAACTACCATAAGTGGTTACTGAGATATGTGCATGAAAGTACCTTGCATGCAAAACTTTAACCAACTTTTCAAAGTCAAACAAGGGCCATAATTTGTACTAAATTTATACAAGAGTTATCTGACTTGATTGTGTGACACCCCTAAAGACATGAACTAAGTTTCAAGTCAATATCATAAGTGGTTACTGAGATATGCAACGCCAACGCACAAGTGATTGTAATAGCTCTCCATATTCTCCGAATAGTCAAGCTAAAAATGACCACAAAAAGAAAGCAGGAAAAAATGAGGTGTGTGGTTGAAATAAAGGGAAATGAAATTGAAACGGAGCTAAAAAGAGAGAGAAAAAATAAAGCAAATATGATTTTGCACAAAATGCATTTAATATACAGATGAAGCAAAATTTAAATGCAAAGACAGGATTCACCTAAAATTTCAGCTTTCAAAGAAATTGTATATTTTCTTGTGTAAAATATTTTTTCCAGAACAACGAAAACATACTTGTACTAAAACAACTTCATTCACTTTAGCTGAGATTTGAACTCAGATCTCTTTCCATTGAAGGAAAGCGTTCTCCCCATTAAACTACCAAAGTTCTTTTAATTGCTGTAGAAATTAAGTATGTTTTACTGATTAAAAATTCCTATTACTGACGGACAATGTTGATGTACTCCTTTAAACTTTCCATGATAAAAAATGTGGAATTTGTTGAAAGCTGAAAGATTTATGAATAACTAGATGCCCAAAGAGCAACATGTTGATCTCAGTAATTGCAAACTTAACCTTTGAGGTACGGATGTGGGTCAATTTAGAGTTTGAAAGTAATATGTGAAACATTTAAGACAAATTTTGAACTGGTATGAAAAATGTCTTAATTCAAACGGGTCAGTAGCTCAATTGTTTACACAATTTACATTGTAGCTCTAAGTTTTTCTTCTGCATGTAAAGGGCTTGGATCCTTCAGTCTTTTCCAAAACTAGTTTTTGTTTAGACAAGACAGGCTGCATTAAAATTTTTTAGCTTAACTTTCTAGCTTTTTGTAATTACACACAAACAAGGGTGATACTCTGAAATCACCTCAGCTATGTACACCTATCTGTATGTTACTGGTATGTGGCATTGAAGACGCTATATGTTGTTTTAAATGTATTGTAATTTATACATTTCAAATTGAATTTACAGAGAAATATAAATCTGTGTACTGAAGTATTGATAAGTAAACCTAATGCAAAATTAACAAGACTGTCTGTAAGACAGCGCGCTTGACTATTTTCAATGCTTGACAATAAAACAAAACTTTGGACAGTAAAAGGCAAAACAAGCATAAATATGTCATAATGCCAAGCAAACAAAAATACACAAACAAAAATACACACACAAGTACAAAGTTTATTCTGGTGTAGATGTTGAAAATAAAGAAGCGTTTTAAGTAGTATCAAATTATATTGGACTTTGCAAGATATCAGAACTGTGTCTAAAATGTTTCATGTATTTTAATTCAATTACTAAACAAGTGACAGAAAATTGTCACAAAACCAGGTTTTCATTTTCCAGTCTGCTGGCCCAGCACAAATGTGTTTTTAAAGTCAGTAGATATACATAATGTGAAAAAGAAACAATTATAAAAAAAAAAAAAAAAAAAAAAAAAAAAAAAAAAAAAACCACTTGCTCTGTGTGGTGTTTGAACCGCTGGTCTCATAAAAGAAATTTTGTCATCTTACTGTAACAGAATACTCCAAAGTATACAGGACTGGTAATCTATTCTAAAAATAGACAGTAATAACAGAGTATTCTCCCTTTTATAATAACAGAGTATTCTCCCTTTTATATATACTTAAATAAGGAGACACAAAATTGCTAACGGACGGACAGACGGACGACCAGGGGCAGAACATTATATATTCAAAATTCTTAAGTTCACAATTATAGTTCTGTGAAAGTTTGGTTGAAATCCCTTGAGAAATGTAGGAGTTGCACACAGAAGAGTATTTCTCTATATAATTATATTACATTATGTGGAAAAAAACAAAGGCCCATAATTCTGTCAAAAATGATCAAATCACAAAACCCCGACAATATGCGCCAGGGCACTTGGTGACAATAATTCTGTGAAAGTTTGGTTGAAATCCGTTGAGAAGTGTAGAAGGAGTTGCGCACAGAAGAATTACATATGTGAAAAAAAACAAAGGGCCATAATTCTGTCAAAAATGACCAAATCACAAAACCCCGACAATATGCGCCAGGGCACTTCATGACAATACTTCTGTGAAAGTTTGGTTGAAATCCGTTGAGAAATGTAGGAGGAGTTGCGCACAGAAGAAATTGTTTACGCCCGCCCGCCTGCCGACATACCTCAATCTAATAACCAGGATTTTTCCTTCGGAAAACCTGGTAAAAAAAGAAAAATAACAAACCAAAAAATTGGCTTCCATGGGGATTGAACCTAGGATCTCTTGATCTCAAAGTGGAAGGACTACCACTGCGCCTCAGTACAAAATGTGCCCAACTATACAATCCAAAGTATTCCAAATGGTCATGAAACAGAAGTACTCATTACACCCCCACTACCTTAAGTATTAACATAAAAATAAGTTTAAAAAGGTGAAAAAATAACAACAAAATTGGCCCCAATGGGGATTGAACCCAGGACCTGTTGATCTCAACAGGGACGCTCTACCACTGCACCCTGGTACAAAATGTGCACAACTATAAAATCCAAAGTATTCCAAATGGTCATAAAACAGGAAGTATTTATTTCACCCCCACCTCCTTAAGTAGTAACATGATCTCTGTGTAACAAAAACAAAAGTTTAATAGCCCTCATAAGTAAATTCCTTACATTTGTAATGTGTTGGAGTAGTCTCCCTTTGTGACCTGAGTACTAGTCTTCTCCCTTAGTAGGGAAAAAATCAATACTTTAAAAGGTATGAAACCTGCAAATAGGCGGTGTTCTTCCGTGGTCCTATCAAACATAGTACCTAGAAAGACATATTGCCATTTCCTCCATGTTTAAGAGCCACTCTCAATGGCAGATTGTCTTTTGTTTGATGTTTAGTCGTTGAAGGACCCACTGCATGTGATTTTAATCCATATTACAGGTTTATATGACCAAATCTGAAGTGTCAGCTAAAGTGAAAGTGATGTGGGGTATTCTTGCGCTTCTACTGACAGAATATGTTGTTTTCAGAACATGTTCGAGTCACTTGACCAGGACTTTCTTGCATCATGCTTAACATCTGTTATCCCTATTTTTTGTTTGTATAAAGATAGATCCTCAAAATAAGGAGTCATGCGAGACGTGAAAGACTGAAAATCATGACAAAAAGAAGATGTATTTAAGCGATTTTATACAGAAAACAGTAGTCTGTATTTATAGGATTCAAACCTAAAGAACCAATTTTTACCTTAAGATATGCTCAAGTGAGGTACATATATGTAAAACATTATTACACTGTTTTTGTTCTTTATCCTTGTAAATATTAATTCTTGTATTTAAAGACAATTAAAATCTCCTTCATAAGCGCCCCAAACCGCAGGAGGTCAAATATGTTAATTGTTTTATTGCCCCTTATCAGTTATAATCCTGTCTGATTAGGTCCAGCAGCGTGTCAGTAGACTTGACATGTAGTACAATAGTAGGACCATAAATTTTATTGATTTGTACAGATAATTATTTTATAACTTATTTCCTGTTGTTTATATAAACAGTTTTATATATTTATGACATTTTACTTTTACTGCAGGATATGAAAAATATTTTTAAATTAATGCAGTATAACTGTGATTTTAAAGTTACAGTAAAACCTCGATAACTCGAGGTCGCACGGGGACGAGTAAAATGCTCGAGTTATCCGGGTTCTCGAGTTATCCGAACCATGGAAATTTTACAAGTTTTTCTGCATAGGCAAAAGATAGCTATGAAACAGCTTTGAAACAAAGAAAAGGCACATTTCTTTCAGTCATGACCCTTTTTAACTTCCATGATGGCATTGTATTTAAACTCAATGGTCTTCGTCTCCAACTTGCATTTTGTTCCTGTTTTGGTTTTCTGCTTGTCCGATCTAGCTACTGTATCCCCCCCGAGATCGGGTTCTTCGCTAGATGTTTATTTCTATAATCTATTCATGTTTATTTCTATAATTCTAGAAAGAATATTCAGTTTGGGATTTTTCTCTCAAGCTTTATCGTCAAAAGTCTACTCAGACTCAACATATTCATCTCATCATTAAGTTCTCATAATTAAAAACTCGCAAACATAATTTTCTTTATTTTCTTCTTATTCAATAAAAGTAACAAGTGGCTGTAATTACACATGATTTAAGACGATTTAAATGTGCGAATAACATTTTATATAGTTTAGCCACTGGACGGCCGATTAATTGATAATTAACGAGAACAATCAATTAACAATAAAAGTTTTTCCCATGACGTGTCAAAATAATGATGCACCATCAAAGGTGAGAAAAATCTGATAATCAGTGACCTCGAGTTGCCGCAGGTAATTTAGCAAGAAATCTACCTGGCGGGACCACAGGTGTTCCTCGAGTTATCCGGGGTTCTCGAATTATCGATGCTCGAGTTATCGATAGTATTTTCTTGTTAAACATATAGGCAAAATTGCCGGGACCGTAAGGAGTCCTCGAGTTATCCGGGGTTCTCGAGTTATCGATGCTCGAGTTAACGAAGTTTTACTGTATATTGAGAATGTTAATATGCTTAAGAAATTAAGCGCCTTCCCGTGGTGTGGCCTGAATGCATTTCTTATTTATAAAGAATCCTTTTGACTGTATTTATTTCTTTGTAAATTAAAAGTGAAACTGAACGCTTCTTCTAACTGTAAAATAAGCCAAAACTAAATTTCTTTTATGTATCAAGTGTAACATCTAATCTTAGTGATAACTGGTTTGCTGTAAGAGTAATTTGTTGAGTATTTAAAACATTACTCAATCTAAGTTATTCTGCAGTAAAAGTGTTGATTTGTTTATAATCTAATTTGATTGGGAAATTACATACCTAAAAGGTAACTGATAAAATAAAATAATAACATCTTATAAAGGGCTTAAAAATTTATGTATAACTAACATCCCTTTCCTACATTATCTGTACATAATGTAAGGAAGTTATACAGTAGCTGAATATGATAAACAGAAGCTAGTCTACAAGTAACCAGTCATGTTAATTGACCCCTGCTGTGAATTCGCTGTGAATTCACATCGCTGACTAGACCCCTGTGGTGCATACCCCACATTCCTGTTCAAGTGTCTTTAAACTGTAGAGATTATTTACACATTTACAAATGCATTAAAGTCTCTGTTGACCTTTCCTACCATAATGCATCTACAAATGCTAAATTTGAATTACCAATATGCTGAATTGAAAATACCAAACTGCTGAATTGAAAATGCCAAACTGTTGAATTGAAAATGTCAAACTGCTGAATTGAAAATGCCAAATTGAAAATACTAAATTGCTGAATTGAAAATGCCAAACTGCTGAATTGAAAATGCCAAACTGCTGAATTGAAAATGCCAAACTGCTGAATTGAAAATGCCAAACTGCTGAATTGAAAATACCGAATTGCTGAACTAAAAATGCCAAACTGCTGAATTGAAAATGCCAAACTGCTGAAATGAAAATGCCAAACTGCTGAATTGAAAATACCAAACTGCTGAATTGAAAATGCCAAACTGCTAAATTGAAAATTCCAAACTGCTGGCACAGCTACATTAATATAGGGGGTAGATATTACAAATAGTGATCATTAAATTATCTTAGCCATTTACAATTTAACTTTGATAAACTGATTTCAAAGACATAGAATGTTAATGTTTTTGAATTGAATATAGAAGAAAATAACAATTAAAGGGCAATAACTCTGGAGATACTAATCTGATCTTGATGAAAGGTGTGTGTGCGCCGCAGTATAATGCTAATGTATACTTATTTCAAGTTTCATGAAATTCTATCCATTGTTTCTTGAGTTATCATGACTCCAGACGGACGGACGGACAGATGGACAATGCAAAAACAATATCCCTCAACAAAATGCCAAAATGCTGAATCTAAAATGCCACCATCAGAAAATACAGACAGATGAAGACATCAGCAAGGTGACAGCTTCACTTTACTTCAAGCATGTCTCTATTCAGATGAATCCGTCTTCACAACCAGCTCCCACATGAATTCTTCACAAGAATGGCTTTAGTAAATATTCCCTTTCACTGAAACAGCTCATTGATGCACTAGATTTTACATATTATACAAATGTTATAATGCTAGCTTTTTCATTGTACTTTCACTAAAACAACTTTAAGATGCACTTTATTTCACATATTTTCACAACCAGCTCCGACATGAATTCCTCACAAGAATGGCTTCACTAAATTTTCATTTTCACTGAAACAGCTTAATTAGGGTCTATGACAATACATCGACAGACAACTCATCGACACGACAAATCGCCGACACAACAATAGATCGACACGACAACTCATCGAAAATTACATCTACAACTCATCGACAATACTTATTATCAAATAAAAACATATATGCATAAATAGTAGAACATTGTTACTGGAAAAACGTCGACTTTGACAGTTAATGAAACGATTATTGACAAAAAATAACGGACACGCTGGAACGCGCGATTTTCTTTAAATCAGATCATTTTGATTTAAATACAGAACAATTGGAAATGTTAATTGATAAATACTTTTAAATACTTTTTGCATTCAGTCAGCCTGATGTCAATGACTTTTAACGGAAATAAATATTTTAAGTCAACATGAAGATTAAATATTTTAAGTTCTGACAAAAAAATAACTAAATCCTTTTTATAACGTTGGCGACGATGTCTGATTCGATCTTTGTGATTCAACATAACCATTCAAATTACCGCAGTGCGACAATAGACCGACGGGACAGGCTGAGTTGTCTTTCGGTGAGTTGTCGTGTCGATCTATTGTCGTGTCGGTGATTTGTCGAGTCGATGAGTTGTCTGTCGATGTATTGTCGTATACCGCTTAATTATGCACTAGATTTCACATATTTAATGCCAACATTTTTGAAGTTATGTCGGCTACTGCTGTTTTTGTACCTTCAGCTTAACAATTCCTGCAGTAACTGTGGGATCATTAAATTGGAATTTCTGAGTGTCCTGCTTGCAAGGTTTTGGTTTCATTTTTAGTGCCAGAGCTACACTTCCTGTCAGTGGTGGCTGAGGTAATTGAATGCCTAGATCTTCTCCTCTTCTTCTTTCTTTTCTGGTTGTACCCGGTACCTGGAATGGGTAAACAATTCATTATAATTTTCATTTAAATACTTTTACAATCAGTACTGTAACAATAGAAAAAGAGTTTTAAGTTAAACCTGTAAGTGACATAATATGTGACTATGCCTATGAAAATGAGGCCAAATGAGGAAAAATCACATTTTCAGTTTTTTCTATTTTTTGAAAGAGCTATCTATGCTAAATAACTTCTGATTTTTTTTTGGACATCTATCACTTAGTTTTGTTACTGTGGGCATTCTTCCAAGGTCAATATATTTGTGTGAATATCAAAAACACCCAAAATCTCTCAATTTTATGTTAAATGTTGGATATACTCTGACATAAAAAATAAATAGTTAAGTCAGGATATATTTAGTGTAATACTGTTTTAAAAGTTGTAAATACATATATTAATCACTACAAGTTCAGACATATCATAAGTTCACCTCATTGTTACCATGACAACAGAAATGTAATTATGTACGTTGTAGATACCGCTGTATTTGTATCAAAAGAAATAAAGTGACACTGCTGTATTCTTTATTTCAAAACTTGTTATCAAAACTAACTTTTATTGATTTGTTCACTAAGTTAAAATAGCAGATTTTAAGTATAGTGCTATTTTAACAGTTATAAATCAATAATCACTACAAACTCTGACATATCAGAAGTTCACTTCATTGTAACCATGGCAACAGAACTATATTGTGTTATTTGTAAATACTTGTTATGTTCTGTATCAAAAGCAATAAAGTGACAGGTATTTTTTATTTCAAAACCTTGCATTAAAACTTAGGTTTAGTGAATACTATTCAGTATTGCCCTAAAGTAAAAACAATAATAAATTTTATTACAGTGTTAATAATTTACATCTATACCACAGGCTTTTTCAAAGCAAAAAAGCATTTATTTATTAAGTAAAAGAATGATGTTATGCAAATTTTAGTTTGAATTATATGAGAGCTGTAGTAGTACTTTCTGAAATCATTAAAATCATTTGTTTGTATTTATTAAACAATCTGTTGCTCTCAAAAATAAGTCTGTATGTTACTATAGTAACCAGAGAGTAATTTGTTCTAAACCAATCTCTACTGTCATATAATATATAACATCCAAAAATTATCTGGATTTGCCAAGAGAAAAAATACAAAATGGCCAAAGCCAAATTCAACTCCACAATAAGACTGTAAAAAACAAAATTTTATATATATCATTTCAGGCCTATAGAAAGCAATACTTTGTATTATATATCAAAATGTTATAACAAATACATCAGTATCCATCAATGGTTCTTTACAGAACTCAACTGTACTCAGATATTATGTATAACAACTGTCTCATATCAGTTGTTCTGATACTGAATTAATAATACATGGTATCTTAAGAAAACAATTATATCGAGTAATGTCCAAGAGAAATATAATTTTGTATAGCAAAGGGAGATAACTGAATTCAAAAAATACAATAAAGGGAGGTAATTCATAACCATGCGTAGACAATTTGATAATATTTGCATTTTATTTACTTGTAAGTATTTAAGCTTCTCATGAACTACTGTTAAATCACAATCATTGACTGCTGAGAAACAGAGCCGACAACAAGTCTTTTGAAAAGAATTCTAACATTTGCACACATAAAAACTTGTAAGATACTAATTTGGTTCCATACTGTCAGTTTCACTCATGCCTGTATTAAACACTATTTATGAACATCAGGTATTGTTCAACTCCCGCAAGTAGTTGTGAAATAGCCCAGAAATGACTGTGGGACGGATGGCCAAAGCAGCAACTTTATGCTTCCCCCTTCAGGTAGCATATTTAATCAAAGGACTGAAAGTGCTGGAGGATCGATTGTCTCTGAACAACACAGTCTGCACACATACATGTGTAAATATCAGGACAACACAGATTGTACACATCACATGTGTAAATATCAGGACAACCCTTGCACAAGTAAAGTTATAAACTGGAGACACAACTGTCCACAAATTTGACCTTTAACTATTTGTGTAAACTTTACTTTTGAGATAGGAACCCGTGTGCTTACATTTTGCATTCAGTGACTATGTTCAACTACCATATGAAGTATTAAGCTGTGAATGGTAACTGAGAAATGGATTTTGACAAAACTGAACTGAAAATTAATAGTTTGAGCAACTTTTAATGTCATTCAAAAGTTATGGGATATGCCCATAGGGTTGATTGTATTGTGCCAATTGATTGATTGATTTAACGTCTCACTCAACAGCTAAGGTCATATTGCAACGTCCAGCTTTCATGGAGGAGGAAGACCCTGGGTGCCAATTCTGGCATTATTTCAGTCATGAGCTGGCACCTGGGTAGAACCTAGATAGCTCCCAGACATAAAAGAATTCAACCCAAGTAGGGCACAAACCTACAGCGGTGAGGGACAAGTAAACATCAGTCAGTGACCTTAACCACTAGGCCACAGATGCCATTGTATGATGCCAAGCAATTGAATGAAGGTTCAAGGCTTTAATGGTTACCGAGAAAGTGAATTTTAAGAAAGCTTAACCAGACTCAAGAGGACAGTGCCGACTGATGTCGAGAAGGTTATGAAATGGCTCTTCTGTTTTTCAAAGAAAAGCTAAAAATTGATAAATAAATATTTTGTTATAAATTGATTCAGTATATACCTATTGTAGAACAAGTACTTGCAGCTTACATTAACTATCCCCATGAGTGCTTCCAAAATACTGCAAATTGCAATATACCGGGCCTTTTGCGCACCCCTAGTCATTACCAGCCTTTCTACCATACTGTTTTAAATTTTCATAACTTGTCTAAAACAACAACTGAATGTTTTTATAGCAGGCTATTATCTTTCATATTTAACATATTCTAGACTCTAGTAGTATTTCGTAACAAGAAATAATGATGATGATTATGATGATGATAATTATGATCCTATATAATTAATGTATGTATGAATGTACCCGCCAAAATTTAGTGTAGCAAAAGAATCATGGTAAAGTTTGAAAGTTTTAGTTACAATACACTAAATTCTTATTGTATTTATTTTGAGTTAATATCTGTTCTTTGTAAATGACAGCATGATCCAGAGAAATGAATTTGATTGTCCCTTTAGATTATTTCATTTCTGTCTACATTTAAAAATCGTAGTTAAGACATGTAGATCTATGTGATTTTTTACAGTTATTCGTACCCAGGTACGAACCGACTTCGGCAAAATGTGGACATTTTTGTACCATTTTCGAACCATGCATTTACATAAAATACAACAATTACAACGTGTTTAAAGCATAAAAATATGTTGTCATATTTCAAAGACATCTACAAGTGCCTTTGTAGAGTTAATTTGCTGATAAGTTTTAGTTTTATACCTAAACGCATAAAGGCGTATTTTAGACTAGTTTTTCGGCAAATCTTTAAAGACACTAAATGACAACTAGTCAGGCTGAGCACTTTTGATGATATAGGCGTTGGCAAGTTACCAAAAAATCGTTGTGTTTTATGTTGAATTCCGAGTTTTGTAATTTAAAATTCAAGAGTACGTAGTGGTTCGATAATGTAGTACGATGTTCCGATAGTTTATGTTCACGAACACAATATCGGATAAAAGACATAACATTATTCGGCATGACTAGAGTGGTTGAACCTATGCTGGCGGTATCCCTATGCTGGTGGTATCTCCGAAAAACGGCTATTTACAGAAAAACAGATGAAGAAAAATTTTCAGGGTACATTGAGCATTGACAGTCGATGAAATGCTTTTACAGCAAACGTAGTGATAGCCGCGCGTGCAGCTCTGTGACATCACAGCAGCCAATACAATTGTACTTGATCCATTTCGCTAGAAAATTTCTTAGATATAGACATCAAAATCACCCAGTTAAAGCTAGCATTTTTGTTAAAACTTATTTCTTTTGTATAAAAATATATATTCTATGGAAACTGTTATATCTTGTTAGTTAATAGTTAGACTCTAAAAACTGTTTCCCACCTGTTAGTTGTCAAATATCACATACCGCCAGCATTGGTTCCGTTCGAGGTGAAATTTCAAGTTTTGACATGTGTCGTGTCAATAGCTCCCAGAACAACATAGTCACTTGATGATGCACATCAACATCTTCTTTCAATTTAGCAGGGATAACATTATGTTTTCGCGGAGGCAAATCAAAATGGTTAGGGTTTCCTGCTTTCTGAACAGCTGATATACATTCAAAATACCTCCAGCATAGGTTCCCCCACTCTAGTTGTCTTCTAGTGTCTCCGGTCTAACTATCAAAACCGCGTAGGACAATAGTTCTATACAGAACAGATACCTTGTTGATTTTTAATTACAAATTAGAAGAAAAACAACAATATAATATTATGCTATCCTGAAATGTTTTGATATCATTTAGATATATTACTGTATCATTTTTAAAACAGAAGACAGTTTAATTCGAAACAACTGAATATATGGAACTACTTGTTTGTATGTAAAGCGTTCGGCCATAAGGAAGCGTTTCGAAGACTATCCTATCTGCTTCTATTTTCATATACACTTAGACTAGTTTTGCTTTGATCCCTCGTTATACTCTGTTAACATAGGATCAATTGAACATTCAATCGATCCAAAAATGTCTTCAATAATGAACCCTTCTGAAAATACAACCACAGTGTGACATTATAGTACTGTCTCAGAATATGTTATGAACTCTTTAGTTCAGTAAGAGACTCTTCCTTTTACTACCTGAAGGAATGTTCCTACAGGATGATTTATCATCACAGAGCTTGAACTCTTTTTTTGGTACCACGGGTGTCGGACAACAGCTGTCTTTTGATTCTGGAGTAGTACAAAATTGTCTTATGGATTCATACAAATACCATTGACGTGCTGCATCCATTCCTGGAACTTGAGATAATTCTGACAATTCTGGCGTGATTTCAACATTTTCTCCCAACAGGTTAACCTTAACTTCTTCACTGTTTGCTGATATTTTGCAAGTTACAATGCCTGGTTCATCACTTGAGATCTTAAAGTGGTGGTATCTTGAACATTTCAATGGCTTGAACTAACACTGCAGCAAATCTCTCCACTCTTAGAAAAAAGTTTGGCCATATCTCCAACAAGCTGTGCAACATTATGTCCACTTTTTGATGAATCTGTGATGGTATGTGCAATGTCAGCCATTGTCTCTGCATTACTGTTTCTCCATCTGTAAAAAAACACCATAATTTTAAATGGAAGAAACAAATCTTTTGAAAAGAATTCTAACATTTGCACACATAAAAACTTGTAAGATACTGATTTGGTTCTATACTGTAAGTTTCACTCATGTCTGATAAGTATTCATGAGGCATGAATAACATTGACAAACAAAATACCAAAATCAAATAAGGCAAAAATTCTCAAATGAACAGTAAAAGTAAGTACATTGTATAAGAATCAAATTACCTCCATTTCCACAAACCAGAATGCCAGTCAGGCTCAAACTTTGTGTGTCCTGCTATCATCATTGATAATTCAACTGACTGATGTAAACCTACACAAGTGTAAATTTAAACCTAACTGCATGTCTGAATTTGATTTTCAAGTTAAATCTCATTTTTAGAAGCATATATTTTGTTTTCTTGCATTATATCCTTGATCCTTGATCATAACACTCTTGTCAGTATTTGAAACAATAATTTCACATTTTTAACAGTAAAAAATTATCATTATCAACAATGCTGGAAAACTGACTGCCTTCTGGATTTCTAACCAGTATTTGAACTACTCTTAGAGTGCATTTAATTTACAGACTATAAAATATATCTGTTTGCCTCTTTATCAATTATTCTTCAGTTCTTTATCTTGTAATACTCAGACAAGCCAAAATTTTATATTTTCAAAACTGTGCAGACTATGATCTTTTACCTTGAAAAACTCCCCAAATAGAGTACCAGAGAACCACATTCAATTTGTTCTTGTTCTGGCCACAACAATTGTCAAAGTGGATCAGAATATCTGTTTCTCCATGACTGTGACGCTGGAAATAATGGTGAGCCATACTGACCACACAATTGGCTCCCTTTCCTACACATTCTGCCTCATCAATAAGATAAAATGTTTGCTTTCCTGCAAATTGTTACAATAGAATTAAAAAAGGAAGTTTTAAAATATCCGAATGTAACTTATATTTATGATCAGTATAGCATGTCTAGAGACATTTACACCCAAAGTGTGACATATAGTTATTTACAATTGTATAATTGTAAATTGAAATGACTGACTGGGTTGTAAAGCATAAAGGTTATAAAATATTCAGAATCTGTCATAATTTTAACAATGGGAAGAAATAAGACCATTTGCACATGCACAAGAAAAAAAGTACTAGTGTCTTTATTAGAGTAAAACATGCTATAACTAATTTTCAAGTTAAAATATACATGTATCTCTATTTCAGGGTCTTGCTACTGAACAGCTTTAATAATTTACAAAAGGGTTTATAAAACAAGCAGCAATTTTCATGTACTGGTACCAGGTAGCTATATTTATAAAACTCTGTACATGTATAATCATATCTTCCTCTGTATTTCAAACTGTAGCAACAGCCTTTCAACTGTATTATTTCCTTAAAACAAGAGGGCCAAGATGGCCTTATATCGCTCACCTTGGTACAAGTCCACTTGCCTGGTGGAAGATATTGCTATATACAATAGGTTTTCCTATATACGTCTTTGTAAAACAAGTGACACCCCCGGGAAGGTCAATTTTGGCCCCAGGGGCATAATTTGAACAAACTTTGAAGAGATCTACTAGGCAATGCTACATGCCAAATATCTAAGCTCTAGGCCTTGTGGTTTCAGAGAAGAAGATTTTTAAGTTTTTCCTATATAAGCTTATGTAAAACTAAGTGACCACCCGTGCAGGGTCAATTTTGATCCGGGGTCATAATTTGAACAATCTTGGTAGAAGTCCACTAGCCAATGCTACATGCCAAATATCTAATGTCTAGGCCTTGTGGTTTCAGAGAAGAAGATTTTTAAAGTTTTTCCTATATAAGCCTTTGTAAAACTAAGTGACCACCCGTGCGGGGTCAATTTTGATCCGGGGTCATAATTTGAATAATTTTGGTAGAGGTCCACTAGTCAATGCTACATGCCAAATATCTAAGCTCTTGGCCTTGTGGTTTCAGAGAAGAAGATTTTTAAAGTTTTTCCTATATATTAAGCCTTCGCAAAACTAAGTGACCACCCGCGCAGAGTCAATTTTGACCCTGGGATCATAATTTGAACAATCTTGGCAGAGGTCCACTAGACAATGCTACATGCCAAATATCTAAGCTCTAGGCCTTGTGGTTTCAGAGAAGAAGATTTTTAAAGTTTTTCTTATATAAGCCTATGCAAAACTAAGTGACCACCCCCGCGGGGTCAATTTTGACCCCAGGGGCATAATTTGAACAATCTTGGTAGAGGTCCATTAGACAATACTACATGCCAAATATCTAAGCTCTTGGCCTTGTGGTTTCAGAGAAGAAGATTTTTATTAAAGTTTTTCCTATATAAAGCCTATGCAAAACTAAGTGACCACCCCCGCGGGGTCAATTTTGACCCCAGGGGCATAATTTGAACAATCTTGGTAGAAGTCCACTAGACAATGCTACATGCCAAATATCTAAGCTCTAGGCCTTGTGGTTTCAGAGAGGAAGATTTTTAAAGTTTTTCCTATATAAGCCTATGCAAAACTAAGTGAGTGAGGTCAATTTTGACCCCAGGGGCATAATTTGAACAATCTTGGTAGAGGTCCACTAGCAAATGCTACATGCCAAATATCTAAGCTCTAGGCCTTATGGTTTCAGAGATTTTTTAAAGTTTTTCCTGTATAAACCTGTGCAAAACTAAGTGACCACCCACGCGGGGTCAATTTTGACCTGGGGGTCATAATTTGAACAATCTTGGTAGAGGTCCACTAGACAATGCTACATGCCAAATATCTAAGCTCTAGGCCTTGTGGTTTCAGAGAAGAAGATTTTTAAAGTTTTTTCTATTTGTTGCCATAGCTACCAGAGTTCTGCATGGAATGGAATTCTTTGAACAATTTTGGTACAGCTTCATGCAAGGAACATTCCTGCATAGTTTTATCAACATGGGCCTAGTGGTTTCAGAGGAGATGTCATTTGAATCAAAATGTTGACGGACAACGGACAATCATCAATTAGAAAAAGCTCACCCTGGCGTAGCAAGAAACAAGAATTAAACCAAAGATATAAAAGAGTAGATAATGATTTATTATAAATACAAACCTGAGCCTTCAGAACAAATGCCAAACACATTGCACTTTCTTGGGGTCTTGAAAAATATTGGCCCACATTGCTGACTGTGATGAGGGTAGTGTATCTGCTGTGCAAAATCCCAAGAATAGTGGAGTTTTCTAGCAACAGAACAAGATGGATTTCCTGAAAATAGTTAATAAATGAATTTATCAATCAATCTGCAAATAGACTGAATACTCATTTATATTAGTATATAATTATGTTTACACTGTTTCTGAATATACACAGTAGGCATTGGTTTTCTAATTGCTTCTTACTTTAACTATGTGTGAAATGTTTTGCCTTAAAACATCTTTCTTAATATAGATTTATTGAGATTATTTATTGTTATTTTATATGTACACTTAAACCATCTCACAAAAAGGCAAATGTTTCAGTATTGTTATCTTTATTTCCCTTTAATTTTGGTATTGCCGAATTACATCCCTTTATTTTAGATACCACTTTTCATTTCTATGTAATCTTTAATGCAGCGTTGACATTAATTGTGACATCCGTCTTTGAGCTGATAACCCTAGGCTTCCCATGACATTAGAGGTATCTGTTTAAGGCAAAGTTTATACAAATGTTTGCTGTGTTCCTATTCAGAATTGTTGATAGTAGCTATGTTATTTATAATTTTAAACAGAAAGAACTAGACCTATCACTAAATGTGATTAATACCCCCAAAAGATTGCTTTATAAACTGAGGAAGTTCGTAGTAACAGAATACCTTGCAGAAAAAACTAAAATAGAGATATTGTCCTTGGCAATAATGCTGTAATTTGTAAAGATAGAGTTATGGTTCTTCTACACTGCACTTCCCCTCATTGTGCTGGACCATTGTAGGAAGTTGTTTTGAATTCCAACCAGAAGTTTTCAAGTTATGCTCAGGACAAGGCCAAGTAACAAGGGACAATAACTCTGTAATTAGTCAAGATAGAGTTATGGTTCCTCCCATTGTGCTTGACCATTGTATGAAGTTGTATTGAATTCCAACCAGAAATATTCAAGTTATGCTCCGGACAAGGAAAAGTAACAAAGGGCAATAACTCTGTAATTTGTCAAGATAGAGTTATGGTTCCTGTGCACTGCACTTCAACTCAATGTGAAGCTGTATTGAATTCCAACCAGTAGTATTCAAGTTATGCTCCAGACACTGGCACATTGGTACTTTTGGGAGTTCCACACCACCGTTCTTGACTGTTCCTACATGAGTGTATAACTGGACACCCTCAGGATCCTGGAGACAAGCCACATGCTGGCTCTGCTGTGCCCAGATTTGCCGTATATTTAATCAATTAATCAAGGGCACTCCAAGAATGTCAAGTCTGTGGTCACCATCCAGCGACTGTATAAGCTGGGTCAAGTGAGTTTTGGTCTCCCTAGTACCTCTGGTCATCAGATGGATCCGGGATGTGCTGCTGGAACATCTCAACCTTCTTTGCTTTCTTCAGGAGCTTTACATCTTGAAGATGCAGTGGCTGAGACGACTTGAGAAGCTCCCGTACAATGGATGGGCATTAGTTGTGCACCCAACAGATAGTCTACGCATGAAATGCCAGATGTCCAACCTGTTGATAGAATTTCAGTTATTACATGCCTATATTATGTACCATTATAACAACAGATCTATTTGAAAAGCTCACTCCACATAAAGTTCCAATTGCCTTTAGTTGCTATTGTCACAAAAGAATGCTTTTAAAAATATGATTATCTATAATCTATTGCATACAAATATATGTTTTGTATTCAAACAAAATATTTGCTAGAGAGTATCTCATAAATTGGTTCTCCCTCAGGCTGTGCAATATTATCACTTCAAAGTTTTTGCAATTTGTTTCATTAATTATGATGCATTAAATATTAAAGACTAAGGCTAGTGGTAAATACAGACACATTCCAGATATATTACAGTGTTTGCTTAAGTCTGCAAGCTCCTTGTCACTAATATAACAAGAGCTCTGTTAAGAAAGCACATCTGACTGTTCCAGATTCAAGATAATTCATAGTTAACAAGAGGGCCAAGATGGCACTGTATCTCTCACCTGAGACCCAATTATGACCAATTCGAATATAATTCAACAGTATGTCATAAATTTATGTTTACCTCTTCGGCCTTTAGACGATTATTATCGTTATACATATCAAAGCATAGTTTGTGGTTTTGGTAAGTTGAAGAGTGAGATAAACTTTCCAAAACTTCAAGTAAAATGATTTTAACAGACGACAGACTTCAGGTGTTTACTACAGCTCACCTTGGAACACTGTGTGTGCAGATGACCAGTCTTTAACTGGATGAACTAGTAAAAAGGAG
Source organism: Saxidomus purpurata (assembly GCA_022818135.1). Taxonomy (NCBI): domain Eukaryota; kingdom Metazoa; phylum Mollusca; class Bivalvia; order Venerida; family Veneridae; genus Saxidomus; species Saxidomus purpurata. The sequence goes on from JAFMSR010000004.1 coordinate 1,195,857, forward strand.
GTGATAATGATAAATGTGTATTGAAAATGTTTATGAATCTGTATAGCTGGCAACGCCCATGTACCTGTATGTTAAGATCTTACAAACCGCTATTCATGACGAAACGACAACCTTGACCAATAGAACAGACATGTTTACCTTCTTTCCACATTTAGAGTAGGCAAAATACTCAGAAGCAATCACGTAATCTATGTCCAGCACAAGCCACGTCTTCTGATGCAACCTAGATCAGGTGAGAATTCCATTGTATGGGATGCTGGTGTCAGAATCCTTGTGTAGGCAATGGAGCTTCACACGCCAGATGTTTACTGGCATGTAGAGAAACAGACGATGAGCAAAGTATTATATAATGCAATTGAGTATTTTTATATCGTATCATTGTAAGAATTTTTGATATAATAATATATAACCACCTGAGTTTGCTGAAGATGATAGTACAAGTTCTCAAGAAGTGGTAGGAGACAATTCTAGCAAACAAGTTGTCAAGAAGTGGTAGGAGACAACTCTTGCAAACAAGTTGTCAAGAAGTGGCAGGAGACAACTCTAGCAAACAAGTTGTCAAGAAGTGGTAGGAGACAACTCTAGCAAACAAGTTGTCAAGAAGTGGCAGGAGACAACTCTAGCAAACAAGTTGTCAAGAAGTGGTAGGAGACAACTCTAGCAAACAAGTTGTCAAGAAGTGGTAGGAGACAACTCTAGCAAACAAGTTGTCAAGAAGTGGTAGGAGACAACTCTAGCAAACAAGTTGTCAAGAAGTGGTAGGAGACAACTCTAGCAAACAAGTTCTCAAGAAGTGGCAGGAGACAACTCTAGCAAAGGCTCTGACTGTACATGTTCTGGAAAGCAACAACAGTTCTTATTAATTAGTAGGAACTGCTGGAGTCCTATAATAATACAAAGTTATTTGCAATCTTTACTACCAGTTCTGGCACTGACAAGTGCAGTCAAATGTCAAACTTTGTAGATCTGTTTGCAAACACCGCATTTGCAGACAGGCTGAACTTAACTTAAAATGGAATTTTTAACTATGAAATAAGTGCCGTTGACTGGCTGCCAGTTCATGTCAACATCGGTCAAAAGCTGATTTTTATATGAGGTTTACATACAGTACTTTAGTTCTGTAGCTTAAGACTAGATTTCTATGCCCGGTAACTGTCAATGGTAAATCACAAAGTAATCATAAAGTAAAGTACCAGGATCACATTTACAAGTAGCTCTTATTTGATCCAGAAAGATGTCTCACTGACAGAAATGACCTTTATTTGCAGCAAAGACTTTCCTAACTTTGCTTTTTAAATCGATAAGTACATATTAGAAACATAGCGCAGCATTTTTTTCAAAGATTTTGCAAAAAATAAGGAGGCTTTCTGGCAACTCTTTTTCTTGAAGAAACAACTTGAATATGAAAGAAAGGCATTTGCCAAGAACATGGTTCTATCATTATCATATCAATAAATATATGTTATTATTCATTAAATTCAAAGAAATTCTTGGACTTTAATTACACTCATCTGTTTTCACAACCGCATGTATTTCAGACATCAAGTTCAAAGTTTTGCAAAATTATTAAGTCAAATACATGTACATTACATGCAAGTTCAACTATAAACAATCTTCTAATAATAATAATAATAATACATTTTATAACACCATCAATACCTGGCCTAAGGGAAGAAGGCAGTTCTGTCTGGACAGTGACTAGCTCCTCAAACTGTCCATCGCTACATGTTGACCCAGAAAGCAACAGTACATGACCTGAAAAGTAGGAAAATATTTCTTCAATTTCTCTTCCAATAACAAAGAATTATATCAATATATTGTATTAGAACTGTAGATAATTTAATACAGGAGAAAACAGGAAATATGTTAAATCTGTTACCATGAATAGCATATTAAACATTATCTTTCAGTGAAATATGTAGATGCTTCAGTACTTGAGCATTGTATTTATAAACAGTGATGAGAACTGATGCCTAAAAACTAGAAAGACAATCTCAACAGCAGGTATTTTATAAAACTAGTGATCATGTAGGATGAGAACTGATGCCTAAAAACTAGAAAGACAATCTCAACAGCAGGTATTTTATAAAACTAGTGATCATGTAGGATGAGAACTGATGCCTAAAAACTAGAAAGACAATCTCAACAGCAGGTATTTTATAAAACTAGTGATCATGTAGGATGAGAACTGATGCCTAAAAACTAGAAAGACAATCTCAACAGCAGGTATTTTATAAAACTAGTGATCATGTAGGATGAGAACTGATGCCTAAAAACTAGAAAGACAATCTCAACAGCAGGTATTTTATAAAACTAGTGATCATGAAGGAACAGAGCACAATTACATATTGTAACATTCAGAGTTAAAGAAGCACTTCCTAAAACTGGTGTCAAATGAAATAACTTCAAAAGCATAAATAATAGAATATATGCAAGTATTATTACTTGTCCTAAACGTATAAGCTATACATTCCAGGCTTTATCGGTAAAATCAGCATTTTAAAATATGTTGCAGTACAAATAAACATTCAATAATCTATGTAAAGTTGTTGATGTACAATTAATGCGTGGATAGCAATTTATTACAGATGGCCTCTATGTTGAGTATTTGTGCTAAAATGAGGCATTTTATGATATATGTTGCTCTTTAAAATTACTTTTATTTATCATTTTACGTTCAATGAACACATTTTTATGTTAGGAGAATTTAATGTAGTGAGTGCCCCTTTAAGCCATAGAAAGAAAGAACAAATGGAAAGACTGAATGTATACACTACATTGACGTCACATTCTGTAGTTAGCTCCACCCAAATCAACACCTTTATCTATCATGCTGCTACTGGCAGTACTATTTCATTTACAGGTTTACACATTATCAAGCTACAATTGCGATTAATGAATCTAGTGCTTATGTATTTCTTATACTAGCTATAGAGGTTAAAATTGGTTAATTTTAAACCTCGAGTCTATTTACAGTTTGCCCTACTTTCCTAACTAATCAAATGCCCCTTATTCATTCTAAGAAGCAAGTTGTATTCTCCATATTGACTCAATATCTCCAATATAAAATTAATTATTTGACTGTTTTTTCCAATAAGTGAGACTGTGACATCACAGAGCTAAGCTCTGCCCTAAATCTCTATGTATTTCAATACAAATATTGTCTGTAGATGGGACAAACTGTAAGCCGGTTATAGGGCCATATTACAGGAATAAACAAATTTATTGCTTTGGTTCGCTGACGCTCCCTCGCAATAAATTTGCTTATTCCTGTAATATAGACCTATAACCTGTACTTCTTAAAACGGCCGTACTGAAACTATTACTTATATACAAACAGCTCTATTCAATTTTTACAAGCGAAACTGAACTGTACTGCATGTTCTATAATAAACACGAAACAACGATTTTATAATTTTATGGAATTCAACATCCATATTATAGTCCATATAGTAGCGTATTTGCCCCAGGATCGAAGGGTCCAGGGTTCGATCCCTACCATCGCCATGTCGGTAGTTTCCTTAGGCAAGACAAAATAAATGCACATTGCCTCTATCTCTCTTCGAGGTTGATCCCATCTGGAAGGAGTCTCGAGAGCGATTAATACAAGTTGTAAGAACTTGTTTCGCAATCGAGAATAAATAAATTAGTATAAACTATAAACTATATAATAAAATTTAAATGGGTGAAAATGTGTCCTCGGCTTAGTAACGGAAAAGTGTGCTGTGCTTGTCTTACGACTGTAAGAGGAAATGTTTGCTGTGCTTGTGTTACGACTGTAAGAGGAAATGTTTGCTGTGCTTGTCTTACGACTGTAAGAGGAAATGTTTGCTGTGCTTGTCTTACGACTGTAAGAGGAAACATTTGTATAGAATCTGGTTTATACGACGTACGTTTAACAAACATGAGTCTAAGAACATTTCTTGCAGGATGTTTAGAATGAACTGTTTTAAGACATGTTATAGTTGAACCTGCAGAGAATATAGCACACCTAATAATCTTTCCTGTATATTCTAGCATTTGTTAAGTTTAAACATTTATGGTATTTTCTTATAAAAACATGTCTATAACATTAACTGAAGTAGATTTGGTCTATAACTGAAATAGATCTGGTCTGTAGATCTGGTCTTTAACTGTCAGAAGTAGATCTGGTACAATAGTAGGAACGTAACAGTTGTCACACAGAGTGCACGATACACGCACAAGGTATGCACAATACACGCACGTTGCACGTTTGGTAAATACACGATGAGTGATTCAGAACGATACACGATGTACGAAGCGCACGCTGCGAGAAAGTGGGCGTAATTAAAGTTAATTGCCATCAACACTTTTCGTTAAATAAATTCTACATTAAAGACACTTTTTAGGACCGTGGCATATAAATGTTCAATTCTAACACTATTGAAAATTTCTCCTATATAGGATTTGAGCGTGATAAAACTATTAAGCATATCACGCAAGGCGCCCGGAACTATTTTTGACTGCTGAAATTCCCTCCCGCGTAATTTTCACGACACATCTACAAGTTTGCATCCGCTAATACGCTTGGATTGGTACTGTTGTGAATGAATTCACGCGATATAAAACAAATCATTGTAAAATTTTCTACACTTCCGGTATCGCCAGCAATATCAGCAACAACAAAAATAAGACGAATAGCGTTTTATTTAAGGAGTAAAAAAGAACAGCCAAAATTTCACAAAATGCAAGGAATCACGGAAAACTGAAAGTTTCAAGACAGCCACTTCATGTAAGCACAGCAAATAGTACCCCATCGAACATTTTTTTGTTTAAATTAATGTGTCAGAATGGAAATAGATTTTATTTTTGAGTTATATACCGGTTAGTATATCACTGTGTGTCGTGTAGATGCTTCGTCATTAATTAGATTCCTACGCATATACACTCCCAACAGTGATATACTAACTGGTATATCACTCAAAAGTAAAATCTATTTCCTAAATTTAACATCTTATACTGGAACCTTGAATAGATATGTTGATGGGTGTCAAGTGGGTGGAGTAAATTGACATTTAAGAAACTGACAGCTTGAAATGGCGTTTTCGAATGAATCAAGCATTTGGAACGGGGTTTTTAATGTTATTTTGTAGTATTTATAGTTGTGATGATTATACGGCCCCTAATTTTGACCAATGTTTTAACAGAAAAAAGTTTTGAACAATATTTAGTTTTTTTTCCAGTAGGCCGAAAGTGAAAATTGTCCCTCTAGAAATCTAAGATTATTCTAAGAGAAGGGAAGATAATTAAAGCGCAATGCAGTATTTATGTACTGTGGACTATGGTGATTAATTCTATATATAGTTTTATATCATGTTACTTTATATTTAGTTTTAGTGGGCCTATTCTATAGGTGGGGTATATAAAAACACATATGAAAAATGAACCTCTAGGAAACAGTGTTATTTTCTAGAGTGAAGAAGGTTATTAAAGTTAATTTTTATTTCAATGTAGTTTAATTCTTGGCACGCAGTTCCATATATACTTTATGTCACTGCTACCATTCTTTTAGATTCAGAACCCCTGTCAAGGTGGTTGGGGTAATACTATATGGGGGTAGTAATAAATTTAAAGTAAAATTAAACAGACTGTTATGTATTATAACTTTTCTCACCCATTTTGGGATAAAATTTGTAAAACTTTCTAGGATATGAACCAAAAACAGGTTAAAACTCATTTGCAAAATTATTTTGGACCCTCTGTAGAATAATGGAGTGGTCCAATTGTATGACATAACTGCATCCAGTGGTGGGTAGCAGATTCAATTAGAACCATGGAGAAGACACATCTCACAGCCTAGATTATACAGTCTCAAGATGCCATATATGGTGTTAACACATACATGTATGTACGTACATGTAACATATGATATTATAATAATATTATATGGAATTATATGTTTATTTGACATACTGATGATGAAGAAGATACAATGAACATCAATGGATGGTTAATTACTGGGCAGAAAAATGATGTACATTCCATATTTAATTTATCTGATGGCATTTTTTACATAAGCCGTTTCATCAGTATAAAGGCAATTAGACTACAGCATTTAGATGTACACATATTTCCAAGATTGATTTTGTTTGCATATCCTATGTACATAACTCTGCTGATATTATGAGGTGGTAATGCATGGAAAAATTGTTCCTGGAATACACATGTAGCAGTAGCAAATAATTGATGGAAGACTGACAACAATATGAAAGAGCTAAGCAACACTCTATATTTATAAAGGGGGGTGTAACCTCACATGTTTCAAAAACCTCAATAACTATGAGACTGCAGAATAGAGCTCAGCAATGATGGTACTCATGTTTTTTTTAGTTATTTTGGAATTTAGATATGTAGAAAGATCTAAAAAGATCTATATTTGTTCAAATTCATGTAAGCTAGGTTTCAAGGAAACTATCAGAGATGAGGAACAAATTTAATAAACCGGACAGAGTTCAAGAACCGCTTCTGACACACTTACAGGCAAAAAGGCCCTTTGAAGGATTTCTAAAATGGATTCAATTTATGAAATTTACCAGAGGAGATCTGTAAGAAGTACATATGACTACATAACTATACAACCGGTCTTTTTAGAGTAAATTGTGACTTAATAATAGATCTGATGTTCATATTATTTTCTTTATTAAGCTATTAAGATTACAAACTATACACAATATAGAGGTGTTCAAAAATAAAACTACTGAAAAATAGGTGTTAGCCGGTATCACTGGCTGTACGGGAAGTCCACACAAGCACAATTTTGCCATCTTAGCCTTTGAAATCTTACTGATTTTTTAAAATGTTCTATTCATTTTATACAAAATGATTATGGTACTTTTCTAGTGATATTATACTAGTGTATATCTAATAACTAGCTCTTTGCAGAACTTTCAATTTAAATGTTATTTATGAAAGTTAAACATTTTACTTAAACATGGGGTTTCAGGTAGGATCTTCAGTAAAAGAACTACAGTAACTTGTAATATTAAAATACAATTATTAATCAAGTGTGAGGGTTCTCACAAGACAGATATATATTACAAATCTAATAAAACCTATTTCAAGGTATACTACTTGATTAAAATCAAGTTTTACTATATGCCCCCTTCTGATGTAAGAGTCTGTTATAGTTGAACTGGTAAGAAAGATGAAGGTGATCAGATTTAGCATCTGTATGGCCAGTGGCCAGTCCAAACCGGCAAGGATCTACTTACTGATCATGATAAAAGGGTTGATGTTTCATTCAACTGGAGGTAGTAGGAGTAGGTTTGTAAGCAGAAACTGGCTTACATTTATCCTGCCCCCACCCCCTCCTTCCCCCACAGATTACAGATAATAGCCAGTGATATTTGTTTAATTATAATTATTATATGGTGCCATACAGACAGTGCAAACTACCATACAGTATTAAATATATAAAATATAAATTACAGTTACAGTATTTCATAACTGAAACAGGCATGTAACAGGTACAGCGGTTGGGCAATACCTACTGACATGTCACCCATCACGCCCTGCTAATTTATGTTATGTGCAGACTATGCTTTGCTAAATAATAACAAGATTGAATTTTATGTTTTTGGGTTGCCAATATTAATCAACAGCCACTAACCAGTGAAAAAGCTTGTTTACTACTACAACTAAAATACTAAGTACTTGTTAAATATAAAAAGTTGCATTTATACAAGAATTGTTTAGGATTTTGACTAGTGACCTACAGGAAGGGGTCTGATAGCAACTGTAGTAAATTAGGTAACTAAATTTGATCTGTCATTTGACAGTCTACTATGTTATTTTCAAACAACCTCTTTACACATTTACTTAGGGCTTTTCTTGGACTGAGAATAATCATTAATAGTGAAACCATGCAAGTCCAAGCTTACCCATTTCTGGCTTGAATTTTAGTCTCTGTGTGGTGAAAGCTATGCAGTCAAATAGCCAGTGAGGGGTGTTACATTCTACAATGCACTGGATGCAAACCTGGTAAACCCAAAGTATGTACCAGCCCATGCTGGTTGGTAGTAGGTTCGCGCCCAGCCTAAGATGTGTGACTGATTTGTCCATTTTGTAATTTGTCGAGTATCCCATGGGACGGCCAGGTCACACTGTTTTGCGGCAAAATGTTTTTTTTTTAAGTCTCAATTCTCTACGTCATCGATCCAGGATAGTGGTTTGAATCCTGGCATATATTTCTGTGGGTGAGTATGGAATGTCCAGGATGATGGCCCCTAAACCAGGCCCCTATCTGCACTCTCATTACCAGATATCATAGTACAGTAATAAAAGTAATAGCTGATATTCAATTGTAATTATTGTGTCAAAATGGGCATAACTCTGTTAAAATCTTATGTAGAGTAAAGGGACTTGTCCAGCAAGGTCATTTGATGACCTCGAAAGTTTGTGAAGTTCAAATAGCATAATTATGTGGTTGATAAGAAAAGGTCTCGCATGCAAAACTTTAACCAAAAAAAAAGGCGCAAAAGTGACTGCAATAGCATTCATTACTCTTTGAATAGTCGAGCTAAAAATGTGTCAAACCTTTCTTGTTTCAGTTGCATTCTTCTTCTCTTTGCTTTTATTGTAACTGCAATTGCTCTCTTTATCCTAGCCTGCATGTCTCTGAGAAGAAATACCAAGCTTTTTGCTCACCTGGAAAGATTAATATATTACATGATACATGTACATGTATTTACATTTGTAGTTTGGTACTGAGTATACATCTTGCTTGTTTCAGTTTCTATTACCTTTCTTCATGTATCTTCATCACTTATATACAGCCAACATTGTAATAAGAAATGAATGTATTCAAAAAGCATACACAAATATAATGACAATTAGGGAATATAGGAAGACTATTTCTTCATTCAGTGAATCAGGGCCTGCATTGTGGTCAGTAACATGCATCAGTAATTTACAACTACAATCACTTGTCAGTCTATCCTTTAAAGTTCCAGAAAACTACTTGGGTCTAGACAGTATTTGGTAATCATACTTTACCTTTATAAAGTATTTTATCCTGGAATGCAGCACATTCCAAAATGAAGAGCATTGTCATTAGAAATTACAGGAGTGTTCCAATGCATAGATGCTAGCAAGCATGTTGTATATCTACTTATATCTAAGTTATCAAGATATAAACAAGCCAATGAAATATTTCAAATGGAAATTAATGAATAATTTAGGTAGAATGAGGCTTCTTGCACCGGAACTTCCTCGCAGTATCTTCTAGGTAAATGTCAAGTTGGCCATTAACCGCTGACCAAATATTCTAGGTAAGAGTTTTGGTTCTAGTATATAAACTTCAAACACAAACTAGGTCTTTGTTCTGTTTATGTCTGCATGTAACTTTACTTCAAAATATGGGGGTGGGGTTAAGAAAAGTTAAAACTTTACTGTTGCAAAGTACATTGTAGCCCCACATTTTGCTAATGCTGAATACAAATTATAAAGTAAAGGTACAAGCACAGATTGCAATAGGCCCCTTTTCCCATTACTTGCAGTGTCATCAATTTGAATCTAATTTGTAGACAGGCCAAGTCAAATTCTTACTCATTTACAGATAAATGAATTAAATAACTTGCGACTGAACCATTTATGGTTTCTAGCAGGCCTTTATCTTAAAGTTGACATTTATGCACTTTAAGTGCCAATGAACATGACTGTAACAGTGTGAATGTATTTCACAGAAACTATTTCTGTATCAACAGTATAACAACAGTCATATAAAATAAGTCAATAATTATGAGGCTAGAGCAAATAAGTAATTTTCAGTATAAAACTGTACAGCTGAAAGTGTGCGAGTGATCACCTATCAGCCTTTTGTACATGCTGAAGAGCTAGCAAAATCCTTTCATATTCAGCATTAGACAGAATGATTATTGTGATGTAGCTTAACACAGGTTTGACTGTACTATAAGCCACCATGTGTGTCCTTTTCTTTTTTGCATGTCCTTTAAAGGTGGGATCTTTGAACTTGGGATCTACTTTACTAAATATTCAAGGAGTAAACACATTTCAGAGACTTTGTTAAAACAAAGACGAGACTTTAGTGTAACTTTATTCCAGCAATATCTGTTACTAGTACTGATTTGCAGATGAAAGTCAATGACTTATTATGGTATGCACATGTAACCATTTATTAGTTAAAAATAATTGGTTGAGCACCCATCTACTCAAAAATCTCTACCAATATGACTTTGGTATTTGGTTAGAATTTAAGTGGACACTCCAATGAACATTAAGTGTAACAGTGCATTGCTGAATGAGTGTATTTTATAAATTCCATACTAATAAAGATGCATTCTTCTTACACAATGACCTGACTCAGTGTTTCAATTTAATCATTTGAATTGGAACCAAAACAAAAATACCTTTTGTCTCAAAGATATGACTCAGCATGGGTCCAGCCGTTGTATGCTGCTATCACTAATTAATGATTAAACTGCCATGGCCATACCTGCAACAGAATACTTTTACAGACATGTTTGAATTTAAAACTATTGAAGAGACAAGAGGGCAAAGATGGTCCTATATAGCTCACCTCTATTGCATGTCATAATGGTTTTCTATTATTTGAACCTGTGACCTAGTTTTTTACCCTAGATGACCCATATTAAATTCTATCTTCATCTTATCAAGGTTGTCATTCTAACCAAGTTTCATGAAGATCCAATGAAAAATGCAGCCTCTATTACATACACAGGGCGATCACAATAAATCACCTTGAGCTAAAAAGGAGTCCATACTCTAGGAGTTAAAGACAGTTTAAATATAAGAGAGATGAATTTAGAACAGCTATGTATTATTTTTATATTCAAAGTATTATAGGGTTGGGTCCAAGAACTGACATTTACATGGAGATTTACAGATTTTTAATGATTTTAAAGGAAAGACTGGTAAGTAAATTGTATAAAATCATACCTAATCAACTGCTATATATCTTAAGCTAACCATGTTGCTTCTCATAAAGATATCTGAGAAATTAAATGGTTAATTCTTGAACATATGGACTTACTTACCTGAAATGTCACACTTCAGCAGTACACTGTATATGATGTTTTAATTTGTATACCAGTAGACTTTTTGGATCGATTGATTTTTCAATCAGGCCAATGTTAACAGAGTATATAGCTTCCTTACGGCAGAACACTTTACATACAAACAAGTAGTTCCGTATATTTTGAATACTTACCAACACATTTCTTAAGACACCCATGGATACTTTAATGGAAGTGCACTGCCTAGTGATTTCTAGATTTTGTGTACACAGAGAGTTTCATTACAGTTTTCTGAAAGTAGAAATCAATTAATTTTCTATAAATTGACTGCATGATGGCTTTTCTAAGCTTTTCTTGTTTTTTATCAATTGTACTTTACTAGTTTACCAGAAAAAATGAATAAAAATTAATCTTTTATTCAAGAACAGAATGGCAAAAATGTCTTGAATGCAGTTATTGACTGCAAAGTACGCAAGTCATAACTAATAAAAATGTCTCTATAAAGCATAGACTGAAAGTTAATAGAATTACATGTCTTTTTTTTTTGTTTATCAATTGTACTTTACCAGAAAAAATTAATTAAAATTACATCTTCCAATCAAGAACAGAATGGGAAACATTTCTTGAATGCAGCAGCTATTGACTGAAAAGTGCACAAACTAATAAAAATGTCTGTAGTACAGACTGAAATCGATTAGAGACAGACATTACATGTCTTCATGTACTACATGTTGTATGTCCCATCATCCCTTAAAGGTGGTCAATTACTTTTAAGCAACATTTTATGACAATTTTTACTTTTTGTTTATTCTGTTAGAGATTAATATAATGAACAAAAAGACCCATTACATTGAGTTAGATCCCTATCAGAAATTTACATTTTATTAACTTTTATGAAATTTTGTTATTACTTCCCTTTAATATGAAAGTATTTAAAACGTTGCATGAGTATTTCTTTTTTATTTCAATATTATTTCTACTTTTACATTTGAATTGGATAGATTTACAAATATCTTAACATTCTAAACCAAAATGCAAGTTTTAAACCTACGTGTAGGTTCTGAATTGATTTATTTCAACCTATCTTGGGTGCGCACCCAAGATAGGTAAAGGGAGGTAATAATATCTTTTCAAACTTGAATTTCTAATGAATTCCATCTAAATATATTTAATGCAAATATTTCACAAATATAATATAATAGGTCTTATATTTATATCTTTCTGCAGGCAAAGTATGTGTATCAAATTTTTACTTATGATAAAATAACTCTATCTTGGTTGGGCAACCAGGATAGGGAAATCAAATTTTAAAAATACCTCCAGTGAAAATCTTACTTGAATTAAACGCTAAGTGAACATAAATAAGTGTAAATGATCAGATGTTAAAGTTTCAAACAAATCTATTACATGGCCAAATTCCAATTATAAACCTTTAAAGTGAATTTCATGCCATTACAGCATAAACATGTAAAACGCACACATGTTTTGAAGACAATTAATCTTATACATTCGCTGGTTCAATATCTGTTATTTCTACACAAAACTGTGACGTGAAAATTTAACAAGAGCACCGCCTACGGGTGCCTGACGCTCGTCTGATTTTATCCTTTTACAGTTTATTTATTACTATTTTTTTAAGTAACAGTGTCTTTGACCTTGACCCCGAAACACAATCCCACAAAAGGTTTTCATAATAATTACTAGACATAAGTTTGGTCACAATTATTCAACTGCAACTAAAGATACTGTGTTTTTCCCATTTTTCTATTTTTAGAAAAAAATCCTTAGCTTTGACTCCATGAGCCCCAAACACAATCCCAATAAAAGTCTTCATTTATATATATTACACACTTAATAATTTAGTTACATTATGTAAATTGTAACTAAAGATATTGAACATATTATTGTTTTTCTATTTTTAGTTACAGTGACATTGACAATGACCCCAGGAGCCCCAAAACACAACCCCATTAAAGATCTTCTTAAATACTTACCTCAAACAAAAGTTGGTTACATTATGTCAACTGTAACTAAAGATATTGAATATATTACGGTTTTCCTAATTTTAGTAACAGTGACCTTGACCCCAGCAGCCCCAAAACACAATCCAATTTAAAAAAATATTCATAAATACTTCCTATACACTAAGTTTGGTTGCATTATGTTCATTATTACAAAAATATTGTGTGTGTGAAACTTTCTAAGTTAAGAAGGGGCAATAACCCAGTCAAAATACATGACAGGGTTATGTAACTTGTAAAACTCTTCCTTCATTCTATTGTACATTTGATAGTGAACAGGTATTCCAACTTTCAAAGTGATAGCTTTGATAGTTTGCATGTAACTGACCTAAACGCAAAACTTAAAAAATCAGACAATCTAAAAACTACAAAGTCCAAAAATATTAAAATATCCCCCCAAATGTATAACTCAAAACCCCGTTTGATATGTTGAAGTACATTATCCATTTATTGTTTGTGAAAAATTTGAAATCAATCTAACAAAAAATGAAGAAGCTATGTCCAGTTCTCAAAATCAACCAAAATCAATCAAAATTCATGTTTTTACCCAAAAAAACAGGTCAGACTCAGCATCTTTAGCATACAATGTGAAGAAGGGTATTAGATGAACAAGCTTTCCAAGTTTCAAAGTGATAGCTTTGATAGTTTCCATGTAAGTGACCTAAACGCAAAACTTAACCAACGACAACGACGAAGACGACGACAATCAAGTGACGACAATAGCTTATCATTTTTTTCAAAAATCAGACAAGCTAAAAACTAAAAATCTAGAAAATATAATTATGTTGGCCTACAGTAACATAAATATACATGTTCACAGGCATTACATGCATCTGTACTTATAAAGTCTGTTGGCAAGTATTTGATCTCATTTACTTCCCCATTCTGTAAAGTCTCTACTGTACACTCGATCATGCAACATCAGACACCAATGTTTTTATCCACATTCTTTATTTCTAAAACTGATGGTGTGATTATGAACTAATGAGAAGCACTAGCTGAGGTGTTTTTTTTAGTTTTCTTCTTAAGATTTTGTACTTTTTAGAAATAAAGAAGCATAATGATAAATACCCAAAAATCACCTGTCCAAAATACACTGAAAAAGCCATGGTTAGTATTTAGAGGCAATGACTAGAGAATGCTGTTACCTTTCACCAATTGCGGGTCATGGGTTCAGGCCCTGCTAGGAACCATATCATCTCTTTACAATTCTTGCTGACCCTAGGGTTCTAGTAAGGGCAATTCCAGCAAAAATGTTTAAGTAAACAGCATCTAAAAACTAGAGCTGTCAGTAGGACAGCGTGCTCGACTTTTTTAGTGCTTGCCAATAAAACAAAACTTTGACAGTTAAGGGCATACAAGACTTTAACTAGGAATTTCTAAGTACAAATCAAGAAAATTTTTCACAGAGTTATCTTCTTTTGCTTACAGATAGGTCTTACGATGGTACATAAGTACTCCAACTTTCAAAGTAATATCTCAAATGGTTAAGTTAACAAGTGGACAAGAATGAAAAGTTTAACTGAGTTTCTAAGTCAAAAAGGGCCATAATTCAAATAAAATCCTTCACAGAATTACCTTCTCCTGCCCATGTTTGGGAATCATGATGGTAAACAAGTATTCCAACTTTCTAATTAATATCTCAAACAGTTCAGTCAAAAAGTGGACTGGTACGAAAAACTTAACCAAGATTCTAAGTCGATAAAAGGCCTTAATTTTTAAAACAAATCCCTGACAGAGTTACCTTCTCTTGCGTACAGATGGGGGTAATGATGTGAAATAGCATTAAAAGTTTCAAAGCAATATCTCAAAGGGTTAAGGCAATAAGTGGATTTTACCCATATTCAATATATTTTCTAAGTCAAAAGGGGTATAATTCTGTCAAAAACCTTGACAGAGTTATGTCCTCTTGTCTGTTGATGAAGGTCGTGATGGTAAACAAGTATGGTTAGTTTCAAAGCAATACCTCCAATGGTTTTGAAATAAAGTGAGGTGGTACGAAAAACTTAACCAAGCTCAATACACTTTCTAAGTAAAAAAAGGGCCATAATTCTGTCAAAAACCTTGACACAGTTATGTACTCTTGTCTGTAGATGGAGGTTATGATGGTAAACAAGTATGGTAAGTTTCAAAGCTATACCTCTAATACTTTTGAAATAAAGTGGGGTGGTACGAAAAACTTAACCAAGGTGTGACGCCAACGCCGACGCCGACGCCTGGGCGAGTAGGATAGCTCCCCTTTTCATAGAAAAGTCGAGCTAAAAAATGAGTGAAATACCATTGACCCAGGCATTAAATCGTAACAAACAAAACATCAATACTAAAATACAATCATGAAAATCAACCACATGCAAGCAGGATTCAAACTCAGGATGTTCAGTTTGTTAAGCCCACACCCTTTCATATCACCATAAAAGCTTGCTCAAGGGCTAGGAAGTACAAGAGCTGTATTACGGTATTAACCCTCTAATATATAATACAAAGATTGAGTTTTGCTTGGTGAAAAGTAGAAATTCATGTCAGTTATTAATAAGTAACTTTGGGGAGAAAACATGTGACTCCATGACGGTCTATCATGCAAGATAGATGATCATGTTCTAACTAAATTAACTAATTATCTAAACTATTTGACATCACTTTTTGTAGTCATGTCATGTCACAAGAATACGCGGGGTTTTGGCCAGGCCGGCTCCGTCTCACCTCATTATTATACATTTTAATACAAAAGCAACTCATATCTGCATGGATGTAGTGATCATAGGCTTCTTGTGGCAGGAATGGGTTAATTTCTTTTGTTTTCATTAACAGTTTTCATTTTAAATAACTTCTTTGCCAAATGTTCTCACTGGACAGTAATTTCTTATGGTCAGTTTTAAAAGCAGTGAGGTGTATAATCATTTCTGTTGGCATGTTACCTAAATATAACAGCAACATCAGATTAGCAGTAGATCTCTTTAATTAAATAAATAAGATATATTTATTTAGTCTATTCCAATGGAAGTGAATGGAAACTACATTTTGCTTGTATAATGCTACATTAACTCCATACATCATGACCAGTGTGTGGCACTGTCCACTATACAACTTCTCAACAAATGTAACACAACTTCTCACACATCACTTCCTCTCTGTGACTGGTCAGTAAACTAAACAAACTATTCCATCCACTTGAAACAACTACAACGAAGAAGACGCCTAGCGTCTTACCTCAATGGCGACTACCTATGTTCTGCCCAAATTGTACATTGACTAACAAACAAAACGATGCCTAAGCCATTAGATTACAGGTGATTGAAACTCACGAAGAGAAGAATACCAAAACGAGGTTAAAAGAAATACAGATACTCCAAACAATTATAACACAAAGGTACCAGGGAAATCTCGTCCTGTTACATTTCTACTGTGTACTTATAATAACATGACAGATTTTGTCATTGATATTATGATATTTACGGTAACTTTGAAATCACTATCTGTTATCAAATCTTAACTGGTCAGCAACATCTTTTACTTTGTGCGAATATGTGCATGAGAATTTCAGGGACTTTCCGCAGAGTGGCTTGAAATTTAGTATAACAAGAGGGCCATGATGGCCCTGTATCGCTCACCTGTCTACCATTGGCAAAAATAAAAGGTTATTAATAGCAGAAAGGATCAATTTTTACCTTTGGCTCATGATATCCTCTTAATAAGCTTATGTAAAATCAAAAGATCCCCCCCCCCGGTCATGATTTGAACAATCTTGGTAGAGAGTCAGAGAGTCAATTATTGCCACATGCTGAATATCTAAGTTCTAGGCCTCATTATTTTGCTGTCTGATCATGATCTGCACTGTTGGCTATTCATTGTTTTGCTGTCTGATCATAGTCTGCACTGTAAGCTATTCATTGTATGCTGGCTGGTCATGATCTGCACTGTCAGCTATTTATTTTTTTCTGTTTGATCATGATCTGCACTGTTTGCTATTCATTGTTTTGCTGTCTGATCATGATCTGCACTTTCATTATTTAGCTGTCTGATCATGGTCTGCACTGTTTGCTATGCATTATTTTGCTGTCTGATCATGATCTGCACTTTCATTATTTTGTTGTCTGATCATGATCTGCATTGTAAGCTATTCATTATTTTGCTGTCTGATCATGATCTGCACTGTAAGCTATTCATTAGTTTGCTGTCTGATCATGATCTACACTGTAAGCTATTCATTATTTTGCTGTCTGATCATGATCTGCACTGTAAGCTATTCATTATTTTGCTGTCTGATCATGATCTGCACTGTGAGCTGTTCATTTTTTTAACAATTTATGGTACTTTCCTAAGTAATAGATGGAAGAGTAAGTCTTGTGATGTGAATGCAAAAATTACAACTACATTCTTTAACATGGAAGTTCAACTAGGGGTCAAGAACATGTATTGCATCATCGCTATTTGAAACTTTATAAGTGCCAATTTTAGGCCAGAGTTTTTATATTGCTTGGTTTATGGGAAGTTTTCTAAAATGTTGAGTATGAAGGACTTTTCCTACTGTATTGAACAGAGCACATATTGAACATCAGTCTACTGCACCTGTCAATAATCGTCATTTTCGAACAAAATAAACACTTTCAAATAATTACTTTCAATTATATATCCCTACTATTCTGACATTTCATTAACTAGTCTGTGAAGTCGGAACAGCGGAAATAATACAAATAAAATATCAGTTCATAATGTCATTGTTATTCTACCTTTTCAAAAAATAGGACACAGGCAGTCGCATAAACCAAGAGATATAAAAACTCTGGCCTTACCATAGAGAGATCCAAGATGTGTACTGATTACAAATCAATGTTATGGTGTTAAAATACTGCAATAAAATTAGCAAATGAGGTGTTCAATAAACAACACACTATTAAAACTAGAAATCATCTTAACAACCTTTCTGACAAATTTCCAGGATATTTGGGCTGAAAATGTTACCTCTAGAGTGTTAACAAGGTTTTCCCATATTTGGGCTGTGTGACCTAGTTTTTGACCCCAGGTGACCCATATTAAAACTTGAGCTAGAAATCAACCAAACAACCTTTCTGACAAATTGCCAGGATATTTGGACTGAAACAGTAGCCTCTAGAGCCTTAACAAGATTTTTCTATTTTTGGGCTCTGTGACCTAGTTTTTGACCCCAGATGACCCATATTCGAACTCGTCCGAGTAATTCCTGGGACAAACATCCTGACCAAGTTTCGTGACAATTGAGGAAAAAATGTGACCACTAGAGCGTTAACGAACTAAATGTGGACGGACGACGGACATTCATCGATCCTAATAGCTCACCCTGAGCCAGCTCAGGTGAGCTAAAAAGGCTGAGATTTTGCTTTTCTTGGCAGTGTAGTTCATGGACATTTACAAGCTAGCTTTTACCTTTTTGTCAGAGCTCCGCCACTCTTTAATTATTTAGGGTTTGGTTAAAGCGACTGCACTCCAGATGGACAAGCTACGCTAAAAAAAGAAAATTTTCAGTTTCAAGAAAACAATTGTCATTACTGTATCAGGGGCATTGTATTGTGATAACGTGACAAGTTTTCTAACAAAAGAAACAATTAAAATGTGTTGTTTTGCTTACTTTTATTGTAGAATGTATCACCCCATGACTAACGGGGTGGGCTCTTTGGTATATCAATATTTTTAACTCGCATCAAATCAGCTGAATCCGTAGTGTAGTAGGTTAAGCCGCTGTAAATTTTTTGTAAGCGCAAAGATCCCAGTTCAAAACCTGGCTCAGGTAAATATTTTTTCTACCTTTATTTTTAGCTCTTACAGAAAGAAAATAATCTTGATGCTGACATATTGAATATATATTGATTTTACCAAACAATTAAAATTTACTAAGAATTTGGAGTGCAGTCGCTTTAATTTTACTTTGGCCGGGTTTCAAAATTTATAAGCTAAATTATTTCTTATTTGTTCAAATTCAAAATTGTAGGCTTATTAACATAATTTCATTATTCATTGCTAGGTGTCATTCACACCCCAGAGTGTTTTCCTATATGTACTGATTGATAGTACCACCAAAAAAAAACGTCTTGAACCTTAGATTGACTCCTTTATAGATTATACTTTATGAAATACATGTATGGGGTAAATATTCCTTTGTTGCAAAGCAGAGAGAACCTGGGTAAATAACAGGTGACAAAAGTTACGCTGACCTTTAAGGTCAGTTGGTTGGAGCGTCTGACTTGCAAGCAATAGGTCGTGAGTTTGAATCATACACTGGGTAGATGTTTTCTCTTTACGTTTCATCTTTGGCGACGAGGTTAAAAGGTCAGTTGCGAGCTTATAAGGTTAGTAATCATGTCAATGAAATAATACCAGCTGAACAAAGGGACATTCTACATAAGTCAAAACGTCAGTTACCAATGATGCTACTAGTAGGGTTGAAGGTCAGACTGTGACACTGTTCATGCTGTTGAAGGTCAGACTGTGACACTGTTCATGCTGTTGAAGGTCAGACTGTGACACTGTTCATGCTGCTGAAGGTCAGACTGTGACACTGTTCATGCTGTTGATTGTCAGACTGTGACACTGTTCATGCTGTTGATGGTCAGACTGTGACACTGTTCATGCTTTTAAAGGTCAGACTGTGACACTGTTCATGCTGTTGAAGGTCAGACTGTGACACTGTTCATGCTGTTGAAGGTCAGACTGTGACACTGTTCATGCTGTTGAAGGTCAGACTGTGTCACTGTTCATGCTGTTGATGGTCAGACTGTGACACTGTTCATGCTGTTGAAGGTCAGACTGTGACACTGTTCATGCTGTTGAAGGTCAGAATGTGACACTGTTCATGATCTTGAAGGTCAGACTGTGACACTTGCAGACAATTACTTTTATCTTAATAAATAATTGCGTCCATTTGTTATTTCATACTTTATATCCATTCAACTTCTGGGAACAGTAGATGTATTGTATCGAACCGTTAGGTATCGTATTGCAACTGTATATCATGATATGTATCGTATCATGAGAAAAGTGTATCGTTACACCTCTAGTAAAAAGTCTGTCATTTCATCAGAATTTTTTTTTCTGGTTGATTTTCTCACATTATGCTCTGTACAGCTAAAACTTAACAAGTGGCATTCCTAGAAAAAAGCAACTGGTTACTATTTATCGCATTAATCCTGAACCAAGGTCCGTCATGGTTACATTGATTTAGGTCCTAAATGTATTATTTAATGCTTTCTGTATGAATATAACAAAGACTATCTATCTTTTAAGATTTAAGTATAAACTTTACAGTTTGCAAGGCTTTCCCCATTCTGAACTGTTAAAATTTTTATGAAACTAGTGTTGAAACGGAATGTTAATATCTCTATATACATTTGCGCAGGTGCGCATGTGCATTGATATATCAAGTCCCCATGTGACAATGGCTGTCTGCAATCAAAACATAAGGCAAGTGCGGTACATTTATATCAAATTTATCAATGTTGTTCACCTAACTGATATACAGGCTGAGAATATCTCCCGATCAGGGTAAATACCGCGAATGAACTAAAATAGCCAGATCGGGCTAAAGCGTAAACAACAGAAAAGTACAATTTTTTAAATAACTTTTTTGCTAGGAAAAAGCGCAAGTTAATTTTTTCAGTGTATGTTTATATTATTGTAAGTAGAGTGACATTGGGTGAAGTCGGCCGTCGGTAATACTCGGGCATGTCTGATATCGACAGTTTGTGTATATTATGTCATATTTTTATGACGTAGAACACACAGTTTTTGATCGCAATGTTTAAAAAAATTCATTAAAACACCATTGAAACCTACATGAAGATATTTACCTCGCATCACTGAAAAGCAGTCAGTTAATTACAGTATTTTTATCTTTACCACGTGTGAGAGCTAAGATTATACGTATGTTCTAGCAGTACGTTTTTCAGTGTATTAAAGTTTGTACATGAATAACGGTCATATTTCTTTCACGTGGATAGTGTTTGCATGCCATTTCAATGCGTAAACATGTGATTGTTGGGTGGCCGGGTTGACCCGACAAATCTCTCCATGTTCGTATCAACTCGGCCATATATGTATACTAAAATTAGTTTTACCTTTACACTTACCAAACATGCATCCATTACTTTAAGTGATGCTGTGGTTTATACACACAACTTTAATCAGTGCAAACTTTGTAACTATGCGCGCTCTAATCCCCCGAAGTGTGCATTTTCGAATTGCACACTTTCTAAATTGATTATTTTATCTTAACAAATTTCGAAAATCATTTTTTGTTTGTTTTAGTATGAGAAAAAAGTAGGATCTCTTTAAAAAGTGCATAAAAAGCAAACAATATCGGATGAAACTTTGAGGCTCTTTAATTCGGATGCAATTACTGCTTAGTAACATCGCATGTATTATGCTTCATCTTAATATGCAACCTTTGGCATTATTGAGCAGAACCACATTGAAATGAACCTTTTTTCAGATTGTTTAATTGAAGATATTTTGACATAAATAAATTACTTATTTAAGTAAGTAAATGGTGAAATGAAGTAGATCTAGATCTCTATTAACAACACAGTAGGCGTAGTCTAGTGCTGTGCAAATTTTTATTCAGAAATCTACTGAAAACAAAATACAATTTACCGTATGTCTCTATTTTGTCAATTGTTTGTGCTGTCGTTTTTTCAATTTTTCAAATTTTAAACTTATGTTCTCTTTTCCTCTCTTTTTTTGCGCGGAGAAGCTTTTTTGATATGCTCTATGTCATGTTTCAATGTTGCAATTCCAGTACTATCCATTAATTGTGTATAGCATACCCTATGATGAAAACAGAGCAGTATATTGAGACCAGTAATCATTGGCAGAGTAAACCCGACAAAGTGTCCGAGTACATACGACCATGCCGAGTAGGGCCTCTGTTATGTGTATTGAAAATGTCTTGGTTTCCCTTTCCTTATGCATAGTGTTAAATCTATTTAGAAGCAATGTGGGAACCAGAATATTGGTTTGTATAAAAGTCAGACCAAAGTCAAATTTATCATCACTGTAGCATTGCAAAATCGATTTATGCTTAGGTGGCCGGGTACACCCGAATAAGAATAAGCAATTTTCATGTCAATATCTTGTCGGTGAAATTTTGACTTTTTAACCAACTGAAAAAACATAAAGTAATGTATTCATCAGGTCTTTATAAATGAGATAAATATTCTTTGAAAAAATTAACTTGCGCTTTTTCTTTGGAAAAAAGTTATTTAAAAAATTGTACTTTTTTATTTACGTTTTAGCCTGATTGGGCTTATATAGCTCATTCGGGGTATTTACCCCAATCGGGAGATATTCTCGCCGATATAGTTATAATGTACAAAAAGAAAATGGACAAACAAAAAAAAAATTAAACATGATCCAGGTATCTTCATTTATACACGTTGGATCAAAGGATAACTTGTTTATCATATGAGATAGAAAAGGTACAAAGGGCTGCAGCCAGATATGTTTTGAATGATTGCTCTTACCAAAGCAGCGTAACATCATAAATGGCAGACATTAGAACAGAGAAGAATACACGCATCCTTAATAATGTTGTATAAAATATCACACAACCTCGTCATTGTAGATCATAACCACCCGACAGTCTCTAGAAATCTTAATTATAACATACCATTTTCAAGAACACAGTATCATATGAACTCCTTTTTCCCTCGCACAATCAGATACTGGAACGCCTTGCCCTATAACATCAAGGACAGTCTGAATCTTCAGTGCTTCACATCTGGCCTAGACTCATATATGGACTAATGTCATCGTCCTGTTTTTATTTTTAACAAAGTTGTATATATAGTACTACTTTTACTCTCTAAACACATGCATATCATGTATCATGTAATTTAGCATTTTCTTTTAACAACTGCCCCGACCTCACAGTGATTGTTGGGAGTATCCCCGTAGATGTAGATGTAGATGTAATTACGTGCAAATCGAAATTGTCCGGATGATTGAGCGTCTGGTTAACATGTAGGATACCAGTACACTAATAAATAAGAACTGAAGAACTTTTGGAACTTTCCCCCATTTTTACTGCAAATGATGACAAATTAGATAAGGGAGGTAATTCAGTTATTAGATCTAACTCTTATTGATTTTTATTGGGTAGGTATCCGTCACACTTGGAATGCAAATGGCGGAACAGAAGGTAAGGGAGGTAATTAAGTTACAATTCTTATTGATTTGTACTGGGTAGGTATCCGTCACACTTTTAAATACATTAAGACTGCTCGCTCCGTCGAAAATAAAATATTTTCTTAAAAACAGAAAAAATACCATTTCAATACCTGGATACCTGGATCTTCGTGCCGTAATATTGGCTTCGCCATCGTGGCCCCTCTATTTAATGTTCTCTTCTTTAGTACTCTAAACTTATAATGTCACTTGTGTATTTGCTTAGGAGTGCGCTAGTTAATTTTTTCGGGTTCCATTTCTCCTTGTTAAGCAGCGATTTAAATTCATTAACTGATTTAGCGTTTATTGTCTTGCTTTATCTAAACTGTTCCAATAGTTTATTGATCTTTGGAGCGTACATTGAGGCGACAGTTTTTCTTAACAAATTTAAGGTGATGTCCACGTAGATCTCCCGATGATAAAGTAAAAAGTCTGTCCCATTTTAAATCATCAAAACCGTGAGTGGATTTAAAGTTCTGTAACATGCACGGATTGGACGGCAGCAATCTAAATAGGAGGAAGAAAAAGAGCGTTTTTCTCCAGTTTTTATATGATCTTTGGCCAATGTTTTAAATCTAGTTAAACATTTTGTGTTTTGCAATATTTTTGAGTCCATTTATCCCATCTCAGCTGTGTATCTAGCCCAGATTTTGAGATTGAAAATTACGAGACCACGTGCTCTGAAAACAGGTAGACTCGGGTTTCATCAACGGTGACGAATTACTTGTGGGCGATATAAAGTCTGAGGGTCAACGCCATTTCCTTTTCGCTACCGAACATATATGTCTTATTATGTTGTATTGTATTATACGCAGTCGTTTTCCGTCGTCGAGTTAATTATAAATACATTGAACCTCTCTTGAACTATAAAGTAAAAGATGCGAATCTTAGATACAACACAATTAACCTTCGATCTGAAATTCTATTTCGAGTCATTTGAAAAGTCATAACATCTAGTTTTAATTTGTTTATATAAATTATGAATTGCAGGTGATGCGCAGCCTTTTAGAGAGACTCGGGCGATGTGATGTTGAGGGTTTTGTTGTGGACTACGAGCAAGGTTAGTAAAAACACATATTTAAAAATAAATTTCAAAGTGATAATTTATCGTTCAAATCGACCTTCGAAATCTGCGGGGTTCGAGCCCACTTGGTCCACGACCATACTGGTGTCACAAGGAAGCGGAATTGAGAGTGACTCGATACGCTACACGCTTTCTTCAAAATAGAGCTAAAACAAATATAGCATAAACTCAAGTGCTATAGTTATCATTCCCAAAGTTATAAACTAACTAAAACAGTCTTATTTTTCACCATTTGCATTTTCTGTATTAATTTCAGCCGCTTGGCAAGCTGTTGCTATCACTACAATTTCTACCAGCTGAACACATCATACCAGCCTTCGAGAAGTTAGCCTTAAGAGCAACAACCCCGGCTACCATGGATCGGATTGTGTATATGAGGCGTCAGTGGATGAGTAATACCGTATTCCGTGTGGAAGACTGGTCTGTGTTCCAGCAGTTCATCAGGACCAACAACGATGTTGAAGGTAAGCTATATTATATTGAAAAAATATCTCCGAAATTTATAAATAAAGTACAAACTGATTAAATAGGCTCATCCATCTTTCATTAAGAAACAGAAAACAAAGCACGACAAGTGATATAATTATATATAATTAAGTGATATGATGTCGAAATCGGGAATAATTCAACAACCGAAGGAAAAGTTTATTTTGTACAACTACAACTACGATATGTTTATTGCATAAAGCACATATACATATGTTTATAGCAACACTAGTACATATCAATAGACAAAACACATAGATTTACGGAAGAACATATACATGTATCGGGAGCCCTGATTAATAAAAAATGCATCAACCGCGGTAGTTAGTGAACTTAATTAGAACGTTTTAGGGCATGTTGTTGTGTTAGTTTATTATGGAAATTTTATAAAAGGTATATAATTACTTTCGTTCCAGGCTGGCATCACAGACTGAACAGAAAGGCAGACTCAAGTCTGGGACTTTACCGCCTAGTTCCACTACTGAGGCGCGAGGCCGAATTAGTACGGATTGCTATGGAAGACGGGGACTGAGATAGGGTACGCATCAAGAGATACTCCAAACTGGACGATTCTATCATGAAATGCTGGGAGAAATACTTGTCTGGTCAGATGAAAACCTCAGTCTTCCTTGTTCAGATAGGAGACCTGTACAGCGTACGCTGTTGAAATGGACATTGTGACGGATAATGAGGTTGCTTTTAACATTGACAGTTTGGTATCATACAGCGAACTCTGTTGAATCGGACATATGTAGTATTTTAACATTTGGGATCGTATACTCATTTTTATCTTTTGTTTCATCTTTTGTTACACATATTATAATAAAGATAAGTAATACATTTTCTTACTTTTATTTTCACTTACATGCCTACCATTTCCTCCATGAAGTTATAACTGTGAATAAAAAGCGAATATCTTGTCCTGCAGATGGTTCAGTTCTTCTTAAAAATACTTATGACTGTGAAAACTTCTGTCATTATATCGACATAACTTTTATTTAATAAACAAAAAGTTTAATTTTAAAAACGATAACTAACAACAACAACATGAAAACCTATACTAGCGACAATTTCCTTTAATGATTTTTTACTCTTTTTTGCTATAATACAATGATACTTAAAAAGTGGGCCGTTCTGGTATGGACCGTTCTGGAAGTGGGCCGGTCTGGACCTACACCAGCTGAAAACCCGGGAATGTCAAATACGTGAAAGAGGCCCGTCATGCAATATTAGTCGTTAGGTAATGAAATGAGATGAATGTTAGTGTTGATGAAGAAAAATTAAATGAGTGGGAAATTTATAGGATGTATGGTCTGGTAAATGATGTATAGTCTGTTATATTACATATACAACAGATATATATATATACAAGAAACATGGACAGAACATATACTCAGGAACGAGGACATATAACATTTAAACATAACAAAATTAATGTGGTGTTCAACCTCGTGACATCCGGATATTATAGAAATATCCTTGTTTCTATAATTTTTTATAACCAGATTTCAAAAGCGTTGGAAACAGTTTACGATCTTAATATAAAAGTAATTGATTGCGTTATTTTTAACTCAATCACCGAGGGCATTTTCGAATAAATTTCTCGACTAACCTTTGCGCATGCACTTAGTCTCTGATCTGGCTAACCCATGTAACCCCCATATCATGTCGAATACATTCTGTTCTTACTCGATACGTTCGGGTTAAAAACAAAAATAATATCGAACAGGGAATGCCACGTACCAAAAACGCAGCCTCCCCAAAACTGAGCATGCGCGAATTTTCAACCCGAGTAACCCAAGTAACTTTTTCGAGTGCACGTATATTTATCCGGGCGCATGCGCATACGTATTTCCGTAACACCAATTCAAAAACATGGGAAGCTCAAAAAAAAGGTCTCTGCAACGCTTTCGTGAAAAGCAAATAAATAGTGGCGACCAGGTAGACAGATGGACCCGCGTTAAAGCTATTGTTGGTGCCGATAGCGACAGTACATTTGCAGAACTGCTGTTGGGTTGGTAAGAATGTTATAAAAGGCTGATCAGGGACGATCTCAAAATGTGTTTTGGGCAACAAAATACAGTGCCGACACACACTTCGGACCATCACTTCGGACCACATTAAAAGACACTTCGGACCATGAAAATGTATTGTAGCAAATTCTTAAATGACACTTCGGACCATCAAAATATTATAGCAAAATATTACGTGATACTTCGGACCATATCATTGCTATACCATCAGGCTGGTGCAATTGCCCAATCGGGCTTTCGAAAATCAGCTTTTTTAAAAATGATTTTCTTCACTTGGAAAAGGTGTGAACACGTTGTGCATGATAAAAACATCTAAAAAAAAGTTTAAAAGTACAGAATTATTCATGTTTTCCTGCAAAAATTTGTCTCCGAATTGTGAAAAAAAGACATTTTTGGCATTTTCTTTTAAACTTATTGACAGAAAGTTCTAAAACAGCTCAGATTCATAGAAAATACACACATAATTATAAAGAAACCCAAATTAAGATACACAAAGGTATAGTTTGTTGCGCGGTCCTTTTTTTGATTTCACATATAAAGTATATGGAAACTGAAAGTAGAAGGGCCAAAAACCTGGCGCAACAAATGGCTGGATGGAATTTGGTGATGTGGAGTTTTTTCATACCCTACTAATGCAAATAACATTCCCTAGCTGTTTCAGAAACATTCATGAAGATTTGCACTGAAAATCTTAAAAAATGTGTTTTTCGGTGATTTCAAACTTATTTTAATTGTGTTAAAAAATCTCAAGATGACTTTTATTCACTTTTAAATTTATTCTCTACATCTGAACTTTGTAATAGAATGTAAATTGTATGAAATTATTCATTTTTAAAAAAGTTTATTTTTGGAAGCCCGATCGGACAATTGCATCAGCCTGACCATTTAGCCTCAATATTTCGACTGCAAGACCGACCGATTTTACAAACTGATATTACATAGATGTCTGTCTTTACGTCTCAACCAGTTAGATTCAAAACTGTGGTGGAAATCGAACTGATTTAAATTTCATTTTTTTCACTGCAAGATGAATTTTTTCACACTGGCATGTTCATTTGTTGTTATTAACCATAAATAGTCATTAAAATATTAATAAAATGACAAATATTAACTAAAAATACTTGTTAAACCTAACACGGTACCTGTCGTTTACATGTTGATGTGTAAACGTGATAACCAATGAAAACGTTTCCTTGAATTCAAGCTTATTTTTACACCGCGGGAGGTTGCACGCGGAAAAACGCATACCGTACGCTTGAAGTAACCGCTTACAATTAACTTAAAACATGATATATCTGCTATTTTATAGTGCTAAAAAGGCAACAGCCAGTTTACTATATTTGTTAAGATCATGTTCGAATGAGTTATATACAATATAGATCAAGTAGTTCTACTTGATATGCGATCACACGTTAACCGAAATTCCGGAATACCCGAGAAAAAAATCTTACACGTACATTATTTGATCATGACATGTGTTAAGCAAAATAGTTCTGTTATCAGATCGTAGTTTGAGTATTCCCCGTAAAATACTGAGGTTGTATATTGAACAATTAGCTATTCTCAAAGCAAGACTCGCCGTGCCGAACATCAAAGGAGCGGCACAGAAATCATGACGTCACATATTCTAGCAGATACCAGATAAATTCAAATACTTACTGGATTAAAAAAAAACTTTCATAAAACTGTCTGGTATTAGTCGACGTTTCTGAAATATTGATCAATCGAAATTTGGAAGACTGTCAAATTGTTATGAAAACTTTACTTTACAGGCAAACAACCCACAAACATTTTGTTTTTATTTAACCGTAGCTGGAAAACATGATTTCATACTGTATTATTTTGGTAAAGTACTCGAGAGAAAATAAGCGTCAATGAAATAAAACACATACATGTTGCAGATCTCTCAAGTTCACTTTACTTACGAGTGCTACATAACTAAAAAAGGACGATATTATTACATGCATCAAGAATCTCAATTCTTAATAAAGTTTTATATACAATGTATGAGAATATACATGCCGAAGCTTTAATATATTTCAAATGTTATATAATGATCGAAAATGACAGACAGCTTCTGTCGAAAGTCAAACACATTAAATTTTACTATCAAATATTTTGGTTATTGTTTGATTTACAGCATGTTTAACAAAGGTTTGGGCATCATCAGATCAGATTGCCTCGTTAGTTATCTGTCATGACCTTCGATTATCTTCACTTTATAGAAATGATTCACGCAATATATCCGTGCGGTTAAAAAAACTGTCTGGAGTACCTGTACAGTACGTCTAACTGGCCTGCGGCGATGAAAAGTTATGCAGCAACGAACACTCGGCTGGCAATGAAGTTATTAATATGGATTGGCAGATACATATCACATATGACATTTTTCTCTCGGAGCATTTGATTATCGGCATCTTTTGAGTTCCCGCGCAAAATATTCCCGCCAAATACGAGAAAGCCACGTGCTTTCAATAGGAGATTAGCAAAAGGTTCTATAGTAAAAGTTTAATTACGTCCGGAAATACCCACATCTGTTCTAAATTCCCATTTATGTTATTATGTTCAGAAAAACACTACAATAGACACGGACCTATATTATATAGGTTCTTGACAAAGGTAATACTTTTAACCAGGAATAGAGTTTTCCTGTTTTAACACGATATACTGACAGCCTTTCGGAAGATGCAAAATGAAAAAAGCCCCATTTACTTTGATGTACTTTTCACGACCTTACAGATATGTACTATTCAATAAATATGCATAAATGTTTACTCTTCCATTGGAGGAAATAAAGATAATATACCTATCAAAATGACGTTATTAACGACTCACATCAGTATTACCTATTCCGTTGGCTGCGTATTCAAAGGATTTTCCGCAGTGCATATTTCAAGCGGGTGAGGTTTAAAAATATAATCTACCGATAAACTATCGCGAGGTAGAGTTTTAGCGGTGTAAACAAAAACACGTTGACATGTGTAGAGTTTATAAGTGTTATGCATAAAAAACATACAAGTTTCTGATCAATTTTCACTTATATTGTTTCTATTTGGAATAAGCTTTACAGGTATGTAATTTTTTTCAAGATATATTGAGTTAAAATAAATATTTGAAGCCGTCAAAGTTGGCGACGAGATTCTGATCGCCAGCATCACGGACCTACATACACATAGAAAGAAAACGTTCCGCATTGTTTGGAATAATAAGTGGGTTGTGCGCGAAGGGCGGCCGTCGTTAATATAAAAAAGCCCTGGCACACAATTTGTTGGGCTATATACCATTGCTTATAACACGGACCTATATACACATGGATTGGCAACTTTCGAAAATCGATAATGGGATATCGGAGTAAATGTTACCCATCATGCTTTGCACGCGCTTGGTGTTTTTCGGAAATTTTTCGATTTGTGATATTCGGCAGGTGCCGCCAGACTTGACAAAATTTTCAACAAACAAAATCGATAACAGTTACGCCTTACGAAAAAAGATTAGTTTGGAATAAGACAAAAGTTGCATAAACTAAGAAAAATACAAACTATTAAGCCATACATATTGAAGTAGACAAGATTCAATTTGATTTATTGTTTACATTTTTCCCCCGATTCGTTCCAAGATAGAGGACGGCGAGAAGCTTCATTCTACATCACGCTGACAAAATTTTCAACATACAAAATCGATAAAAGTTACTGTACGCTTTACGAAAAACAGATATAGGTTGGAATGAGACTGATGTTACTAAAAGAAAAAAAACAAAACTATTGAGCCATAAATATTGAAGAAGACACGATGAAATTTGATTATTTTTCAAGATGGAGGACAGGTGGACACTGGGAGTTTCCGATTTCGGCAGACCTCGGATATTGTCCATCGACTCTAAATTCTCAAATAAAATCTCGCCATCCGCGATAAAAAGGTTGAACTTGTATAGAAGATACGAGAGTTGCAAATCCATGTGTATATAGGTCCGTGATTATAACTTTCTCATATAGGAGGTTTTAGGAATTGCCATTATGTCGTCATTCATGCCATTGACTGGCCGCAGTTGAACTGCTAAAATGAAAGCGAAATAGAGCATTTGACTGTACGACATTTATATTTTGCTGGCTTGGTCTCACTGTCATGTAGCCGAAACGGTGTAGTCAGATGTAGTCAGGGCACTAGACAACTTTTGGGGACAGGTACCCATACCCTTTGGAAGGGGAATTTTTCGTCATTTTAAGACTAATAGGGGAATTTTTAGCCGTATAAATATTACTACTATTCACACTTATTAATACTGTTTTCAGTCATTTCCAACAGATGTAGCTACATAATAGTTTTCTGACAAAGATTATGCAAGTTGTTCTACTATATTTATTTTTTTCTTTCATGAATTAAAACATCTCAGTGACACATGCAAACTTTATTTGATTATGTGACATTTTTACCTGCTAAGGGCAATATCCGAATGGACAGGGTTCTCTTTGGGTTAATTTTAGTTTGCATATCATAATTTTCTGTTCGTGTTCTGCAACACCATGATTTCAAAAATGAAAGTAACTGTATGCATTCCCCGTTTGACACACATTTTCGCGACCTCGCATGTCCATGAACTTATTTTCGTACATTAATGTTTCTTCGATTTTGGCGATTTAAACTCTTTTAAATAGAACACAATTTGTCAAATGTTTAAAGGTTTAAAATAAGTATTGATAAGTATTAATGAATACTGAAGGTTTCGAAGGTGCCGAGTATTGCCAATAGATATATTCATGTATGGGAAAAATTTACGTCCAGCACAATTTGCAACTTGAAAATGCACAATGTAAGTCAATAATTTAATAACTGTCCCCGAAAAACAATGCCGAAATTATAAGTCTGTT
>JAFMSR010000004.1:1228051-1322052 GCA_022818135.1 Saxidomus purpurata
AAATTTATAACATGCGTATACCGTGCCCATCTGCATTGCATGGAAACGCTTTTATTCACTTGACCCTCACATGACGTCATTTAACAACGCCCTCTAGCGCCAGCGTACCGGAAGCGTACCGTCATGTTATGATTGTCATGTAATTTTGTCATTTGTTTACCAATTCTTATTTTTCAATGTTTGCTATAATACTTGAACTGTTTTATATCAATCGGTGTCAAAACTGTAACATTTTAAAAAGAAAGAGATTTTCGTTGAAAACTTCAGAAACGTCATTTTTTCGGCTCCATGAATTTTGGCATTTCGGATAAAAAATAAAAAAATAAAACGGTGAAAGTTTTTTTTTAATTTTGACAATTTACTTTTTGGATACCTGAAACTGAATAATTGAATAAAAATGGGATGTGTTCGACTTATATTTCTCGGTAAATGCACCAGTGACGTCGCTTCTATGAATGGATAAGTCAACTGATCGTTTACGTAAGTACACGCGGTGAAAATGTCAAACAGTCACTGGACCCATTTTTTGTATCGAAAACACAAATATTTTAAAGGATGAAACAAGCAAGTTTCAATAATGCATTTATTTCTTACATATTCATGGCAAAATACTTTGCCAGCTTACTTATTGCTCGAGTGCGTTAACAAAAGCTGTTTTAACCGGTTTTCATAAGTTTTCGAAAATAAATGTTGCGATTTAAAGTCTGTCCCCGACAACTCAGCAAAAGACACTTTGCTACATGTAGCACCGAATGATTATAACCTTTCAAACCACGAATGGGAAATCTCCTATTCAAAGGGCCATGTGTAATAGCAAAGGCAGATATAATGATACCCGTGCTTGATACACGTACTTGCAACATGCGTGCATCACACGTGGCATTATGAGCAAGTAAAGTACGTTTCCATGTTTTTAGCCAGTCAACGAGAATCCTAAATGGCCAATCCGTATTGTTCAAAGTTCGTGTACATGTTTGAGCCATGTTGTTATTTTGGGAATAATCCTACTGGCTTCTGACACTTGACTTTATGCAGTTATTTGGATAATGTTGCAGTCATGGAATACATGGAACCGTTGCTTAAGTATTTGCTCTCTAAACATCTTAGGGAGCGGTGGTGTAGAGGTTAAGGTGTCTGTCGCTCATCCCGGAGGTTGGGTTCGAGCCCCACTGGAGTCAGGACCGTACCTCCTCATATGACACCAGTACTGGTTTTTTCCAGGAAGTGGACTCGAGAGTGACAAGCTTTCTTCACAATCGAACTAAAATAAATTAGTATAAACTAAACATCTTAGAAAACGTTTACACAATACTTTCTTCTTAAGTATGTAAAACCATTCATAAGTTTCATATTATGATAATGAAATCAAAGGTAACACAAATCAATGTCAAAAATCCTAGATACCCTGATCGAAGAATGCCAGCTTCACATAAGAGGAGTCACGGGTTCGAACCACGTCATACCAAAGAGTGACAGCCAGTACACTAATCAATACGCCTTTAATTTCACAAGGTAGCGCCAAATTACATTAATATCAAACTTTAAACTTTTGTTAATGTAGTCATCCAGCGTGCAATTAAAATTATTTTGAATTTGTGTGTTATTTCATCAAGTAATTTATAAAACGTGACTGAGAAAAAGAGAAGTCGAAAAAGAGTGAAAGATAATGAGAGTGGAAGATACATGTAGGTTGAAACATAGGAATACAAGTAAGCGAGATGATAGTCACCTTTCATTTGCATAGAAATATACTCCCGTTTAACAGTATTTCAGTTGTTTTGTCAGGCGGATAGATTTTCCTGGGAACGACTAGCACTACAGACTGTAGAGTCTTATATATTTTTTAGATAAAGAGACATTGCTAGACTCGAACACATGACCCCCAGTCTATCTATAATTCGAATCGATAAGTATTTCAGTCTGCGATTTTGCATTTACAATCAAACATGTTAGAAATCACTGTAACCTCTCATTGATTGAGGGCCATGGGTTCGAACCCTGCTACCGTAAGTTACGATTTTTGATAAGACGGGCCCAATGTGTCTTTATGTGAGAAAGTTGGCAGTTTCTTATGGAGGATAGGAGTCTAGTACTATTTCCAGGAACGATTGTTAGGTAAACTGCCGCCTGTTAAAATGACCAAAAATAGTTGGAACGGGCTTTAAACTCCAACAAACAAACAGAAAGTTGGCACGTTTCTTGTTGAGGTTCACAGGATATATCAGACAAACTTTACACCACAAAAGTTCGGACAACAGTTTTAGTGTAAATAATATCAACACGAACTTTTTTTTAAACTACCAATACATATAAGTAAGATTGTCTGTAAAAGCTCAGTGTTACATTCAACAATAAATATACACTGTAGTTATGATATTAGGATGATGTTTAGAAAACAAATCGTGAGAAACTAGTACACATGTATTATGAAAAAAAAGAGTTTTTAAATCAAATTTCTTGTTTCAATATACACATCTGATTCTTTGTTTTTGTTGAAAGTTTCAAGTTTATTTCATTTCTTTCTGTCACAGGGAATGTCAAATAACAGTTCCATCATGGTGGGCTTCACCATATCACCGTTTTTCTGAAATAAGAAAAAAAGAAAACATGTAACTATTTCAATTGGAACATCATTATTTGAGCCGCCAGCTGCGATAAGGGACATACTGAATTTAATATGCAATGATAAGCACTAAAACTTTAAAACTGTCAAAAAATTATGAGACAAAAACTGTCCCTAGTAAGTGTTGAATGCCCCCAAACCGGTATCCCACAGTTTGTGACCTTGAAAGGGAAGCGGTGGTGTAGAGGTTAAGGTGTCTGCCGCTCATCCCGGAGGTTGCGGGTTCGAGACCCACTAGGGTCACGAACGAACCTCCTCATATGAAACCAGTACTGGTTTTTTTCAGGAAGCGGACGCGAGAGTGACTCGATAAGCTGAAAGCTTTCTTCACAATCGAGCTAAAATAAATTAGTATAAACTACACTTCTCACCTCTGAGTGTGACCATAACGTTCAAGGTAAGGACATGGGTCTTACGCGATACGTCATATCTATGTGCTCCGTCTGATCGGAGTTCGACATCAGATCTGCATTCGAGAATGCAGATCTAGATCGTAGATCGACATCAGATCTGCAATCGAAGCAGATCTAGATCGTACATCGACATCAGATCTGCAATCGAAAATGCAGATTAAGATCGTACATCGACATGAGATCTGCATTCGAGAATGCAGATCTAGATCGTAGATCAACCTGAGGTCTGCATTCGAGAATGCAGATTTAGATCGTAGATCAACATCAGATCTGCAATCGAGAATGCAGATCTAAATAGTAGATCCACATCAGATCTGAATTCGAGAATGCAGATCTAGATCGTAGATCAACATCAGATCTGCAATCGAGAATGCAGATCTAAATAGTAGATCCACATCAGATCTGAATTCGAGAATGCAGATCTAGATCGTAGATCAACATCAGATCTGCAATCGAAAATGCAGATGTAGATCGTAGATCAACATCAGATCTGCAATCGAAAATGCAGATGTAGATCGTAGATTAACATCAGATCTACATTCGAAAATGCAGATTAAGATCGTACATCAACATCAGATCTACATTCGAAAATGCAGATCTAGATCGTAGATCGACATCAGATCTGCAATCGAGAATGCAGATCTAGATCGTAGATCGACATCAGATCTGCAATCGAGAATGCAGATCTAAATAGTAGATCCACATCAGATCTGAATTCGAGAATGCAGATCTAGATCGTACATAGACATCAGATCTGCATTCGTGAATGCAGATCTAAATCGTAGATCCACATCAGATCTGAATTCGAGAATGCAGATCTAGATCGAACATCGACCTGAGATATGCATCCGAAAATGCAGATCTAGATCGTACATAGACATCAGATCTGCAATCGAGAATGCAGATCTAGATCGTAGATAGACATCAGATCTGCATTCGATACTGCAGATCAAGATCGTAGATCAACCTGAGGTCTGCATTCGCAAATGCAGATCTAGATCGTACATCGACATGAGATCTGCATTCGAAAATGCAGATCTAGATCGTAGATCAACATCAGATCTGCATTCGAAAATGCAGATCTAGATCGTAGATCAACATCAGATCTGCATTCAAAACTGCACATTTAGATCGTAAAACAACATCAGATCTGCATTCGCAAATGCAGATCTAGATCGTAGATCAACATCAGATCTGCATTCGAAAATGTACATGTAAATCGTAGATCAACATCAGATCTGCATTCGCAAATGCAGATCTAGATCGTAGATCAACATCAGATCTGCATTCGCGAATGCAGATCTAAATCGTACATCAACATCATCTATATCGTACATCAACAACTGCAGATCTAGATCGTAGATCAACATCAGATCTGCCATCGAGAATGCAGATCTAGATCGCAGATCAACATCAGATCTGCATTCGAAAATGCAGATCTAGATCGTACATCGACATGAGATCTTCATTCGAAAATGCAGAATGATCTAGATCGTACATCGACATCAGATCTGCAATCGAAAATGCAGATCTAGATCGTACATCAACATCATCCCATCATCGTACAATGACATCAGGTCTGCATTCCAAAATGCATATCTAGATCATAGATCGATTCAGATCTGCATCGGAAAATGCATATTTAGTTCGTAAGTTCGATCGCCATTAGATATGTAAACAACAGATCTAAGATATTTTCATACCCGACTCTTACTTATGACTTATTTATGGAATCTGTTCTTTCTCCTTGAAGTACCTCAACTGTATTTCAACAATTCATACAATGTGTCTTTGCCTACAGAGCATGCTGAAAGTCTCTTCTGTTTGTTGAAATTCTCTATACCGGTTTTTCTTAAATGACTTAGTTATGCCGGGACGTTATAATCGACCCACAATGCTTTTAGGCCAATTGTTTATATGCCACTAATGGCCGATTTTGCATTTTTATTAAGTATTTTACCTAGGGCCAAGAAAATGTACAAGTGTTTTTGATATTAGAAGAATACGTAGTGACTAGTCAAGTTTAGTGGAATGTTTTAAAGGTGGTTATTTTCCCTCTCTATCTAAACATTGCGTGAATTGTTTTCGTCACTCGTCCTGTTCATGTATTGTTAAGAATAAACTATCATTTCGACAAAGCAGTATGTATCTTTTAACGAAATTGGTTCCATCTTTGCCTCTCAATGCCGGCCATTTTAATGAAGAGGTGATGTCATTAGTACCCGTTGATGTCACATGTCTCTCTTTTGAGGACCGATTATCGCATCAATTTCTCTCACGCACATCTTTATAATACACTGAATATGCAGCATACTTAACAGGTTTTGTTAGTGTAAATATTTACATATGCATTATTTTTAATAACATTTTTAGAAGAACTTGTTTCACACTTGTTAACTGTGACTAAATTTGCAAAAACACACGTCATACATGATCACATTGTAAAGCAACTATTGCACTCCTTCCCGAGTGTATCAACATTTCTTACAGCCGTGGCAATAATTGTACAGCATTTCCCGATAGTATAGTTTCATACAGAGACGTATTACACTAGCTAAAATCCGATACAACTTTACTGGATTCCTACCAGTTATCGGGCGCTACCAGATCTTCGGGCGTTTTTATGTTTCGTACCACACAGGCTTTATACCGTACTCAAGGTCCTAGATAACGCAACCGTGTCACTGGGACGATTGTTCTTTCGGTGTAAGTGACTAAATAGGTAACTCAAACTTCTCATATTTGATAAACATCCCGCTTAAATTACTTCTCTATTGTGTTACTACTTATAACCTAAGCTGCAAGCAGTTGGGGGTTTTCCGATTTTATTGCGCATGCGCTGAGACAAATGCTTTAGTTTGTAAAGGTACAGTGAATATCGATATTGCAGACAATGTGAACGAAACTATGTTAGATATATAATTATTTGAATAAAAATGTGTAAAAGTAAGTATATTCAAGAAATACAATTTAAACATAAATAGACCATGTAACGGATGAGGCGTAATATAAAATCGATATGACATAAGTAGTTTTAAATACACCTGTGTAAAGAAGTTATCAGAAATGGTCGAGTGGTTACGTTTACAGTTTGCCACCCACGCGGACAGGGTCCAAGGCTCACACTACGCTAAAGTATTTTTTTTTTGGCTTTCCCCTTTTTTCTTTTTTAAGGATCAGCATTAGCAAGAAACATTATTACTGTTCATATTTTATCCTTGTGAACATGTAAACTATAAATGTAAATAATGCAAGTTAAATGATGTGCATCTTGATTGGAATATACTTAAATTTATTGTTCTTCTTTTCGTACATGTATTTAGAATAGTAAAACAAACACTAAACATATTTGTTGAGAATAGTGCATTGCACAAAGTTGAGTGCCCGATAATTGGTTGCCCGATGTAGCTTTAAAGGTGGAAATTGTACCCCTTTTTTGGCCTCATTTATAAACAAGCTCTGGTCGCAGTCGATAAACTGACAAGTTTATAATGTCATCAGAGAACCTAAGTTTACCCTGTGAAAATGTTATGGGTTTACTAGTATTTGTTGCTACACTAAATACAAAAAAGTTCATTTTCCGCCCGAGAACTGGTAGGAATCCAGTAAGTGGAAGATTCTATTATAAACAACCGCTCAAAATAGGGGTGTGCTACCTAATACCTCAGTAGCCAGGTATCGATCGATAAATTCAACTCGTGTACTACCCGGCCTTTAGTGTGAGTTGCATTGTTTAAAAGAAGTATTCACATTTGTGTAATTAAATAAATACATCTCAATGCTGTTACGTTTAACATAATTCGTAACAAAGTTGAAACGGAAATATAGGTACTTTCCGTGACTGAATAGATTACGATCGCACATCTTGAAAATTTAGAATCAAACTTCAAACATTAAAACGATAATAGATCTATTACAATCCCATCCTTACGGTGTGAATGAAAATGGGCATACATTTGTATAGTTCTGGCTTCCAAAACCCTAAATGCCGCTATTTTTATATTTTGTTTTTCGTCAGCTGCGGCTTTAGAGTTTTGGATCAGCCCTACTACGAATCCTTACCAGAATAACAGATCATGCAAATTTTCATCTAATGTACGTTAAGTAGGAAAATATGATCATGTTTGGGTCATATATTTATAAATTCATCTTTTCAAACCATTTACGGTGTTCTACAACCAAAGTTGACTACAAAAACATCGATTTTTCAAACCTACATCATTGTGTTTACATTTACAACGGACTTTCCAAATGCCTGCTCTCGCGAGATCTCGTATGATGCAATCGCACTCATTTTTCATGTAGTTCAGAACGCTTGATATTTTCCTTTTGTTTAGTGTTTAGATGATATGAAGAACGAGTGTAAATATACAATAGCATTTACCACTATGTTTTTTATTTCAAAAGAAATTTACTTTATTTTCGACGCGGAACAGACCTTGAAAGTGTTCGCGCCAAAACGCACGTGGTCATGTAAATAAATAAACTGTCCCCGTGACCTCAATCGGAACCTTCGGCGATTTCCCGCAGAGATCCCTTTCCAAAGGCTCTTGGGAATGGTCACGTGATAATTGTCAAATCGGCAAGATGGCGGCCAATTGTTGAAAATTCTGACCTGTTCGAAACTTTCGTAAAGCTTTACGTTAAATAGATAAAATTTGATATTCAAATTTGGCAAATTAAAAGATTATGGTCTGATTAATAAAATTATTTATTGTTTTCACTTATTGCTAATGAAATACTGAAATGCGAGCGTGTCAGATTCCTGGCACGATTATTGGTACGATTTCCCTACGGAGTAAGCTTCAGCGTACCCGTTCTGTCAAGCATATAAACCGGGTACGCTGAAGTTGTTTTAGCTAACATTTATATTTAAATAGATCTGTACATGTATTTTACGAGCATGGTGTGAACAGACATCCTTTAGGATACAAAAAGAGTGACACCGATGAGTGTCTACAGAAATTTTTCCGAGACCTTCACATGCAGCTCCCCGGAATGTGATAGTTATTCTTTCACGGTTTTATTTGTACTCGTATATACAAGTTATTACATACATGAAGTAAATTCCGTGAATTTCTTGTGCACCAACTTGCGCGCAGCCAGTGAGTTGATATGTCATAGAACTGTTACACTAATTATTATCATAATAATGTAAGTGTGTAGCCAATGACACTGAAAATAAATTTGCACGCGAGAGTAAATATAGCGGTCACACTGACGACATGTACATTGTAACGTTCTAGTTGGAAACAAAATGTCCGTGTCAAAAGCATTCGGGTTTTAACCATGCACATAGTTTGTCGTTTTCCGGTCGTTTTATTGTAATGAAATTCGTTAGTATATGTTTTCTTTATCATGGATTGCATGTTTTTTTACATCAAAACGTAAAGTAAAAATATATAGTTAGTTAAAGCGTGATAACATGGTCTCGCTGTGATGCTATCAAGTTTGGTCAATGAACATTCACAAATTTCCATAATTTCATCATGTATAATACATGTACATGCTAATGAAATAAACAAATTGTATACGAGATAAAATTACCCGTCTGCCATGTCTGTCGTTTCATTTTCATGTCCAAATTTTGTTGATTTGAATTTTTTTTCCGAGACTCATTAACCCCAACTCTTTCCCGAAAATAAAAGGATAAGAGAAGCCATAGGCTTTGAAAGTAAAAGCAGAATTCAAAACAGAAAAGTTTCGTGTTCACTGTCGGGCTGGCATTACATGTAGACTGGAAATATTGATTTCACAGATTTTTTTTTCAATTAAGTAAAGATTTCGGCAGGCAGGTAAAATTGTCAGAAGCCGAATACGACATAAGTGTGCTGCGACTCAAATGATCAATTTCGGAAAGATATTTTCTTCTCATTTTTGGCGAAACATGGACAGTACGATGTGAAAAAGGCATTTTATGAAAAAATGGCGTACTGCACTTTTAATGAAAATTAAGCAGCTAATACTGTTCGTTATATCTTAAAGCACTGAATTGTATATACATGTACAAATATTGTCATACGCATGAAAACAATTCAAACAAGGCTTGAGAATATGTACCCAAAACTGTGCTATTGGACAGTGCAGACAACGTAATAAATGGGCATTTGTTGGGTACATTCCATTGTTTCCTATTGTAAGAAAGTAGTCCACAGCGCACTATATAAAGTATTATACATACCCAACATGTGCCCCTTTTTTTGTTGGCTTCCTGACGGAATGAAGGATATAGTACCCAATATATGCCCATATGTGGGCTCATGTAAACTGGCACATGTACTAGACCTGACCAGCGCACTCGCACACGTAAATGTAAATGTACAACGTACAACTGCCTAATTTCGGGGGTGATCTCAAACGATTCTAGTATCATAGGATATCTTGGTTACGTTCATTATTAAAAAGTCTTCATCAGTATATAATACTATTCACTATTATCCTAATGATAACCATTACTATCGTGTACTGTAGAACTAAAACTTAATATTGAACATATACGCCATCATCATAATCATCATGAAGATATTCATCCTTGCAATTAAATTCATTTTCTATCGCACTTTCTATGTAACGCCGATACTGATTGGCCGTTCCTTTTAAATGTGACGACCGTATTCTTCCGCTTTGTTTACAAACAATGGACGCCGGTGACAGTTTCGGCGAATTCTTTGTTGGCCTGCAATTGTTTAATGAAAATGCCAATTTTGCAATTGAAGATACTGAAATGCCACCTTCAGAAGACGATTTTTTGTCACAAGCTTTAAGCTACATAGAAGGGAACATTGAGAATCTTCAACAGGCCACTGTTCCAGCTAAAAATCGCTTTGCAGATCTCAGTGACGAACAGATTTACGAACTGGTGAAACAAAGACAGTCAAAGGCAACAAAACGGCAAACCAACTGGAGTGTCAAACAATTAAAATGTTAGTCTTATCACAAAAGCAAAGCCCAATACTTAGATATTATTCTACATACAAGGCAAACTTGATTTTTTTTGTGTGTAAAACATGTGCCCTACCACTACACCATCATCATGTGACCATGTTTGACATGCTAGCCAGTCTGACTTGCTTTTTATTCCTTATGTGACCCATTTAGATTAATTTGAGACCATCAAAAACATAAATAATTTTGCAGTAGTAAAACTGTAAACTGTCTGCCCAGATAAGGCTAAAAATATGTGTGTTTCTGGTCTGTACCTGATCATATTGACAGCTTACCATAAAACCAGTGTATTTAATAACGCAAAACAACCAAAAGACAGAAAACAGCTGATGCAGACCGAAAACAATTTGTTTTGCAAAAGATAAAACATTTTTCACAGCTTAGATGAAGAAATTTCTAAATTTTGTATCACAAATCATGAAAAACGACTGAAAAAACAAATATTGTCGACCGAAAACGACTTGTTTCTCTACAGATTATATTATATACAGTACAGTATAGCTAGTCCGGATTGAGTATTCATTATTTACAAATTCCTCTTTTAACTTATACTTAAATTATACATTATCTTTTAGTTTTAGAAAAAGGTACATAGTCTGCATATTAAACTGTTTTATTGTCCTTTTTCTGTTTTATTCAGATTTTTTTTGTTGTTTTCACTCATTCTTCGCACCCCTGTATAACAAATTATTATGAGCCAATGACCAAATAGACAATTTTCAAAGTGTAAGTTGCCAACCTACCTTAAATTTTGG
The DNA here is from genome assembly GCA_022818135.1 of Saxidomus purpurata. NCBI lineage: Eukaryota > Metazoa > Mollusca > Bivalvia > Venerida > Veneridae > Saxidomus > Saxidomus purpurata. Next base: position 1,238,788 of record JAFMSR010000004.1, read on the forward strand.
TAAGGAGACCAGAAACAAACATATTTGTTTGGCCTTATCAATTTTTCTAGATTGAATATGTATAAATTATGAATGATATCCAGAAAGTTTCAACAAAAGGCTTTTAATTGGTGACATTTCCCTAGATAAATTAAAGAATTAGCTTAATTTTGGTTTATTAACAACTTAGTAAAAGTAGTGTTATTTAAATACAATAATTAGTAACATATTATGTATTTTTAAAAGTCCAAATATATTAATTGGATACAGCATTCGCAAATGTCAAAATTAGATCTGCATAAAGCAGATTAATTCTTTCTCTTATTTTTTGAAATGTTACTTCTTAATTAATCAGCAATTTTCTTTTTCCATTTATTTAACAACAATTTAAATGTATCTCTCAGTTAAATATTCAGGAATAAGTTTGAAATGATGATCCTGAATCACAGTCCTGGAAGAAATCTCACAATTTGCATGTTTGTTTCATTTTCAGTATGGCTCTATGAGAGAGGGTTGACAGATGACTTTGAGGCACTTCCTGTACCAGAACTTGACAGTTTGCTTCGCAGATTTTACGCAGAACTCCGGACAGCTGATGGCAAAATGTACAGTCGATCTACCTTCTCCGGAATACGGGCAGCTATCAATCGACACATACGAGCACCTCCGTACAGCAGAACTATCTCCATCCTTGATAATGAATTCCACAAATCAAATGAAGTCTTCAAAGCAACTCTCAAGAAGCTCAGCATGGATGGACTCGACATCACCAAGCACCATGATGCAATATCTACTGGTGATCTGAGAAAACTTCGCTCAAGCGATGCTTTCCGATCAAATGATCCTCTGTCACTCCAGAAGAAGGTATGGTTTGAGCTGACCTTGGCCTTTGCACGTCGTGGCTGTGAAAATATACAAAAATTAAAAAAAGATGCATAAGTTTTCAGGATAGATGATACTGGAAAAGAGTATGTTGAAATGAGGTACAATGAGCAAATTAAAAACCACCAGGGTGAGGAAAAAACAAAAAACCAAGAGGCTAAACCTAGAATGTACTCTAAAACATCAGATGATATAAATTGCCCAGTAAGTGCTTTAAAGCTGTACTTGTCTCACTTGAACCCGGTAAGTGACCTGTTGTTTCAACAGGCTAGAAAGCCGGAGAAAATCAGAAATGATGACCAAATATGGTACACCACTCGACCAGTCGGGGAGAAAACAATTGGATCATTTATGTCCTCTATGTCAAAAGATGCTAACCTTAGTAAGCGTTACACTAACCACTGTGTACGGGCTACAACAGTCACTAAGCTGTCCCATGCAGGTGTTACAAATAGGGCCATAGCAAGAATAACTAAACACAGAGATGAAAAATCCTTACAACACTATGAGCAAGACTCAAGTGATGCACAGAAAAGACTGTTTTCAGATATATTAAATGACGAATACCTTCAAAATCCTGTGTCTGTGCCTTCTTTCAATGATAGGTCCTCTTCCCCTTGTTATCCTCTTCCGGCCACTGTGACAACAGAGCAGTCACCTCATGGTAATGCTGGTGACAGTAGTTCATGTCTGCCTGTAGTCTTGCCTGGCTCTAGCCAAAGTCTTTTTCCCCATCCGCCCATGCCATTAAGTCAAATGAACGTTGCCTCCAACAGTGTGACCAACGTTGTAAATAACAAACAAAATCCTCACTTCATGAACCCGTTCACATTTACTGGATGCACTGTTAATATTCACAACTACTTTGCTAGTCAGTAAAACTTACACGTTTCGTTATATGCAGAACGTTGACAGACTGTCCCAGTTATGAAAAAATCAAAGCACTGAAAGTGCTGACAACAAAGTGTCCTCTGCAAAATGGTGAGCTCTTAAATAGTAACACTATTAATGAAGTATGTACATGGTGAGCACTAACATAGCAATACTATAAATGAAATATATTATGCTTCAGTAATAACAAGAACATTTATATCTTTGAATAAATCCGATATTGTTTATGTTGACATTGGATGTGTGTTGTACAAATGTGTGAACAATTGAATTTAAAGACACACTCCCATTAACTGGTGCAAAGTTATGCAATAGTAGAAAAATGAACTATTAGTAAATTTAGCATAAATAAAGACACTGCTTTCCTCTCACTCAGGTCAAGCAAATACATGTATTTCAAAAGTAATAAAGTTTTTTAATATGTTACAAATAATTTTACAATATAGGTTGTCGGTTAACAGAAATAGAGCTGGACGTTGAGACATATCCCCCCATTTGTCTCTGTCCAGTTGAACCAGACAAGCACAGTCTCCAAGTCTGGTTCACTCAATAAAATTCCAGGGACCAGACAAGGAGACACTTCCTAGCTATATTCAATTAAATCCGAGCATTCAAAATATTTACAGGTTGCACTATGTTACAAGATGATCTAGACAAACTAACCGGTAAAGTTGGAAAAAGTCTGGGGATATTGCCTAGTAAATGCCACGGACCTATATACACATATATGTATATATAGGTCCGTGGTAAATGCAAAGCAATCCATTTCTTCAAATATTAAAAAACCAAGCTTTTAATTACGTGAGACTGCAAATATGATAAGTTAATATTTAAGTGATTTCAATTATGTAATTCAACACTTTACCAAACATGCCTTGGCCAAAGAGGGCCATTCTTTCTCGTCTAGGATCATTTTCTATTGTTTATAAAACGAACAGTAAACACGTTGTAACTCTCTAGAGGTAACAGAAATTATTTAACCTCTTCACCGGTTACACCGTTAACTCAAGCGGAGTAACTCAGCATATCTCAATAACGTCTATCGGTCGCTAAGTTAAGGGTCGCCACTATCGGTCGCTATTTTGTGGTCATTCAAACTGGCGGGGTGTCTTTTCGAGTCCGAATGGATTTAAAATCATTTGATGAAATCCGACAATTAAACCGAATACATTGTATCATTTATTTACTTCATCGTTTATGTTTATAATACCTCCCCCTTTAACAAAAACCCACTTTTATTATCCATTTCCGTTTTAAGCACGCATGTAAAATACTGAATGGAAATAAGGATGTTCACATTGTATGAAATGTCGGATCCAAATACTCCTCTCGATTACGTTTAATTTCCATGATACATGTATACATGCGGGATGCCAAAACAAAACTTGATCCTGAATCTGCCTGATGGTGTAGTAATTCAAATACTCTGAATTTTGCCTACATTAGTGTTACAATGATTTAAAGCATTAACACGTGTATTACGCAACGGAAACGGGTTTTAGTTTACTTTTAAGTCGAGATCACAAACACGATCCACACGCGTTTCAGCTAAAGTCGATCTACTTTGCAGGCGAAAGGAGAAACCTATGGCTGTTCAAACTGTCAGGGGCTATACGTTTGACGCATCAGGCGTACGCCGTTCTATTCGTTTCAAAAAGCCAGAATGAAATCGGCGCCTTTTATGCAAGGTTTGGATATACCGGCGTACCCCGGCTTACTCCGGCCAGCGTCAAACGTATAAGCCCCTCCGCTGAGTCGTTTTCAAAATTGCCTACTATAACAAGGTGTCACGTGGGACACCTTGTCAATAAGCAAACGCACTGTTTCACAATAGTTATTTATAAAAAAAACCTTGATCGTACATTGACTAAGCTTTAAAAACTGCTGTTAACATAAATCTTCTCGTAATTTTGTATATTCACAGTATAAAATCCAATTGTTTGTTCATGTTGGCGGATCCCCGCTGCTTTACACATTGACATAACACAGTGCGGACACATATTTTTGTATTCCATTATTTCTTTTTGCTTCGATACATTACACTATCGAATTGTTTATATGTGAAATAAAACAACTGTGATTTAACATGTTTTCTGTTTTATCAATATTACCATTTTTCTTCGTACAAATATTGAACTACATTGTACGCGCAGACCGATTTATGCAAGATAGTTATGCGGTCAATATGTAGGTCACCGATAAAATATTTTATTACCGTATACATGCTGAAAACAGCGCTAGGTGCGATAGAAAAGGGTTAACAATTGTGTTATTTTGATATTTGCCACTATATATGCGGTTTTTAATGGTCTCAAATTGTTTTAACGACTCCGGCTTCGCCGTCGCCGTTAAAAAAATTTGAGACCATTAAAAACCGAATATATAGTCGCAAATATCAAAATTACAAAACAGTTAACCCTATAGTCATTGTCATTGTCCCATCAACATCAATTGTACCATTATTGAAATAAAACAATTACATGTAATGTTCCCAACACAGGTTTTCAATGGTACCATAAGAAAATCTATTAAGAAAAGTGACCTTCAAGTGACCATGACCAAATTACAGCCGTGATATGACCTAAATAAATGAAAATGAAAAAAAATAATCATGATTGACATTGAACCCCCCCTCAGAACCTAGTTACCAAAATGCAATCCAAATCTCCACACAGGCTACCTACACACTGATCTGCAATGTAATTCGTCACTCCTAGTATAGCCTGAGTTATTGATCGGAATCTATTTTTAGATTTCTGACTTTAATTTTAGTGACCCAAAATGCAATTCGAAGCTTCCTCTCCACACAATCTACCTACACACCACATTTGATTGCAATTGGTCACTCCTACCTCGAGTTATTGAGCGGAAACAATTTTTCTATTTTTAGTAACAGTGACCTTGACCTTGAGGATAGAGCCCTTAGTGCAATCGCAAACTTCCTCTCTACACCAGCTACATACGCACCAATATTCATTGCAATTGGTCACTCCAAACTAAAGTTATTGAGCGGAAACCAGATGTTTGACGACCACCCGCCCGCCCGACTAAGACAACGCCATTGTTATTACCAGGTTTTAAGAAAAAACCTGGTTTATAATAATAATCATTTTGACAAATTCTCATTTTTTTGGTCATATCACTGTTGTTTTTTGTTCAAGGTCACCTTTTCTAATTTTAGATTTTCAACCGGTACCATTCAAAACCTGTGTTGGGGACATTATTTGTTTTATTTTCATAAGGGTACAACTTATGTTGATGGGACAATGACTCTCACGAAAACGACGATTTTGATGAAACTGATTATTGATTAATTTGATTGCAAGGATGAATCTCTTCATGATGATGGTTTATATGTTTAATCTTGTATTAGTTCTACAGTACACGATAGTAATGATTATTATTAGGATAATAGTGAATGGTATTATATAACTAGACGTTACATTAGCATATAAAAAATTTGACTTTTTACATGTATAAAAGATAGAAATATCATTTTTTGACAATTTTAAAGCTACATAATGAACAGTGGTTTAACCCATTCTTTATCGTAACTTCCTAGGCGATTTTCATAACATTTTGTTCAAAGAACTATACACTACTTCACCTACATGTTACATTTTCCAACCACGTATTAAATATAGCGGGCCGCTGCTGCGGCCCGCAATGATGAAGACTTTTTAATAATGAACGTAACCAAGATTTCCTATGATACTAGAATCGTTTGAGATCACCCCCGAAATTAGGCAATGGTACGTTGTACGTTTACATTTACGTGTGCGAGTGCGAGTGCGCTAGTCAGGTCTAGTATGTACAGTAAATGCAAACTGCACATGTACCAACGTGACTAGAGAAAGACGACACTGTCTTTCGATTTTAAATCCGCTGAAAGATCTGCCACATTGTCTTCATTTTGTATTAAATGACGCAAAGAAAGGTTTAAATTCAAGCGCATGTACTAACGACGTGAGTGTACTAACGACACCCCTATTTTAAGCGGTAATTTTATAATGGATTCTCCCACTTTATGTATTGACAGATGTATCGGTTTTTTGTTGGAAAGAAAGGTGTGTAGACGTACTAATCCACCAACAATTTTTGACAGTGACGTCATTTTGTCAACAAACTATAAATAAGCATGGTATATACCAAAACGAATGTATACTTATGACAGATAGAAATGTGTCCCTATCAATTGAGATGTTCAAAGTAAGGTATGGCCCAGTGGATGTGCTGTCTGTTTGACACGCAGGCGATGCTAGTTCGAAACTTATGGTCGGCGAGATATATTTATGTTTTTTTTTTGAGGGCAAAATTTATATAGCTGGAAAGGCCTGTTTACATTTGCTTTCTTTTTTGGGGGAAAAATTGTTTTAATATGTTTTTTTTATTATCTGTTCTATTTTTTATCAATCATTTATTTTATTATATAATATAGCAAATGTTCATGCAACATGTGTCTGTATCAGCGTCAGCCAACATGTGTCTGTCTCACTGTCACTGTCAGCTGTCTCTGTCTCACTTTCCCAGTCAGGTGTGTCTGTCTCACTCTCACAATTTACTCTGTATGCCTTCTTCGTGAAGCACGAGAAAATCAAGATAAGGATACAATTGAAAAAAAAATACCGTGCAGGAAAAAGGTTCCGCTGGCAGGTTTCGAACTCGGTACCTTTCGGTTACTACCACACGGCCTTTATCCTCTGGGCTACGTTTTCATGCAGGCTATATGTAAGAAACAGGATCATAATCTTATACAATATAAATATTGGAAACATAAATACAATTGGAAAGTGTAAACGCAATATGACGTCACTGTCAGGTATCCCTGGTGGATTAGTAGTTAAACTAATATGAAATGATGAAGATAAATTACCACGGCTGTATATCCTTCCTTGTATTTTTGAAAAAAAAAACAATTGTAGACGAAGACGCAAGAGAACCGAAAGATGAGTAATAAGAACATATATTCATTCCAGTTGCAGGAAGATGTAAATGTTAGTTTGAAATCACATCCATAAACATCTATTAAGTTAGTACACTTACTGAATGGACAATTCTGACCATTATGCATGAATACAAGCGCGCTCAATATATCAATTTCTGTACGCACGTCGTGGATGGGCGGGACTTTTCTTGCACCAGATGGGGATATCTGCAGTTTTTACCACTGCTGGAAAATCTGTTCTTGCCTACCTGATGGGGATATCTGCAGTTTTTACCAGTCCTGGAAAATCTCATCTTACACCCCTCATGTCAGACGACTCGCGTGAATTACTTGTGACGTAACATTATGAACAATTTCCGTCACTTTACCAAACACAGCATCTTAATAACGTTTATTTTTATATTAAAAATGCATCATTTCGATAAGTTTGTATTTAAATATCTATTTTAAAGTGCAAGACAGTATGCAAGAAAAAGTTTCTACCATTTGATACTTGGTTCAGATGGAGATATCCGTCACTTCGGGTAACTGTTTCGCTGGAACTCGGCAGAGATTGTTTTATTCTCTTTATCAATATAAAGTAGATTTATTGCGTTTAGAAAGATAGTTTATTAAACAAAACCATACGTCCGTGCAATGTAAACATATTAGGCAACTAAATGTTGTAATAAGTCAACACTTCAAATTTGAATTTCGAATGCCGCGCTGGCACGACATTCAAACTTTAGCATTTTTTAAGATTTTGAATGTCGAATGTCGTATGTCGCGCTGGCACTACATTCAAATTCTGAATGTCAAATGTCGTATTAGATGTTGTAACAAGTCAATTCAAATTTGAATTTCGAATGCCGTGCTGGCACGACATTCAAACTTTAGTAGTTTTGTAGATTTTGAATGTCAAATGTCGTATGTCGCGCTTGCACGACATTCAAACTTAAGCAGTTTTGTAGATCTTGAATGTCGAATATCGTATGTTGCGCTGGCACGACATCCAAATTTGAATGTCGAATGTCGTGTGTCGCGCTGGCATGACATTCAAACATCAGCATTTTTGTAGATTTTGAATGTCGCATGTCGCGCTGGCACGACATTTAAATTCTGAATGTCGTTTGTCGCTTGTTGAGCTAACTTCACGTAAATTACAATAATCAATACATACTGTCAGAGCTTTAAAATTATAGCAGATGGATTGTCAACGAGAACAGTAAAAAGTCATTGAATGATTGACAACACGAACTATTCTTTAATGCCTGTACATGAAACTATTTATTTGCAAGCGTCGCCAAAAGATAGTCAATAAACATGTTATATAAACATTGTAGTACTCTATTATTTGAGCAGAAAAGTGTCAACTGTAATAAATGGGTTTTCTCCTTTCAAAAGCTCTATACACAAAAGTAGACAGTTTAAATATTTGAAGGCATTTCAACCAACTTTGGACTGTTTGCATGTTTCACGTAATATTTATATTGTTCTGTCGTCTGAGGATTTTTTTAACTTTACATTCCAGTATGAAGTGAAGTTCTTCATTACGAGTGTTGTATATGCATGTAAAACAGGTCTTTCATGTCTAGGGAATTGATTGGTTAATTTCATCTGTCCGTTTCTGAAAGTAATCTATGTGCTGATAATTATTGCATAGTTAATGAGAATATGAATTTTGAGACGTTTATATTACTTGGTTACACTTTAAAACTAATATCAGGAAAACGTTTGTAAGTGGACGCTTGTGAAAAGATTCGTTTAGCTCGTTTTCTATAAAAGGCGCACGAAGTAAGTGATCTGTTTAAGTGGTCAAACTAAAGGCCTGTAAACCGAGAGTTTTTCTACCAATCAGCTTTAGTTAATTTCTAATGCCAAAATCATGGCTACTGAACATCATCTCGAAGAGATGAATATTTGGTCAGAGTTTTATTTAAATCCATCATGCGGCTCAGGAGATACTGAGCGGACACAAATTCAAGACTCAAACCTTTGACGTTAACATGTGTCCTTGGCCTCGAGACAGTGTGCCGGATCATAGGTTATACACATTGTCTCAATGAGTTAATCATTTCACAAGAGTTTCATCAAATCCTTAAAAAATGTTGAGATACTGACGTTTGACCGTTAGTTGTGTCCTTGACCTAAAGCCAGCGTGACCTGTTCGTGGGTTCTGCACATCATCTTTATTAATGAACGTTTGACCCGAGTTAAAGCAAAATCCTTTAAAGGATTAATGGGATTTGGAGCGGACATAAAATGTCCGACTCAAACGTTTGACATAAAGTTGTGACCTTGAGCCTACATTCCGTAGCAGTTTAAGTAGGCCTACCAACACTTATTGTTATGGACAACTGCAATTTAGATGAATGCAAAACACCTCTTTTTAATTTTGTTCAGTGAAAGTGTACATACCAAAATGATTACACATAATTATCATAAGTGGAAATTCAACAGTTAAATTCACCGAATCTATACCCCCGGCGAATTGCAAATCATTTCAAAACAGACATCGATGTACAATCTAGATGTGAATTTAGGAATGCAGATCTGATGTTGATCTACGATTTACATGTGCATTTTCGAATGCAGATCTGATGTTGATCTACGATCTATATCTGCATTTGCGAATGCAGATCTGATGTTGATCTACAAACTAGATCTGCAGTATCGAATGCAGATCTGATGTCGATCTACGATCTAGATCTGCATTCTCGATTGCAGATCTGATGTCGATTAACGATCTACATCTGCATTCTCGAATGCAGATCTGATGTCGATCTACGATCTAGATCTGCAGTATCGAATGCAGATCTGATGTTGATCTACGATCTAGATCTGCATTGTTTTGAATGTAGATCTAATGTCGAACTCCGATCTAGATATGCAGTACGAAGGAATACGAATCTAATGCCGATGTACGATCTCCGTGTCAACTTCACAGACTTATCTGTTGGCGCATAAAAATGCATATTTTATTATGGATAACTGTTTTGAGCATACTTAAAAAATCTTGTTTAAATATGATCTGAATACAACGTGACCTTTGTCGGCAAGATTATTCATTAAGATTTTCCCTTTGGTTGCCGTGGAATCGAATTCTTTGAACAACTTTGGTATAGCTTCATGAAAAGAATACCAAGTGCTGTTGATTTTATTTACGTTGGTCCAGTGGTTTATGACGAGATCTTTGAATGTAATTGTGGACGTTTTTTAAGAATTTTAAGAACTAAATATTTACAAAACTATATACCTCTTGACAGTCTTTTCTTTTACAATCTCTCACTTATTGTGTCTGTTATCCCCACGGACTAAATTGCTGTTCTGCCTGAATGCCTCCCAGCACTAAGACTTCTCTTCAGTATTGCTGATGCTATGCAGGAACGATCTCTGAAATGTTTTTAAAAGTATTTAAACAACATAATATAGAGATTCAATTGGTGTTTTGAAAGGCCACAGGGATAAAACACTGCCGTTACTTGTCCAATATAAAAATTGAATTAAAGTTTGGTAACTCTAGGTCAATTCATTAAGTTCATCGGGTCCCCACACACTGACTATTTCAAATAATTTAAGGGGTATAACTCTGATGTTACTAGTAAGATATAAAAATTAAAACCAAGAGCACAACTTCATGTCCACGTTGTTATTCATGTTTGGTGACCACGTCAATTAGTTAAGGAGCAGGGTGTGCCACAAGATTTTCAGAAAGGACATATGTACGGACAAGAGCAAATCATATATGACCCAACATCAGAGGTGGCATAAAAGGCAACTTACGAAATGTTACCTGTATTAAAGTACATGTATAGGTAAAACAAAATAGTTAAAGATCAAATTTATATTGGACATGATTTTAATAAGTTGTGTTTTAAACCAAGTTAAAGGTAAAGGTTAATTTTTTTATCAATTTCATTTAGTAAGTATTGTTCAATGTTCAATAAAGTTTTTAGATTGCATTTAGTTAATTGAAAGTTAATTTACTTTGGACACGTTTCTCTGAACATTATCCTCCTTATTTGGTATGTAGGCAGTAAATAGAAGCCGGCACACTGAAGTTCAAAAATGTCATTTGTCACTACATGTATATGTCTTATTAGACATTATTAAACCTATTCAGTACGTATGTTGGCTTCTCATAGTAAATGTATATGAATATGCAAAGAAAATTATTACAAGATACACTTTTGGGCCAGAATCGCTCTACTGAACACAAGCGTCTGTGAATTGAAAATGTATTACAATAACAAGCACAATGCTGAACATGTTTTTATGGCAAACAGTGGTAGTATGCGTGTGTATTGAAATCAGCATCAATTATCTTTTGTTTCAGACAGTGATCCTTGGAAATGTTCTGAATTACCTCTTTATTCGCTTAAAGGGGCACTTCCTATAACTGGTGTCAAACTTAATAACTTCAAAATAATAAATAATGTAATATTTGCAAGTATTACTGCTTGACTTCGGTGTTGGGTTCGTGCAGGAACGTTTTCTATTCGTACATGGCTTTACTGTCGGATGCTGGACCCGTACACTTGGCTCCGTAGTACTTCGGTGCTGGGTTCGTGCAGGAACGTGTTCTGCTCGTGGTTCCCGGGCCGCATGTAGCCGTCCACGCGCTCCAAATGGTCCGCTTTGTCCAACCGACATTAGCAGAGTCTGCGGAACATGAAAATGATACCAATAACAACAACAACAACAACCAGTACAATTTCAGAAGTGAACAACGATGTAATATAGTAGAATTTACTCCCTAGTTTTCAAGAACAGATGTGTTTAGTTTTGTTCTTGACCATCCTTTTTCATATAGTTCAGTATTGGACACTAGATTGCCAATATTCTCACATAACGGGTAAGGCTAACAATAAATGCTGTTCATACTAGAAATTGAGTAGGTCCAGGGTTAATGTACGTAACACAATGATTTATTCACCTAATATTGATGTAATTTCAGTGCGGAAAATGAAGTTGGAAAATTATCTCGACCCAGATCGATTGTTCACATAAAGAAACCTTCTAGATGATTACTGACCCTATTAGTATGGGCACTCTACCCTGAGTCACGTTTAAGTGGAAATGAGCGAAGTCCGTCACTTTATACAAAATAGAAAAACACTCAGTAAATCTTACATAAAATGATATTATTTTTACTGGTTAAAGTGGCCTTCTTGACACTCAAATCTAGACTGATAACTGGAGTTTGTTGTTGTTGTTGTAGAAGTTGAACGCCCGTTCCAACCGTATTTTGGTCATATCAACATGCGGGCAGAAAAAAAATCGAGCGCATCCATGGCGGAAAGAAAATAAAATTGATGTTGGGAAAAACGTGTTCACCTTAACACACTACAAGGCTATGGTGATGATGTAAACCCTGAAGAAGTATTCTACATACAACCATGTACGAAAAGGATGACAAGTTATAAGAAATGACCTTATATATAACAAGTTAATTGGGCTACGATACCTGTGATTACCCCACCCACTATTGAACATATTTATTCACATTGATTCGGCAAACGAGTAATGAACTAGTCATAGCACGGGTTTTTCGTGTGACCAAGACGTAGATATTGACAAACATTATAAACACTACAACGTAAACAAATATAAAGATTAAATCATCAAACTGTATTAAAGATGTCTCAGAGAGGCCAGTCCAGGAGAGAGTCAGTATGTAGTTCCCTAGAGGACAAACAAAAGCAAAAGTCAGAGAAAGACAAGGACAAAGAGAAAGAAAAAAATACAGGGCAGTTTGAAAAAGACTTTGACAAGTTTAAACAAGAAATTAGGGGCATTTTTAGCAAATTTGAAGATACAATTGACAAAAAATTCACACAAATGGAAACTAAGTTTACCACAGTTTTTGAAGATCTAAGAAAAGAGGTTAATGTAATGAGATTAGAGGTTACTGATACAAAAGAGCAGATGACAGAAATGAGGTCCAATGTAAATCATTTGGAAACCAGTGTGAATTTCCATGCTGGAAAGCTAGATGAGATTACTGAGCATCAAGAAACTAAAGTTAACAAAATGAAATATGAGCTAGAAGAGATGAGACAGAAAATGCTGCTACTAGAAAAGCAAGAGAGGAAGTATAATCTTCTCTTTTATGGTTTCCCAGAAGAGGCAAATGAAGACCTTCCTGAGAAAATGAAAACCTTCTTCACAGATACATTACAACTGGAAAAAGACAGAGTGAGCAAAATGCTTTTCAGTGCTTGTCATAGATTTCCCACTGAATCTGTTGGTCCTAAACCAATTACAGTTAGATTTATGTCTTATGATGACAGAGATCTGGTTTATTCCAAATTTTTAATGCCAATACTGAGAGATGAGAAAAAAAGAATATTAACAGACCTACCAACAGAACTTAAAAAGATCAGATCAAACTTGGCCAGAGCTGCCTACCACATTAGACAAGAAGAACATTTAAAAACAAGAATACAAGAAAAAGGAATATCTGTATACCTAGAAGTTAGGAAGTCATCAGAAGACCAGTGGGAGAAAAGAGAAATATAACTATATCAAACATTACTGTTGAGTGCATGTACAAGTGATTCTGAACAGGCTTCTCTCAGAAACCTTTCTGAACTAGTTGGAATTTGTATAAAGCATACCTAAAGTGCATAACCTGCCACTAAATAAAGGGCAACACCATGTACACATCAATAAGTTAAAATCAAAGGAATGTATATAGTATATGTGTGGTTTAGAATTAAATACATAATTAAATTAAATATAAATGTATAAAACATAGATCAGTAAAGTAAATATATGTAAGCACTATCCATAAAATTTATACAATTGATTTAAATAAATAAGAATGTACAAAAATATGAAAGTTACCTTGTATACAAATCTAAAAATGTACATTTTAGTTGTTACTTATTATATTACAGTGCAGCAAAAGAATAGAAATGATACTTATTTGGTACAAAGGTGGGATTGATCTTTTTATACCATGAATAAAATGCAATTTATATTACATGTATATGTGTTGTACATGTAGCTTTTTAGACGGGTTCTTGCATGAAACAAAAATTTAAAAAAAAGAGTGTCTTCAAATTAATTAACATCTGGTAGAAATATGAATGAATTAACTAACCTTTTTTGGGACTTCATCATATTTAGTCCGAGATCACTAGAATATAACTCCAAAAAGAATCACAACAACTGATAGTTGTTCTAAATTATTCCTTTGCGCTATTTGTTTACAAGAAAACGTATGACCAACTGGCACACATTGAACGGGTCAACACATTAGAAATCAGGGCGACTTGACAATCAATGACCTAGATATTGTTACTATTTTTACCTACATCGCACGGGATGTAATCTACAGGTGTACAGTATGTTAATTACAAAGTCTTCACGATGTAAAAATAGAAATATATTTTTTTTAAACGAATTACTCCAAGTAAGTTTTATTTTTTTGCAGATATGAAGTAAACACGTGATCCCATTTTGATACTGCGGGCGTTATAATTTCTTCCATTAACGCTCGTTTTTTTTGTATTTTGTGTTGTTTTTTGTTTGTTTGTTTGTCACATTTTCCTTTTTTGATGATATTTTGTATTGTTTTTCACCACTTTAAATCATGTTTACATACAAAGAGATCGGTTTATTATGTGTTCAATGGTCAACTTTTACGTAAGTTAAAAAACAAACCTGAAAATGGATAATGTAAAAATTATATCTTATAATTGTAGAGGATTGCATGATTATAAAAAGAGGGCCGATGTATTTAATTTTTTAAGGGAAAGGGAAGCTGATATCTACTGTTTGCAAGATCTACACTTTATACCTAGTATGCAAAAGCAATTATACACTGAATGGAATGCAAACTGTTATTTTAGTTTTGGAGAGAGTAACGCAAGAGGTGTAGGTATATTATTTAAGAAAAATATAGACTGCAAGATCCACCAAGTTTTTAACGATAATGAAGGGAATTATGTTGTTTTAGACTTAAGCCTGTGCTCAAATCGTTTTACTCTCATAAATATATATGGGCCAAACGTCGATAATCCCAACTTTTATGAAAATATTTTCAACATAATTGACACTATTGCAAACGACTCTTTTATATTATGCGGAGATTTCAACTTGGTAGTTGACGTCGATTTAGATTACCAGAACTACAGATCGTTCAGTAATAATAAAAAAGCTAGAAACTATTTAGTGAACATAATCAAGGAAAGACACCTATATGACCCTTTTAGAGAAATAAATGGAAATATAAGGAAATATTCGTGGAGAAGATCTAATCCAATACAACAAGCAAGACTAGATTTTTTTATTATCACGGAAGACTTTCTTCTAAAAGTTAGAAATTGTGATATACATGCAAGTTATAGATCGGACCACTCACTTGTTATTTTAACAATTAACTTAGCAAACATCACTCATGGTAAGGGTCTCTGGAAGTTTAATAACGCATTACTCTACGATACAGATTATCTAAATTGCATCAATGAAAAAATTGAAGAAGTGAAATTACAATATTGTGTACCCGTCTATAACACTGCAAATATAAAAGACGTAGA
Organism: Saxidomus purpurata; assembly: GCA_022818135.1. Classification (NCBI taxonomy): domain Eukaryota; kingdom Metazoa; phylum Mollusca; class Bivalvia; order Venerida; family Veneridae; genus Saxidomus; species Saxidomus purpurata. The sequence goes on from JAFMSR010000004.1 coordinate 1,254,010, forward strand.
TAATGAAGAATTGCAATTCACAATAGACGATCAACTATTTTTAGAAACTCTTTTAATGGAAATAAGAGGGAAAACAATATCTTACTCCTGTTTCAAAAGTAAAAAACGCAAGACAAGAGAAGATTATTTAATTTCAAAAATAAAAGAACTTGAAAATGGTTTATGTGAAAATAACAAGGACACACTTTTGCTTTTACAATCAGAACTAGAAAATATAAGAAAAGAAAAGATGCGAGGTTTTCTTATTCGATCTAGAGCAAACTGGATCGATAATGGGGAAAAACCAACAAATTACTTTTGCAGTCTGGAAAAAACTCATTATACAAATAAAACTATTCCATTTATAGAAAGAAATGACGGCACAAAATTGTTTTCTCAACAAGATATTTTAAAAGAAACAGGGCGATTTTACAAACACTTATACACTAAAAGTGATGATTTATCGGATGTCAATCTAGATTACTTCTTAGAAAACTACAACGTATTAAAACTAAATGATAGTCAAGCAAATAACTTAGAAGGGCTTCTTTCGTATATTGAAGTTTCTGAAACGCTTAAGACAATGAAAAATGACAAAAGTCCTGGATCCGACGGATTTTCACCAAACTTTTTCAAGGTGTTTTGGAAGTCACTTGGACATTTTGTTGTTAGAGCCATTAACTATGCATTTCTAAAAGGAGAACTTTCAGTTACACAAAAACAAGGAATAATTACTTGCATACCAAAAGAAAATAAACCAAGACAATTCTTAAAGAACTTGCGTCCTATTACCCTATTGAACACTACTTATAAGCTTGCTTCTGGTACTATTGCAAAACGATTGAAATCAGTACTAGATATCCTTATTGATAAAGACCAGACAGGTTTTTTAAAAGGTCGATATATCGGTGAGAACACACGCCTTATTTATGACATTATGAACTATACTGAACAAAACAATATATCCGGTCTCTTAATGATGATTGACTTCGAGAAAGCTTTTGATACATTATCCGCTGACTTCATTAAAAAGTCTTTCGAATTTTTCAATTTCGGTCCAATGTTTAGAAGATGGATTTCACTTTTTTATACAGATATAAAAACTTCAGTCCAGTTAAACGGCTTCTTATCTGACTTCCTCACAGTAGAACGAGGTTGTCGTCAAGGGGACCCGATAAGCCCTTACATCTTTATTCTTAGTGCAGAGATTCTAGCTATTAAAATTCGACACAACAAAGATATTAAGGGAATTGTTATTAATGGAGTAGAGTATAAAATAAGCCAATTTGCAGATGATACTTCTCTACTTTTAGATGGGTCTGAAAAGTCTTTTAAATGCACTTTAAATGTTTTAGATGATTTTGCAAGCTATTCAGGATTAAAAGTAAATGTTGAGAAAACAAACATTGTTTGGATAGGTTCTATGAAATACAGCACACGCTCAATCAAAACAAAATGGAAACTTAACTGGGGGATTACATCTTTTAAGCTCCTAGGTTTATGGTTTCATGTAGATCAAGAAAAAATGGTTGAGATGAATTTTAAAGAAAAAATTGAAAAACTTAAAAAGATCATTTTACATTGGAAAAAAAGAGAACTAACACCAATCGGTAGGATAACAGTCGTCAAATCTCTTATTTTACCACTGTTGACACATCTTTTCATATCCTTACCGAATCCGGGAGCTCAAACCTTAAAGGAAATAAAAACATTGTTTTCAGAATTCGTATGGCTAGGGCCACCTAAAATCAAATATTCAGTGCTTGTAAAAGATTACGCAGAAGGGGGTTTAAATATGGTCGACGTTTTTGCGTATGTCAAAAGTTTAAAACTGACTTGGTTGAAAAAGTTATTATTATGTAAAAACGACACATGTTTTAATCTTTTAAGTAATTTATTAGACATTAAGAAGCTATGTAATTGTGGTAAGGAGTATGTTGAATTAGTAATAGGTCAGTTAAGAAATGCATTTTGGAAAGATGTATTGCATGCCTTTTCTAGCCTTATTTCATGCATGAACATTGATAGCTTGAATAATTTCCTAGAAATGCCGCTATTCTACAACCACCTTTTCATTATTGATAAAAATCCTATCTTTTTTAAAAAATGGTATGATAAAGGTATAAGATATGTTAAAGATATTATGAATAAAAAGGGGATATTTACTGATAAAGAGGAACTGGAAACAATAACAGGTCTAAAAATAAATTTTCTCACATACGCAGGAGTGAAAAAGGTTATTACACAGTCATTAAAGCAGTTGGGGTTGAAACAAGAATTATCGAATGAAGAGTATATGTTTCCTATAATACCTAGCTACTTAAAGCCTTTGATAAATACTGAAAAAGGTACACGAAAAATATATAGTATAATGAAACAAAATATTGATATTCCTGTCTGTCAAGAAAAATGGTGTAATGTTTTTGAAATTGAATATTCGGAATGGAAACATATATATGGCTGGATTTTTACAATTAGTAATGATACGTATTTACAGTGGTTTCAAACTAGAATTGTTCATCGAATTTTAGGCACAAATGTTTTATTGTACAAAATGAAAAAACATGATTCTGAAATGTGTACTTTTTGTAAAACAGAGAAAGAAACCCTAGTACATTTATTTTGGGACTGTACTTTTACACAATCCTTAATTACAGAAATAAAACATTTAGTTAAAAAACACGAGGTAAATTTTCCCATATGCAAGAAAACTTTTATTCTGGGATACCCTGGCAAACCCCAAGGACAGTTTAATGTTTTGTGTGTTGAAATAAAAAGATATATATTTTTATGTAGAAGAAAGAATCTAAAGCCTTCTATTGTAGGACTGAAAAATAACTTTAAAATTACCTCTGCAGTTATAAAAACGTCTTCGTCAAATGAAAAATATAAACTGTATTGGTCTCTGGTAGAAAAAGTAAGCTCATAATCAACTATCCTGTTTACATACCTTTAAAATTTGTTAACTTGCATAAATATTATATATGTGTGTAAATGTGACAAGGTGATTTATCTTCCTTTTGCAATATATCTACATGTTCTGTTTTTTTTTTCTGAGAGGATAAGATTCTGGAAAACAGGTCTTTAATCTCAGTCTTAAAAAAGGCCCAAATTGCGTCAAGAATAGTGATGTCAATTGTATATTATCCCTGTTGTACTTTTTTCTTTCATTCAATAATGATTCAGATGAATATACATATATTATTATATTATATATACTATAATATTGTAAGGTTAATAGGGGATGGTTCTCCGACCCCTATCTAACCATTGACGGGGAAAATAAACGGGGTTACCCGAAAGGGGCCTGAAAAAAAAAAAAAAAAAAAAAAAACATGCGGGCAGTTTACATAACCATCGTTCCTGGGAAAAACCAGTACTAGACTCCTATACATCGTAAGAAACTGCCAACTTTCTTACATAAAGGGACAAAGTCGGTAGCAGGGCTCGAAACCGCGACTCTCAATCTACTGAACTGTTTCCTCAGATCTACGAGAGATTACTGTGTTTTCAAGTCAGCGGCTCTAACCACTCGACCACGGAGGCGGACTGTAACCAGTAACCACTCGACCACGGAGGCAGACTGTAACCAGTAACCACTCGACCACGGAGGCGGACTGTAACCAGTAACCACTAGATAACCGAGGCGGACTGTAACTAGTAACCACTACATCATGGAGGCAGACTGTAACCATTAACCACTCGACCACGGAGGCGGATTGTAACACTGAGTTTCCTCAGATCTACGAGTAATTTACATGTTATAAATAAAAGCAAACATACTTTACAGCATCGCATCAAGTGGATAGCATTTCAGCTCCGACTCGACATGCCCTGAAATAAATAAATAAATACCCTGCTTTATTTAAGCATATGTCATGTAAACAAGAAAATATAAACTGTCATTTTTATTGACTCTAACTTTCTGCCGTCTACGAATTTGGGTAAATGTCTCCCACTTGAAGTTTTCTGCGCGGTTTAATAGTGTTATGATACTGTTATCTTGTCTGCAGTATCTCATTTGTTGAACGGATTATTTCCCTTACATCATACTTTACCGATTATCCGGACTACATTGTAGTATACATGTAAATGTATAAGCATCAGTCATTTCTAAAATGCCCCTTCCTGACTTGAGATAACCTAACATAAATTAATACCTGGTGTAAGTTCACATTTGTCACGTTTTACCATTGTACGGCACTGCTACACTATATCTTTATATTGGAATTTCAAAAGCCTTTGTAACGCTTTATAACTTGGTACTGGAACATTTTTATTTGATGAATCGTTCTAAAATATTTTAATTTCAGACAGTTCGCAGAACCTTGTTTTTTTCCACCAAAATCTCAGAGCGAGCAGCTTTAACTCAAATCACTAGGAATGTAACCAGTTACAAAATAACATAACAGCGTATTCTACGACAATATTCTGGACCCGACTGTATCTTGTTACAAATTTCAGTTTTCGGATATGCTAAAAGCGAGCTAGGTATCACAAATGACCAATCAGAAACTAGGGCCAAGGAGATTCAGGATGAGAGGGTCCAGGGATCGACCCCCACCGGTGGTATGGCGTATGTGACCTTAGTGCAACATTGCCTCATTCTGTCTACGAGGCTGAATTCATTTTGAGTGAGTCCCGAGAGCGATATACCTATTACAATTTAAGAACTTGTTTCGAAATCGAAAATAATCAGATACATGTAATATATAAAAAAAAAGATGTAAGCACCCGTCAGCCTCGACTTTGTGCATGGCATTCTGGCAACTCCTGTATCTTCCGCTCATAATTCTAACAGGTTACAATTAGTTGCATGTATCATGTACATGTAAGTAAAAATAAATACAATATTAAAAGCTTAATTGTTTGTCTTGAAAGAAAATTAATCAACTTCAAGTGCAGCAATAATAAAAATTGTGTAAATTGCAAATCACGTCTGTGTCAGAAAATAGAAACAATGCATAGAATTGACACAGAACAGAACACATACACGACCGATCTATAGTTGACGGTAAAACACAGAGATGGCAGACTGACATAGAACTGACACAGAACACAACACATACACGACCGATCAATAGTTGACGGTAAAACACAGAGATGGCAGACTGACATAGAACTTACACAGAACACAACATATACAAGACCGATCTATAGTTCACTTTTGACTGATATACCGGTTAGTATATCACTGTGAGGAGTGTAAATGCGTAGTAATCTAATCAGGAAGGCCGAATGCCTGAGTGATTAATTACGAAGCATCTACACGACACACAGTGATATAATAACCGGTATATCACTCAAAAGTAAAATCTATTTCCATTCTAACACGTTAATTTAAACAAATAAATGTTCGATGTGGTACTATTTGCTGCGCTTTCATGAAGTCGCTGTCTTGAAACTTGTAGTTTTCCGTGCATTCCTTGCATTTCGTGAAATTATGGCTGTTCTTTTTACTCCTCAAATAAAACCTATTCGTCTTATTTTTGTTGTTTCTCATAATGCTGGCGATATCGGAAGTGTAAAAAATTTAACTACGATTTGTTTTACATCACGTGAATTCATTCATAACAATACCAATCCAAGCGTATTAGCGCATGCACACTCGTAGATGTTGTGTGAAAATTACACGGGAGGGAATTTTAGCAGTCAAAAATAGTTCCGGACGCCTAGAGTGATATACTTGGTAGGTATATCACGCTCAAATCCTTCTTTGCCTATATGGGAGACATTTGCAATAGTGTTAGAATTGACGGTAAAACACAGAGATGGCAGACTGACATAGAACTTACACAGAACAGAACACATACACGACCGATCTAAAGTTGACGGTAAAACACAGAGATGGCAGGACAGCAGTGCAATAGAAGCAAATGTGTTTAAAGTAAACTCCGGATACAACGACACCGGATATAGCGACATTCCGGATATAAGGAACATTATTATTTTCTTAGCCCGATTTATTTTCCTTCCTTACTGTATATGAAAATGCTATATTGATATAACATACACCGGATATAAGGAACATATTTAGATGGCCCCATGTAGTTCATTATATACAGAGTTTATTGTAGAAACATAGTGGTACGATGGAAATGGACATAATTCCACGCAAAAAGAACATCACAACACACAGAAGAATCGCACATGATAAAGGATGTACGAAATGTAATAAATTGTCGACATGATATAAAGATGTATCTACATAATATAACACAAAATGTCACAATACAATTACAAAAACACAACATATAACGATACACAAACATAACATAGTACATAATAAGATAAAAATCAGTTTCCCGACTACCAGAGACAGTGCCGGCGTTTCATAGTACAGGGGCTGAATGAATGTTTCATATTACAACATCTCAGTGCATACATTAATCTTTATCAGCTTAACTAAAGTACATGTACGTTCCTCTGAAATATGTTTACTGAAATGATTATTAATCTTGAGTAAGTTTTAAAGTTTTAAACAGTTAACTGGGAAATTTTCTCGTCTACAAACTACAATAAGCGATATCATATCTTTTCGAACCGGCGTTTTAATTATTTTCGTCTTTACAATTGTTTGTAATTCGTGACAAGAAATAGCGAATACAACCCAAGCTAACTGAGAACCATCTCTTCATAAACGTAAAGACCAGCTTTCCATTCTTGCTTTGAATGCAGACCGTTAACCTCTACTAGGCAGTTTGATCCTAATCCGTCGTCAATCTGAACATCGCTCGGCCATTTCCGTACAAATTTCGAAAGCGACGTTTCGATTGAATCCGTCGTAATACAGTGTACGGAACGCCATGTTGTTTGTGTTGTCGCACGTGTAAATGGGTCGCGCATATACAGCTCCTCACGATGCACACGTGCACTGTGCACAGACACAGCACGGTTACGAGCTGGTACTTATATCGCATGACTAAAATGTGTTATTAAACCTGTGTTAACAGTCATCTAAATCAAACCTTCGCCTGTCTAAAAGATGCACTCCTGCATCTAGCAGATCGTATTCTCCAAACATTAAAGGGGCATTTCCTACATCTAGCAGATCATATTCTCCAAACATTAAAGAGGCATTCCCTACATCTAGCAGATCATATTCTCCAAACATTAAAGCGGCATTCCCTACATCTATAGCAGATCATATTCTCCAAACATTAAAGGGGCATTCCCTACATCTAGCAGATCATATTCTTTAACATTAAAGGTGCATTCCTTACATCTAGCAGATCATATTCTCCAAACATTAAAGGGGCACTCCTACATCTAGCAGATCATATTCTCCAAACATTAAATCGGCATTCCTTACGTCTAGCAGATCATATTCTCCAAACATTAAATCGGCATTTCTTACATCTAGCAGATCATATTCTCCAAACATTAAATCGGCATTCCTTACGTCTAGCAGATCATATTCTCCAAACATTAAATCGGCATTCCCTACATCTAGCAGATCATATTCTCCAAACATTAAATCGGCATTCCTTACATCTAGCAGATCATATTCTCCAAACATTAAAGGGGCACTCCTACATCTAGCAGATCATATTCTCCAAACATTAAATCGGCATTCCTTACATCTAGCAGATCATATTCTCCAAACATTAAATCGGCATTCCTTACATCTAGCAGATCATATTCTCCAAACATTAAAGGGGCACTCCTACATCTAGCAGATCATATTCTCCAAACATTAAAGAGGCATTCCCTACATCTAGCAGATCATATTCTCCAAACATTAAAGGGGCACTCCTACATCTAGCAGATCATATTCTCCAAACATTAAATCGGCATTTCTTACGTCTAGCAGATCAAATGTGAAATGAACGTAAAATGATAAATAAATATAATTAAAAAAACAACATAATTATATGGAAAATGCCTCATTTAGGCACATATACTCAGTTCCAAAAGAAAGTGTGCACTTAGGTTTTTGTTAATTTTATGTATTACTTTTAACAGAAATATTATGATGTTTGGCATCAAAATTTAGAGCAATTTATGCTCAATTGCCTGTGCATTGACAGCACATTCAATCGATAGCAAAATTGTGTACATGTATAAAGGTAGTGTTCGAAATTCGAGACCAATACGTTTTATCAAAATGGAGAAATAAAAAAGTGCACACTTTCCTTTGGAACTGAGTATATTATCAATAAAGAGGCTTTCTGTAATAAATCGCTGTCCACCCATTAATTGTAGAACTTTACATAGATTATTGAATGTTTTACGGTACTGCAACATATTTTAAAACGCTGATTTTACCCGCGACAACCGGTATGTGAAGCCAATAGTGACTTACAACTATTTAGTAAATGTCTGTTTTCTTTTGAATTCCTTGTTTTAAAGTCCTTTACACACATATTATTGTTCTCGGACATCCCAAACACGCCGGGGGAACCCGCATATGAAGTGCAACATGCACTTCGGTAAAAATCATATGCGGAGCTTCCGGAACTCCATATGCGGATGAATTTAAAGGAAAAACAAGGTAGGTGATGTTACATGTGTCCATTTTTCATATAATCAAAGAAAAAAACAAAAATAATATCAAACAGGGAATGCCACGTACCAAAAACGCAGCCTCCCCAAAACGAGCCCCACAGCACCCAGAAGTGCACACCACCAACACACACACACGACACACACACACAATCATGTACACACACACATATACACTACCAACACACACTAGCATACAAAGCAAACACACGAGGACAAAACGAACAATTAAAGGAACACAGTGGGGCACCGCCTTGGAACGGTCAGTGGCAAAAACACCACTGGGGAGCTTAAACCGGTTTATGGTGCGCACCCAACCTCACTCTTACCCCCACCATGTTCCAAAGTCACATGACAGTGTAAATAAAAGTAATCCCTGCTAGGTGAATCTCTAACACACGCAATGGAAACAAAAGGCATGGTATGTAAAACACAAAAATGCTCGTGTATAAATATATAAAAAGCAAACCTTGAGAACCAAAAAACGTATGTACTCAATGCCTTTGCAGAAGGCAGAGCACCAAGAGAAACACCCTTAAGGGCCCGACGAAACAGGCCAGAGGACAGAAATCAAAACAGTTTCGTCCCAGTGGGATTTAAAAACTGCCCATCACAGAGTCCTCCCCCTCTTCCGTCAGACACAATCAAAGAGGGAAGCATAGCGTCCAACTGTAAACGGGTTGAACACCAAACATGCGGTGTGTCTCAAAACAGTTGGGTCGTAACCTCTTTTAACAAAACGTTTTATAATTTTAGCAAATACAGTTGGAAAATTGCCATGACCCAAAATCTTACGAAGTTTGTAAACCACATCCCCATAAAAATCGGGTTTTGAAATACCTTCTGGCAGAAGAGTCTTTAGATTACTATTGAATTTCAAAACCAAATCAGAATTACGATAGTAAAATTTAGCAAAATATTTACGCAATTTGTAATAACGGTAGCCCTGTTGAAGAAGTTTATTTGTAATATATTGATTACGTTCATTGAAATCCTCAACATAACTACACGCTCTGGCAAACCGAATTAACTGAGAAATGTATACCCCATAAGATGTAGCATGAGGTACATCCCCATCCAAATGGGGGAAATTTACAATACTAAAATTAAAATCATCCCTCTTGTCATAAATTTTGGTATGTATAATATTGTTATAAATAGAGAGATGTAAATCTAAAAATGAAGCACCAGTATCCAAATTGTTAGTTTTAATTAACTGGAGTTCCCGGGGATAAATAGTGTCCACCAATTGACCAAAAAACGGGTTATCCATATTAAGAATATCATCCAGATAGCGTGATGTATTATTAAAAGCAGTGATAATGTCTGCCTGCGTGTCTGGAGAAAGACTCAACATAAAGTCTCTTTCATAACAATATAAAAACAAACATTGCAAAAAAACTCGAATGCTATTCGACCCTCACATAAATTCCACATCTCTCCGTATATGTTGTTTGCTTAAACGTTTGAAAATGACAATGAAAAGTTTGAACAAAGTGTCTGACAAATGTGAAAGAAAGTAGTCAACAATTATGAATGATCATGTTTTTGTTGTAAATCGCATTTCTGGCGAGGTATGAACAGAGTATATGAGAAAATATGTACATATATGCTCTTGGAAGAAAACAACATACACAAAATGATCTGGGAAAGAATTCCTGGGCAAAAATGTAGATGCACTACATATGCGCAGTGTGCACTCCATATGTGCTATAAGATATATGGGGTTGTTCAAAACTCTTATGATTCATAACACATTGCTTCTTGAGTTATTTTCAAAAAAGTTAGAATGATACACTAATGGAAAGCCGTTTATTGTAGCAAATGTCATTTGTAAAATTTTAACAAGCAAAGAATAGTGTGATACTAGTAACTTAACTTATTGTGATATATGGCTTTACACACGTTTATATACATCAGCATATAACGAAATAAGATTTTTATCACAAAAGCTCACTTGACCTCTTCTCCGGAATGTGAGCTAAAAGTTTAGGTGTACATTGTGTAGCACAAGAATTAATGTCTCTCACTGAGATCACTCATGGGCCCAGCAATTATATTTCACATCGGCAACGTTTAACACACAAGACCATCCCAGTTTGAACAAAATTCATGATAGGAATTTCTCCCAAAACAGTTTTAATTTTGTGCTTATAAATGAAGATACCATTATCTAAAATATTTGATAAGTTTAATGTGAGGCTATAAAATATATGTTAAATGCTTAAGTATGGTAAATTTTCACTCATTGGACCGCTTACTAGTTTAATAGATTCTCCATCTACTCTAACAATTTTCCAGATAGATTAAAATAAGCACAAGTAACACGTCTTTTTAAGAAGAATGACGCTTTATTTCAATCTAATTACAGAACTGTAAGTATTCTGTCCATACCTTAAAAAACTTTTATTGATTTTTAGCTCACCAACTTTCAACTTACGTTGACACTATTTTTGACAATTTTTATGCTTTCATGAAAGGTCATGGTTGCCAGACTGTAATACTAACATTGTTGGATGACGTGAGGCAGGCCCTCGACGAAAATGAGTATGTCGCAGCAGTCCTCGTGGATCTGCCAAAAGCCTTTGATTGCCTCCCTTACAATATTATTCTCGCAAAATTGTTATAACATGGCTTGTCTGAACTCATGGACTTGTATAACCGAAGGTGTGCCTCAAGGTTCAATTTTAGGCCCGGTACTGTTTAATGTATTTATAAATGATATTCTTTTGTTTCATACACAAGGGTAGGTACATTATAATAACTATGCTGACGACAGCACCTTGTCATTTCATTCGCCAAACTTTCATGCATTAATATAAGTTTTGCAAAATGAAAATAATATTCTTCTTGACTGGTTTAAATGTAACAAAGTGTAGGCCAATCCAGACAAGTTTCAGTCAATAGCAGTAGTCAAAATATCATTTTTGAAACATCCAGTTTTTGTCATAAGGTCCAGTAACTATCCTGTGAAGATACAGTTTAACTACTGGGTACAGATACGGATTACAAATTAAACTTTGACAATCTGTAAAAAGGCCGAAAGGCAGCTAAATATTTTGAAACGAATTGGAAAAGATTTAATTAAACTTAAAAAGCTGAACATTTTCATATATTCATTTTGTCGAATTTCAATTTCAGCTCTATGGCTTGGCACTTTTGTTCTGAAACAAATACTTGAAAAAAAGGGAAAAAATACAAGAAAGGGCCCTGAGATGTGTGTATCAGATTACCCCTCTTCCTACAATGAACTGCTATACTGTAAACTGCATACTAGTACTTAGTTTACTGTTTGTAGTATTTCCGACAAGAAATATAACTTACCTTATCTTATCTTTTTTCAACCCAGTGTGACTATATTTGTTCATCGAGACGTACATTTAAGTCACTCTCTGAAGATCAATGTATATAACTTACACAAAATATGTGTAATGCATACAAAGATGTAGCACATGCGTCAAACATTCAGCATAAGTGATTCATATGTAGTGTATTCATCACATTTGCAGTAAGCACATACTTCTATGCTTCTATGCGATACATAACGAAGAACATGTATGCGTTGCATAAGTTATACATGCGTAAAATTATGTAACTTGCTTGCGTCACAAATGAAATGCATGCATCACATGTACAGTACATGCGTAACATAATTTAGTGCAATTGAAAATTTGAACGGATGGCCCTGTATCGGGAAAGGGTGGACAAGAAATTTTCCTGATAATATCAGTATCAAATAAACGTTTCTTTCCTTGTAAATAATTTTACAAGTGACATTTGCTACAATAAACGGACTTCTTTAGTGTATCATTCTAACTTTTTTGAAAATAACTCAAGAAATAGCATGTTATGAATCATGAGAGTTTTGAACAATCCCATACAACATCTTATAGCACATATGGAGTGCACACTGCGCATATGTAGTGCATCTACATTTTAGCCCAGGAATTCCTTCCCAGAACATTTTGTGTATGTTTTATTTCTTCCAATAGCAGGTTTGTACATATTTTCTAATATTCTTCGTTCATACCTCGCTAGAAATGCGATTTACAACAAAAACATGATCATTCATAATTGTTGACTACCTTCTTTTACATTTGTCAGACACTTCGTTCAAAGATTTCATTGTCATTTCTAAATGTTCAAGCAAACAACATATACGGAGAGACGCGGAATTTATGTGAGGGTCGAATAGCATTCGAGTTATTTTGCAATTCTTCTTCGATTATATGAAAAATGGACAGATGTAACGTCACCTACCTTGTTTTTATCCGCATATGGAGTTCCGGAAGCTCCGCATATGATTTTTACCGAAGTGCATGTTGCACTTCATATGCGGGTTCCCCCGGCGTGCCAAAGATAAGTTGAAAAATAAACCCAGAAGTGTTAGTATACATAAACTGGCAAAACTTCAACTTCAAGTCTATGTTATACTATATCGTTAATATCATAAGATTTTTTTCCTTCATGATAGTTATAACAATATCAAATATAGTTGCTTGTCAATGAAAAGTCTAAAACATAACTTTTACCGGCGACTATCAAAGTTGTAGTCACTGTTTTTGCTTTGCGATAAACATCTCGCGAGAAAGTGCGACATTTTTTCAGTATAAATCATCAACTGCTTTTGGCCACCGAGAGATCATAGCCATCTGCTTTCTAGCTTTTCTAAAAGTCTACAGGTGACGTCCCTCTGTCCAAGAAATATATACTGATAAGTCATTCTTGCATATCGGATCGGCATTTCCGGTGATTTTGCCCATGCCGGAAAAACCGGTCTGGCACCCCTCATATGCCAGACGACTCTCGTGAATTACTTTTGTCGTAACGTTAATAGTTATGTACCCGAAAAAGTCATGGTCAACCTGACAGATAGACATCAACGTGTATATAAATTGAAACATTTTCTGATACGGCTCCGTGTAAAAAAGGTGGAGCTGTTGTTTAGAGGTTAAGGTGTCTGCCACTCATTCCGGGGGTTGCAGGTTCGAACCCCACTGGAGTCACGACCGTTCTTCCTCATAGGCCACTAGTAGACATTTGCGAGGTAAGTCGGAAGGCGATAGTGAATGGCAGATTGTGAACATTTTATGGGGAACATCTCAAAATTATACACATTTCACATTTGGGGAAGTATTTGTCGCGAGTGCGACAAATCAGAGCTGATGCTCCTGCAACATTCCTTTCAAAAATGGCATGTTCGCCCTTATGTCTATAACGGGCTATATACCTATTCAAACGGTAGCACTTCCTTCTTTCTTGACGAGGTTTTCGTCGCAACTGTGCCACAGTATAAGAAGTCATAACAGGATTTCGATTTGGACAGATCTTGTGGAAACAATAAATCATTGGCAATTTGACGCATAAATCCAAACTGTTGGGCATCATTTTGATACCCAAGGAAGCCACTTTCTAGACACAGCTATTCAGGGTTTGGACAGAAAAAATAATTGAAACTCATTTATACTTAGAAGTCGATTTCTCTGCAAAATTACCATAATGTATCAACTTATCGGTCTCATCTGAAAGGGAGAACTGTTGGCTGCAAGAGTAAGTCAGGATAAACATCGAATCCGGCCGCTTCGTATCAAAATTCTACAAAAACCTGCAAATTTGATCTTACCACATCTCTAATTGACTAGTTTACATGAATTCTTCTACTTCAACTAAAGGCGTGGGGGAACCAGCACGTGTTTAAAATTTGCACTGTTAATATACGGGGGCGCATTTTAGGCGATTTGACTGTGTACACCACGTTCTGGTTCCCCGCGCCTTTAGTTGAAGTTTAAAGTGAAAAGTGAAAGTGGTACCGATAAAATCACGTGAGTGGTACTTGTATATATATTTTATGATTGCGTACATAAAAGTTAAATGACTAATCATAAAGTATAAAGCTAATAAGTATAGCGGTGGTGTAGAGGTTAAGGTGTCGGCCGCTCATCCCGGAGGTTGCGGGTTCGAGCCCCACTGGGGTCACGACCGTACTTCCTCATATGACACCAGTACTGGTTTTTCCAGGAAGCGGACTCGAGAGTGACTCGATAAGCCACATGCTTTCTTCACCATCGAGCTTAAATAAATTAATATAAACTATAAACTATAATAAGTATAAATGCGCTCTGGCGTGTTGCATATCTTATAGGGTGAAAACGAGAATTTGAAAAAAGAGTTTTAATTATTTTTTTCTGTCAAAACCCCGAGTATCTGCGATTCTAGATACCGAATTCTGCCAGTGTTATCTATATTTTACTTTAATGAATCCATTTATGTCACGCCTATGTTTTGCACGCAAATATCGTGCGGATTGTTTTGACTGTCTAAAACGTAATACTGTAAACAGTATATATTGTGTGGGCAAATAGAATTCACACTGTGATCTCTTGTTTGCAGGCAAAAAGAAATCGGTTTAATCATTTAAATTTTATGTACGCAATTATAAAATATATTTGCAATGATGTGTCTCCGAAATGATGCTCTTTGCAAAAATAATGTTTTATACCACAACTAATCACTAATTTGAAATGTGTATAATTTTGAGATGTTCCCCATAAAATGTTCACAATCTGCCATTCACTATCGCCTTCCGACTTACCTCGCAAATGTCTAGTACTGGTTTTTCCAGGAAGCAGACTCGAGAGTGACTCGATAAGCTTCAAGCTTTCTTCACAATCGAGCTTAAATAAGTTAGTATAAACCAAAAAACAGCCCCTTTTAAGTTCAAATCAGGTACAATTTCAGTCAGTTGTTTACACAAAATAGTTGTGTATTTCTTTTGTTCATTGTAACCTCAAAAGATAGCTGTGTAAATATCAAGTGGATCTTTAGTACCTCATATTTTTCATCAAATATGACGTGTAAACAATAGTGTTATATATAAAACACTCATGTGGAAACTTGTATTGACATTATACCGAATCATAACCAAAAATAGTTCGCGAAATGAAGAAAACACATGTTCCAAGCTAACCCACAGTTCGTTCCTTAACAAATAAGAAAAACATTTACCCTAGTTGGTATATTCCAGTTAAATCCAATAAATGCAGTTTTGATATATCCTATTGAAATAATATTCACAAATCGCGCGAATTCTTTAATTCTCCAAATTAGTCACGAATGCTTGCAGAATTACAACCTGCATTCTTTGTTCATTATGTCCGTATTATCTGTCCGATTTTCACAAAATAAAGTTTATTCTGTAGGTTATTCAAGCCGTGATATTCCCCTCTAATTTGTTTTTGTGTCGTCATTATAAGTAATGATATTATTAGAGAGTGTATGTGGCAAAAATTCACTACTTTTCCAACCCTGTAGACATTTTAAATTTCAGATTGATTATTTAATTAAGAAAGCCGCAAGTTAGTTATGAAATTGTAGCCTTGCAAAGTTAACAGGATAAGGTCAGTTTATATCACTTTGCATAAAAGATATCGCACCTTTAATTTTCTATAATAAACTACCACTGCATCCTTAAAACACATTTTAAATGATATTTACACCAATAATTAACGGCTACCCGCCATAAATGCTCCAAAAAGCCAACTAAAACCTTTTATTTCTTTATTTTCATATTCGAAAATGAAGCTATTCTCATTCTCGCAAGTGCGCGTCACGAGACGAGAATGGAAAACCACCGTCTAAAAATAGACAGGGCTTAATGTAGAAGAAACAAGTATTATAATATCGAATGAAACATACTGATGTTTTGACAAAATTTAGTTCAAGAAGGTATTTTTAATGAGTTGAACTGCCGATTATACCTTTCTGCATGTGAGTTATTTTTTTCAACTTAATGTTTACATGCGCTTCAACATTGAGGAGTCACATGACAAAATACGCGTTTCGGAACGCTTCGGCAGTTTTCCAATATGGCGGCCACATTTTGTAAAATTTTATGGGTGTTGTTGTAGAAAGGTTGAATTTATGGTATGTTGAGAAGACACTTCGTTCAAATTGGGCAAAATAGTAGATTATACTTCAGTCTTGTTATATAAAGTAACGAATCGTCCCAAAAGTATATAACCTTGGAAAACGAACACGGCGCAGTTTGCGCCGTACACCTGTTAGGTTTCTCAGAAGGATCGTCTTTGACGCTATAATGAGAAATAGGAATAATAGCGTCAAAGACCTAGCCGCAAGTGAGTTGATAATCTAGTCCTAGTGTAAGACAAACCATCTATCGTATTTGGTAATATAATAAATATGTAAAATAGATAGCCTGTTTTTGCTACTACATACATGATGATTGTTTAGGTATAGTTTGATTGTAACTTGCGGAGATGTTTTGATTTGTTCTCCTGTCTTATTAATGGTGATGACGCATTGATTTCAATACTGAGAACCCCAACTTTCATACCAGTAAACAGTAATACAGACAAATATGTGTTATATAAACTAAGGAAATAAGTCAGGTAATACAGAGTTGTGCACTTCTGGGTGCTGTGGGGTTCGTTTTGGGGAGGCTGCGTTTTTGGTACGTGGCATTCCCTGTTTGATATTATTTTTGTTTTTTTGTTGAAAATTTGTTTGGGAGAATATTGTTCAAGTACGGCAGTTTTGTGCGAAAATAATTTATATGATCGCGTTTGGTCCGTGTACCACCAGGAGGATGCTTGTGTCCACACGCGTCTGATCCGGCCCTGCTCTGATCGACCGCGGTCTTATCCGAGGGTAACCGAATGCCCCTAGTTACCAGTGTCATACTGCGGCGTAGCGTCTATAAAACTTATCTGCACACCCTGATCGAGCCAGCTTTATTGTGATGTAACAATAAGTTCCAAAGTTTGGGTAATTCACTGGCTCAATCAGCATGCACAAGGCTATATTTACTGCGAGTTTTGAATTGAATAGAGTAGCAAGCTAGACTGCCTCTTGGAATATGGTTTTGGTGGAATATCTGGGACAGTCAGGGACAGTCCTGTACCAATGTCGGCGGTTGCATGTTTTGTTTTTATAGTTTATTTTATGTACAGAATATGACAGCACACAAACCAGAGCCATGTGTTTCTTACCATGCGAGTTATAAAGCGGGTAAATTACCTGGGCTAGTAAGTACACATCCTCACACTGTACTTTCTTTGCCACCCAGGAACTTAAAGCGTTTGGATGCAGCGACCCCTGCTGCCGGTCGCACCCGAACCGCAAATATGCAAGCATTACCGACATCCGAACCCGGCCCAAATTACTACCCTGTGCTCCTTAATGTTAATATGACCGTATCAAGCCAGAAATCGAGATTCTAAAACGAGGCTTCGAAGTTTGCTTGACTGAGCATGCATGTAACAACACGAATCCGAGCCCCCGACCAGTGAGCCACAACGACACGAACCCGAGCCCCCGACCAGTGAGCCACAACGACATGAACCCGAGCCCCCGACCAGTGAGCCAGACCGACACGAATCCGATCCCTCGACCAGTGAGCCACAACGACATGAACGCGAGCCCTCGACCAGCTAAGAGTAAGGTCCTAGGGCCTGATTTCTAGCAAATATGTCCTTTACCGACTAATTTAAGTTAATAATGCTTAAGTTTGTTTAAATGAACGTGTCAGAGGCAATTCGAGTGTATGATATAATTTTGTAGTTATGAAAATATATCTTCGAACCGTTTTGTAGGCTATATGAAAATTGTGTGATGGGCATTTACAGAAAACGTGTTTAAATATTTACAGAATATGACAGACTTTCCAGTTCTTTTCGTGTCTGTACATGTACATTTCTGTTTGTAGTAAAGATCTACCAAGTTTTAGTCGCGTAGATCTATACAGTTTATCTAATAAATATTGTAATAATCTCGTTAGTGGTATTTGGTTAATTGTTATGCCGCGTTCTTTGCGGTAAAATGACTTTCTCCTTGATTTTACTCCTGATGATACAGTATGTACCGTTACACAGATAAGTTCCAGTCTCAATTTCGATTTTTGCGATGTCGTCTGCTTTTTCATTTCCTATTATGCAAATGTGACTGGGTATCCATACGAATTTTGCATTACAGTTGTTCCGTCATAATGTGTTTGTTTGTTTTGATATCCAGTTTATGTTATCCCGTCTGTTTGTTGACGTGCCACACAGTACTATGATTGTAACCAACTATGGCTGTCTGTTAGTATTACTGTGGTTGGTAAGCTATTCTTTTCTACATCCTTTGCACAACCGGAATATTTTGTTACACACTCGACAGACATGCATGTGTTTTTGTAAACACTGTACATCACGTTATGCTACTTTCGGTTTACTGCGCGTGTTGTATACGTCAGCAAATAGATGAAGAGCGGAGTTGCGGACAGCAGGAGTTCTTCTTCCTTTACAAGAGCCGGGAACCTGAGGGAACGTATTAAGTCTCTGCTAACTATATACATGGTGAGACGGAACAAGTAGCGCTCTACGGTATATAGCCGTTAAAATCTTTAAAAACCACTTAAAACTATCAGGTTTTTTTGGCCCGATTTTTTCCCTTCTTTGTTTAATGTAAAAATATACGGTTATATCGTACTCCGATTATAAGGAAACTTCGGATATAAGGAACAATGTTTTCTGGCCCAACAATGAAAAATGTACACTAAAGTAATCGTATATATCGAACTGCAAATATGTTCCAAAGATTTAAAAATATCTGTTGATTTTGCATTTTTCTTTTGCTGTCTGCATTGTATTTTTCATAGCGCACCTGTTGCTATTATTCATTAAGGTAAATCATAAGACATGTGTTACCTCTTGGTAAACTATTAAAATTAGTGCGTAGTACGATTCAAGTGATAATATTTTACGTAAATAATTGTGAGCGTTTTTTTAAAAGCACGCAGACGGGATGAAATGCCATTTGGGGGAAAATACCTTGTTAAGTATTTAAAGTTATAACAATTGAGCGAAAATCAGCTTTCTTCAATTATTGTATTTGTTTAAGTATTGCCAATTAAAACATGAACCGTTTTTTATGTTTCATTAATCCTTGCAATTATTTTACATAGGTTTACAGATATAGAAAAGCATAACAGTTATAGATCTTTGTAACTCTCCAAAAGGGGGTAGGAAAATCAAAAGCAACTATAAGTTGATGGCTCAGATTTTATTACATTTGACTATAAAAATACTTGTTATAAATATATATTTTAGTTCGATATATATACATCGTATATAAGGAACTTGTTTGATGTACGGATATAAGGAACTCCGGATATAAGGAACACATTTGATAGGTCCCGAGGAGTTAGTTATAAGCGGAGTTTACTGTATTATGTGACAGACTGCGGAGAATGATAGCAAAGGTGATCCGAATGTTAGTTACCTACATGTACACACATCTCAAAGAAATAAAATTAGTCACAACGCTGTTTAGCACAACATATTTCGACTGTATTATACGTCTTCTTCGGGTGCAGTAAATAACAATGTATATAAAACCTCAAAAAAGCTCTAAATCTCCTAAACAGAGAGTCTGAGAAGAAAATAAAGAAAGACATGAATCCAATACATCATCTGAAAATCAAAAAAACATGGATGCCCCAGGTCCAAAAAGCTAGGCAGAGGCCGTAAAACAGGGGCAACAGCGGCGTCAGAGTCAACTATACAAACAACACTAACACAACTAGTAACCCTAACCGAAAACCTTGTGAAAACAAGCAGCGAAAAAACCAGAACAGTTGTGAATGGTTTATCCGTGTTGTTGATAACTCTGTAAGTTTGCAATATTAAGATATCGTTTATATCATCAAATAGTAAGTTCATAAACATGACTTATCAGGTACACATTTACCATTTCTTAACACACGTTATCGTATATATCAAAAGAATGTATGCATTTACATTAAAATAATGACACCTTTCTGCTTGCAATAAAATATACTCGTATCTTACAGATTGTGGATTTTTTCCATCGCAGCTTCAAGGTCTGAGTAACGCATATGACGACGATGAAACATTTCACGGAAACAGTATGGTAAGGCAATATTAATACATTGTAACTGGTTGACAAAAGTAACTCATCAGTTTGTCTTTGTATGTGTTTGTTCTTCAGGTTGTACGTCCATGATGTGTGGTGTATTGGTGGTGGTGTTTCTATTGCACTTTTCAGGATCAAGGTTCGATCCTTGATCAGGTCATACGAAGTTATTTTTTGTACGACTAAAGCACCTTATGTTACTTTGTCTTAGATTATATCATTATGCCTCACTTTGTTATCAATGTTAAACTCCCATAGACAAACAGTAAGCATTCATACTGGTTCTTTCTTGCATACCCCCCGGGGAAAGTATTGGCGGATCCCAGCACGAGGAGGGAAGAGATCAGCCTATACTTTCCCTAGGGAAAGTACATCTCGGGCTTACTTGACAGCACCCGAACTACTTTCGTGTATTCAACTCGTACCTGGAACACTTTATTTCCGAGATACGTTTCACGGCGGTTTACAAGTGAAAGATTAGAATGTTTTTTGTAAATGTAAACTAAGGTCTGATAAGAAAGCACACACTTCAATAGTTTTCAAGTTAATGTAACAGGAATTTAATTTTTTAGGAATGGTTCGAATTTTCAGGGTACGCAATAACGGTTCAAATTACGAAAATTGTTGGTAACGAATATCCATGAAGTTTTGAAGCGAGAGTTGATTGCGAAAAGAAATGGTGCTTTTTATGGTGTCACAAGCAAGAGCATCAAATTTTAGAAATGTATAGCAACAGAATATATTCACATTTCAAAGAACATACCTGTAATCATATTTTTTTCAAAACAAAAAATGGCGGTAAATGACGTCACAGTTTCTCTTGATAAATGACGTCACTGTGTAAACAAAACAAGTTAATTGAGTCAATGTTGATGGTATAGTCGCATTAATCAAGTAAACTGGACGTGAGTAAGGATAATTTCTTATAGGATTTAATTGATTTTTTTTTATTCACAACGTAAATAAAGTATAGTTTTGGGTGCGATCAAGCACTATGTTTTTAGCTCTAGATACATAAACAGTGGTAAATTCACGTGTGAACCTACCAAATTTCCTACGCAAAGGGGTTCCATGCGGGGAATTATATTTAATCAACATGAAGTTTTGATTTACCGCTCAACATAGTAGGGCCTATTTAAAGCGGTTTCCTCGTAGAATCTGCAATAACATCAAATAAAGTATGCAAGAAAAAGGATCTTACATGGTCTACTGTGGAGGACTGGGTTGTTCCGACCCTCGGGAAAGCGGGGGGAAGTCGGAACCTCGCTTCGCTCGGTTCCTCCTATCCCCCCGCTTTCCCTCTGGTCGGAACAACCCAGTCCTCCACAGCAGGCCATGTAAGATCCTCATAGTCAAGGCAGCACGTGACCACTAGAAATATACTGTCAGGCATGCAACAATATAATTTACTGTTACACGACAGAGCGCGCAGTGTCGATGTTTGTTTTTTTTCCTTGTGATTAGTACCAAATATTTCTTTTCGCCTCGAGTAACAGTATTTTCCTCATGTTGACATTTTACTGTAACACTCAAAGCTGAGTGATATTTATATTCTGCTGTAAATAATGGAACTGATCATGACACTGATAGAAAAAATGACAATACAGTAAACTCCGAATATAATGAGCTCATTCGGACCATTTAAATATTTACCTACCGGCTCCTTTGTTTAAAAGTGGTCAATAAATAACTTATAGACCGCTTATAAGGTCTATAATGAGTTATAGACCTGTCCTATATTGTTGTCAATTCAATAGAAAGTAAATCGTACAGTAAAAAGTTATGCATTAGGCTGTAAAGCACACACGTTATTTCTCTCTAAATCGTGCAAAGCGTGGTAGAATTACTCGCCTCCCATTTTTATCAAAGATTACATCTTACTGTAGACATAAATAAAAAGATTAAAGTCCCATTAGCATTTTGAATAAAAATTTACTTGTAGCTCTTATACATGTATATAATTACCAAGAAAGGTACCTTACTGGCGACTTTGCAGTAAATTGTTTGAAAACCCATTTCTTACATTACCTTTTATCAAATGCTCATGCTATAAATGTAGCACAGTATTTTCTTCAATTTTATTGCAAAAATAAGAAACACTTTCTGACAACGCTTTTTACCTATCATTATTCTATCTGTAAAATCATTATTCTATACACATGGGACTTTAAAGCAACGCTTAACCAGACTGAAGTTATGCTAACTTTATATCATACATGCATATAAATCAAGTACTAAAGTTGGTATTTGTTTATTTGAAATGTTTGGAAACCTAAAATATATTATTTATGACTTCCAGTTAAAAAATGTCGCGAAAAAGTGAACAATACGCGTACCCTATGATATCATAGCGACAGGACAGTTAATATAACTCCTGGAAAACGGACGGAAGGTCTTATGGACGCACATACACACGGACAAAACGACAGAAGTACGCTTACTACTATACCCGCTGTCGGGAGCATAAAAAGACAAAGTTAAATGTAGGCCCACAACATACAATTTCTCTGCAAGTCAAAAGCTCTAAGCTCACTGCATATTTCATGCACCAAAATGATGACTGAAAGAAAAAGGAACAATTGAAAACAAAGCAGCATGTAGGTAAGTCAGTTATCATTCTCGGAAGAGGTCTGCATGGTGTTTATAGACCTGCGAGGAGATTTGAAAATGTGTATGTAGGAATTACATGTATTTACCTTTAACAATTACCATCGGCGGTATAAACTTCCCGTCGGCTGACACACATAGATGGGCAGTTACATGATCTGACGTCAACACTTTCTGTTTAAATACGTGTCCCTGCTTAGGTGCCAGTACTTTATCACGTGATGTCTCCATTCCGGACCATTCCGCTTCATCACAATTGAATACCTTTAATACAATTAACAACATGCACCATAAAATCAAAATTTTGAAGAAAGCTTGGATAGTGTATGCTAATATACGGTTAACTATTGTAATTTAAATTGGGCACATTTTGACAAAAATAAATGAGTACTTAATATATTTTAACGTTGTTGCTTACAATCAGTAAACATCATCTATATGTAGGGTTAACGCACGTTTTTTTTTTGTTATAACATCTGCAGAATCCCGAGGGATGGTTGGTGACCGAGCCCGTTAAGGCGAGGGCACCAACATATCCCGAGGGTCTCTGCAGGTATTATAACACGAAAATACGTTCGTAAACGCTATTCTAGCATAAAAAATCATAAAAATAAGAATGAAAAGCCCTTACTGGGCACAGCATTCAACAATGTGCGGGACAACGTCCGTGTTGTTTCCAACATATTTATGACGTCACTTGCGGTTTAAGCCCTGCGCTTGATGAAAGACTTGGAAAACAGGTCCATTGTTTGCAATAACCCTGTAATGCGCATAAATGAAAACGGATGAAAACAGCACGTGAATCTCCCCCGTTAACACACGTTTTTCCTCCTGTTAAAACACCGGCAAAATTGGCGATCTATAGTTGACGGTATAACACAGAGATGGCAGACTGACAAAGAACTTACACAAAACAGAACACATACACGACCGAACTTTAGTTGACGGTAAAACACAGAGATGGCAGAACAGCAGTGCAATAGAAGCAAATGTGTTTACAGTAAACTCCGGATATAACGACACCGGATATAGCGACATTCCGGATATAAGGAACAGATTTTCTTGGCCCGATTTACTTTCCTTCTTTATTGTATATGAAAATGCTAAATAGTTATTACATACTCCGGATATAAGGAACACATTTAGATGGTCCCATGTAGTTCGTTATATACGGAGTTTATTGTAGATAGAAATTGTTAACACAAAATAGTTGTGACACGTGTAAACAATACTGTTACATATACAACACCCATATGGGAACTTGTATTGATACTATTTGAATACCGAATCTTAAAGCTGCTCGCTCTCAGTTGCCGTTGAATTTTTTTTTTAAAGTTGACATACTTATTCATTAGTATAAAACTAAAAGCTAGAATCAAATTATAAGCAAGAATCTAGATAGGAATTGGCAGAAATTGATTGAAAATGTCGGTTACACGGCACCGCTACGCTACATTATATATTTATATTGAAATTTCAAAAGCGTTTGCAACGCTTTTGAATTTAGTAGCTTATTATTTGAAATTTAGAGATATACGTGACAGGAATTTATACTGGAGCCTTTTTATATGACTATATGTTCTAAAAAACGTTATTTACATACAGTTTGAAGAACTTTATTTTTTTACCAAAATCTGAAAGCGAGCAGCTTTAACCAAAACTATTTCGCGTAGTGAAGAATACATTTCTTCTTACCACATTTCGTTCCTTAACACATCTGGGAGAAAGAAAAAAAAAACACTTACCATAGTTGGTATATTCCAGTTAAATCCAATAAATGCAGTGTTGATATATCCTATCAAAATAATATTCTTTTTATCTGTTACACAAAACGCGCAAATTCTTTAATTCTCCAAATTAGTCACGAAGGCTAGAAGAATTAAAACGTCCGTTCTTTGTTCATTATGTTCCTATTACCTGTCCGATTTTCACAAAATAAAGTTTATTCTGTAGGTTATTCAAGCCGTTATATTCCCCTCTAATTTGTTTTGTGTCGTCATTATAAGTAATGATATTATTAAAGAGAGCGTGTATATGGCAAACATTCACTTCTACCCTGTAGACATTTTAAATTTCAGATTGATTTTTTAATTAAGAAAGCCGAAACGTTGATCATCTAGTCCTAGTGTTAAACAAACTATGTATCGTATTTAATAATATAATAAATATGTAAAATAGTTTGTTTTTGCTACTACATTCATGGTAATTTTCGGTATAGTTCGACAATGCCAAAAGTTGTATAATTTGCGGAGATGTTTTGATTTGTGAAAACAGTAATACAGACAAATATGTGTTACACAAATTAAAGATATAAGTCATGTAATACAGAGTTTGTTGAAAATTATTTTGGGGGAATATTGTTTTAGTAGTTTTGTGCGCACATAATGTACCTGATCGCGTTTGGTCCGTGTCCCTTCCTCACCAGGGGGATGCTAGTGTCCACACGCGTCTGATCCGGCCCTGCTCTGATCGACTTGATGTGTAGGAACGCGTTCTTATCCGAGGGTAACCGAATGCCCCTAGTTACCAGTGTCATACTGCGGCGTAGCGGTTATAAAACCTATCTGCACACCCTGGCGTGTTTCTGTAAAAATGTATTTATCTTTTATTTTGCGTTTATTGAACACATCATTTATGTTTCGGGGAAATAATCTGCTAGATGTAGGGATAGTCCCTTTAACCTTGTCAAAGAGTACTCCGAAAATTATTAACCTGGTCAAAGGGTACTCCGAAAATTATATTCAGAGACATTGTTTGGTCGGCAGAGAAACAAAAGTCAGATAGCTCAGTCGATCAGAGCAACCCTTAGCCTGTTGTCTTGTCAAACTGGCTATGGGTAGATTCGGGTTCGAATCCCGATCTGACTGTCTTTGTGTTAAATGTCATTTATAGAATTGATGGTAACATATTGTTTCTCTATTCTTAGTTACTCAACTGATGAATTGTATCCCTAAAACTCTTAACATGTAAAACACCTTTACAGCTAGGTAGATATATTCTTAGATCTTATTGAAAATCTAAAAAAAAACTATGAGCTGTTAGTAATTGCAGGCCATATATGTTTTGTAATTTCTGTCGTGCCACAATGAACAAGAAACTACACAAACTTGATGAGGGTTATCTTTTATGTGTATGATACTCCGAAAATTATTTATTGTTTGGTGGCAAGAGAAACGTACGCCAGATAGCTCAGTCGATCAGAGCAACCCTTAGCATGTTGTCTTATTTAACTGGCTACGGGTAGATTCAGGTTCGAATCCCGATTTGACTTTCTCTGGCGTTTAATGCCGTTTATAGAACTGGTGGTATCATAATTATCGATCTTACAGCTGTGCATTCAAAATTGTTAAATAAAAACGAATGCAGAGCTGAACTTCGATCTCACAGCTGTACATTGAATGTCGATCTTCGATCTCAGAGCCAACTTCACGCATATGTATCTGCGGTATTATGACTGTTTCACTCCAGCTGCTTGGTGTAGTGCCTGTCTGACACGAATTGTAACAATGTAGTTTTCGATTCGGGGGTGGGGGTTGGGGGGTAGGTTCAGTATTTATACTTCTCCGTCCTTATAGTTTTTAAGTGCTTTATTTTGCCCAAAGATGGTAAAATCAGAGTTATGATTTAAATCTATCTTTTCTTCTACCACTCAGATAATACTTTTTATCAAATGTCGGATGGACGCCATGGTTACTGCTGACCCCTTAGTGGTTAACTAACGCGTCTGCTTTTGTCTTTGGTATTTGTAATCAAATTATCACCAAATTTGAATACAGTATCTATTGAGGGGAGGTACCTTTAACCCTTTTAATGAAGGACCCTAACTCCTTTGACACTGTGTCATGTGTTACTGAATTACAGACGTTAATCCAGCTTTGACTTTTAGCTTTATTAATTATTGACTTAGCATCGCTTCGCGGCGGGCGGCTTTCCATAAACAATTTCCGTGTTGTTTTTAGTTTGGTTGTATTTTTTTCTCAAATCTTTTTTTATATCTTTGGTTTATTGGTTTATGCAGTTTGATTACTTTTCTTTTTATATTGCCGAAGGGACGTATTACGAGAACACCCGTGGCTGGGCCAAAACTGGCGATTAACAGTATTCAAACATAGAGTTCAATTGATAGAATAGATAAATTAGTCCCACACCGTGGTCGAGTGGTTACAGTCGCTGACTTGAAATCTCAGCAATCTGATTAAAATCATCTCCTTAAAAACACTACGCTAAGATCGTAAACTTTAGTCAGATTGGAAATCACAGTGACCTCTCATAGATTGAGTGACGTAAGTTTTGCCGTGCTGCCGACTATGTCACTTTATGTGAGGAAGTTGGCAGTCTCTTACGGAGGATAGAAGTCTAGTACTGGTTCTTCCCAGGAACGACTGTTAGGTAAACTACCCGCCTGTAAGATGACAAAAATACGGTTGAAACAGGCGTTAAACTCCTACAAATACGGTTGAAACAGGCGTTAGACTCCTACAAATATCAAATGCAGTCGTCATCTATCATTGTGTACATTTAATAAATGAAGATGCATAGAGTCCAACAATGAAAGCCGAGTATTTCCGAATATAAATAATTGTATCAGTGCCCGGATGTGCGAAGACGAGAATATGGTTTCAGAACTGTTGTATAATATAAATTGGCGATTTAACGATGTTTGGTGAAATCTTACTCTTTATCGACCTCGTAGAAGTAAATTAAATATTATGCCCATATACGTACGTTTTGACAATGTTATTGTCTCATCGAGATTGATTTCCCATGGAATTTTGCGTTGCCGTTACGTGCATAGTGTGCTGGTGGAAGGGGGCATATGTGTTTTCCAAACATCCCTTTTTTAATCTCGTATACACCTATGTTATAAAGCTTGTATGTGAAAACATGAAACATACATCATTGACTACTGAGAATGTGTTATGAAGGACAATATATAACTTTGAGGTTTCACTTGCTCTAATTTAGATCTTATTCATTTGTAAGGGGAAATACTTGACAGACCTAATAACGATTTTCTTAACATGGGACAAAGCTAAAACCGCTTGCTTCTCTCTATCACGGTCTCTATGTATAACACAAGATAGCCGCGGTCTTTACTGACACAAAAGCTATCGTTGCAGGAGAGACCGACCACTTCCGACAGAAAACAAAATCATTATGACTCATGAAAAAGACATTCAGGCTGAATACTCAAGTGGGTATAACTAAAGCCAGTTAATTACAAGAAATATAGCGGATACTCTCCCTTTAAACGTTAATGTAAAGCAGGAAGTAATAATACAAGGTCAACTTTTCAACATTTAAAAGTTCGGTCATCGGATTGAAAAAAAAAGAGTCCTGCATAGTTATGATCATGCAACACATGTTAAAGTGATTCCTACCTAGATTTTTGCTTATTTTTTTATTCTAGCTTTTAGTTTTATATTTATGAAAAAGAATGTCAATTTTTTTGAAAAATATTTTTTTCAACGGTAACTGAGAGCGAGCAGCTTTAAAGCGATTTAGAAGTTTACCAATATTACATACATTTTACAAAAAGTCATTTACAAGTACATGATACAGAATTTCACAGCTTATTCCTAGATATGATTTGATAACATGGTTGATGTATAACATTTTCGTTTTCGAAATGAATTGATATTGGGAAAAGTCAATAAACCGATAAACTGCTTTCTAAATTTATCTTGATCTGACTTTTGAAAAGAAGCCTTTGATAACAAAGACCTACAACAAGTGGGATCTCTCTAGGTCTCTGTCTCTCTCTCTGTCTCTCTCTCTCTCTGTCTCTCTCTCTCTCTCTCTCTCTCTCTCTCTCTCTCAGTATCTCGGTTTATGTTCGAGTAAATATGTATTATTGCAAGTGTTTAGTGTATCGAACAAATATATATAAAAATACGAAACGAAGTTCATGCCACTTCTATAATGACGGATAAGTGTAACTGTTGTATTGAGAAACACTGATTTTAAAACTCCTTTTAGATAAGTGATACAATTTTAATATTTTCATGTGCGCGGCGCTATTATCACAAAACCTGAATTATGTATATTCATCAATGAAAAAAAAAGAAGTTTCGGCAGACCTATATCACTATCACTGTGACTAGAAGTTCCGACAGACCTATATCACTATCACTTTAACTAGAAGTTCCGGCAGACCTATATCACTATCACTGTGACTTAAAGTTCCGACAGACCTATATCACTATCACTGTGACTAAAAGTTCCGACAGACCTATATCACTATCACTGTGACTAGAAGTTCCGGCAGACCTATATCACTATCACTGTGACTAGAAGTTCCGGCAGACCTATATCACTATCACTGTGACTAGAAGTTCCGACAGACCTATATCACTATCACTGTGACTAGAAGTTCCGGCAGACCTATATCACTATCACTGTGACTAGAAGTTCCGGCAGACCTATATCACTATCACTGTGACTAGAAGTTCCGACAGACCTATATCACTATCACTGTGACTAGAAGTTCCGGCAGACCTATATCACTATCACTGTGACTAGAAGTTCCGGCAGACCTATATCACTATCACTGTGACTAGAAGTTCCGACAGACCTATATCACTATCACTGTGACTAGAAGTTCCGACAGACCTATATAACTATCACTGTGACTTAAAGTTCCGGCAGACCTATATCACTATCACTGTGACTAGAAGTTCCAGCAGACCTATATCACTATCACTGTGACTAATAGGATATCTAAATCATCACTTTTTATTCAACTGATACATCATGTAGTAGTTCATTAGTTAGCATACATTACTATACAATTATGGAATTGCAAGGCATTGGATATGATGTGATATACACTGTTTTAAAATATGTATGTCATTAACTAGCATGCATGGGGAGACCCTTAACGGCTGTCAGACTAATCAACTAGCGCTGCTGATTATAATGTAAACGTGGAGGCAACACGAAACAATAAAATTACATGTATATTCTAAGTCATTTCTCGTGTTCCTCCATGATCAAGTGGTTAGAGCCGCTGACTTTAAATCACTGTTACCTCTCATAGTCGTGGGTTTGAGTCCTGCTCACACCATGTCTTTTAATATGTGAAAGTTGGCAGTTTCTTACGGGGGATAGGGAACGAGTTCTCGTTCTTCCAATAAACGAGGGTTAGATAAACTGCCAGTCTATAGAAATGACCGGAATACGGTTGACACTGGCGTTAATATTTCCTACAATACAAAAAAGTAATAATAATAATAATAATAATAATAATAATAATAATAACAAATTCTTTATTTATCGAAGGTAACATGTAAAGATATATCAAAAGAACATTAACATACCTTAGTTAAAAACATGGCCTTCTCTAAAAAATTCCTAAATAATAAATTAACGTATGACAGACATATTTAAACATTCAACCATGAACAAAAAACAGTTGTATCACATTTAGACAATCATTCACTAAACAAAGAACACTTAAGGAAAATAGAAAAATAATGTGCTATTACTATAAAAAACGAAACATGTCATGACAGCTTTGATTCCTCCAGCGAGTGACATTCGTTTAAAGGCTGTACAAGTTTAAATTACTGTAGAATATATTCCACACCTTACTATACAATAAACTCATTGTATTCTAGTATACGGTTCTATAATTGTTTGTTTTTGTTTTTTCATTTCATCAATAAATGCTTTTTCAAAGATTTTTTAAATGAATTCAGAGATTGACAAAAACGAATATTAACAGGTATATTGTTCCAAGTATGTGCACAAATATTTGTAAAAGAATTTTGCATGTAAATAGTGCGTTGTTTAGGTATTTCGATATTGTTGTTGGTGGCAGACCGAAGGCTATACATATTATTGCTGGAAAAGTTTAACAAGTCAAGTATATAATCTGGGGCAAGGTTATGCTGAGCTTTATATACAAGTACAGCTGTATGATAGAAACACTATCAATGACTGCCAATGCCTTGATCATTTCCTTTAAGGTATTGACATCAACGCGTCATCATGTATGTCGCGTGAAGCAAAAGTTTCACGACAGAAACCATTTTCTATGTAAAGGATAGATCACGAGTAGCCGTTGTCTTCTATGTAATTTGGGGGCGAGCGCAGTACTGTTTTTCAGTCCTCTTCAATGTTACACAAACTAGCATTTATTCCGTAGCAACTAAATTGCTTTTCTATTTGCCTCGGTAAAATCGTGCAGCTCGGATTTCGAAGTAAAAGCGGACACCTGTAGGCTACCAGTATTGACAATAGCCACGATTTATTCGTGCAATAAAAATATAAATATGCTATTGCAAACTTGATGTGACAGACCGATGAGTTGTTCTTGTAAAGGCGATTTATAACAATATAAAATATATTTAAGGTGTACAGCTGGAAATACGGCAAAACCTGTCTGTATCTATACAAGGAGTTAGTTGGCCTGTCTGATTGGCTTATGTTATAACGAGGTTTAACGTTTTCAGCAAAATCACGGTTTCTACGTGGTATAAGTTTTATACGATCAAGTCTCCGCCAGCTGTTAGCTGCTTTCCTATATGAATTATACAGAGGCTCTGCCGAGCTCCCACAAAACAGTTACCCGTGGTAAAGGATATTTCCATCTGAACCAAATGCCTCATCATTTAAACTTTTTCTTGCATACCGTTGTGCACATTAGGCCCCTAAAGTAGATTTCTACATGCAAACTTATCAAAATGATACAATATCATATAAAACATACGATATTTAGACGTTGTGTTTGGGGAAAGTGACGTCACAATGTTTATAACGTTACGTCACAAATACACACGAGAGTCGTCTGACATAGGAGCACCAGAAATGCCGATCTGAAATGCAAGAAGCATTCCGACTGCATGGAACATTTACTATATTCAAAGAAATATATGTGAAGTTGCATATAGAAATAAAGGACAAAGGTTATTCTACATTATTATGTCACAGAAATTACTTTTATGCCTTCAATATAAGTGAAGCGATATCAAATACGCTGATAACAACGTAAATTCCTGCGTGTCACGTGTAACAAAAATACTGGAACCGCATGGTATTTGCTTATTAAAGAAAAATGAAAATTACGCCAAACTTTGTCATTTTGCGGATACGTTATGTTAAATGTCGCCGAAAATGGCCATTAAAATCTGAAACATTTTCAACGGCTCCCTGAAGCAGACATGTATAAAACTTCTGTTACGAAGAAAGTGTCTCATCTTTGAACAGATGTATTTTCATTTTCTTAAAATGAATGCGAACTAAAGAAAATCAAAGATATCTATTAAAAATCTAAGAATATTAATGCGTTTTTGATAGGTACGTCAAACTTAACGCACACTTCTAACGCTAGGAAGTGTAGATTACTGTACTTCGTATTTTACACATTATCGGGTAAATAATCCATTTTCAATTTAGAATAACAGTGTTTAAGGGCTAAAAAACGGCGAAACGGTAAACAGTATAAAAGCTTATTTTTCTCTCTCTTACAAATCTGTATAAAACCTAATTACAGTGAAATGTTTCAATTGATAAAACACAATGTCAGTCTGTAATGAAAACATCACTATGGTAACACACGTCACTACTCTTCTGGACAGGCATGTTGCTGAAAACAACGGCGATACACTCCGCGTCCACACCTGGAACAGACGAGTCTAGAACGGCGACGATGTTCCGATCGTCTGCTGCAGACGCAGCAATCCGCTGTTGGTTTGGACCTAAAATAAAATAATGGATGTAACAAAATACCACTTGTGTCCGTTGTGGGACAATGATTTTACAAGAGAATGACTTTACACACAAACAAATCTGGAAATTTTATCAAAGTTTAGGGTTCTGTTTAATTAGGTTTTGCTGTGTTTGTTGACTTATATCTTCCATCTGAACTAAGTACTGTCAATGATCGATTTAGTACTCGAGCGGAACTGAAAGGATTGTTAAAGACGATGTCAAATTCAACTGGCGGGATTCGAACCGACTACTTCTTTGACGCTCCATCCTGCATCCCAGCGCCTACAATACTGAGGTTAGACAGTACACATTGACAAACGCACTTACATGGATAAAAGTTTATGCCCTACCATCATTCTTCGAAATACGGGGACATAGGTGTATGTGTCTGCCGCTCATCCCGGACGTGGTGGGTTCGAGTCCCACCAAGGTCACGACCGTACCTCCTCATATGACACCAATACTGGTTTTTCCAGGAAGCGGACTCGAGAGTGACTTTATAAGCTCAAAGCTTTCTTCACAATCGAGCTTAAATAAATTAGTATAAACTATAAAACGATGGAATAAAGATGGGAATAAAATATGTGAGCTGTGGTAAGGACTACATGAAATAGATAGATAGAAAGGAAGAATACAAAGAAAGGAAAGAAAGAAATTAACAAAATAAAAAACTGAAGAAAAACTAAAACTGTACATGTACTACTAAACAGATGTATTACCTTGCAATGCTACAAGACGTGTCCGTGCATGATACATTCTCCGCCGGGCCCTATTCGTTTGTACATGCCTTCTCCCTTGTATTTCTTCTTCAGCGAGATCTTCCACAAGAAGCTGTAAAAACCGCTCTCTGCTGACTGGACGGTCCACGGTTTGTTCGTATATTACAGTACATACACATTGTATGCCATCCGAAAAATAATGTTGAACACCATTTTCTTCAAAACCTGTATCAATACACAATTCATTGTCTAGTTGATAAATAAGCTACTTTTAGGCTATATAACAACATATAAGAATATAATTTGATCTGGTTTATGTCAGGTGAGGAACATGTGCAGTCTGACAGGACCCGTCGCTTACTTAGGCGAATATGGCGGCTTATATATTTTCTCTCCCACATGCGAACAAGTTTGTATACATACACCCCTGCGAAACTAAACATTCGCCATCGAAATTCAGAATTTCAGTCATGGTGGCATTCTAATAGTGCAAGGTTCACGGTCACACGTTGGGTGCCAGATGTATTAGCAGAATGTACAGCCTGACCGGGACTTAAACCGGTGCTCCTTTGCTGAAGGGCGAAGATTCTACCGACTGAGATAGGCGGTCACCTACATATTTTCCCAAATTGCAGTTGTTTACAAATCCGTAACGTAACATATATACATGTATTTAAACTTGTCGTTAAACCTATACCGGTCGACATACCTTCACTGTTTTGCTTCCGGCATTATAAAATCTCATGAGCATGTCTCCGTTATCAACTCCGCCCATCATCATATATTATAGTGCTGCAGCACGGCAGGCATACCCCTCTCAGATCGAGCTGTAATGGCTGTCGGGCTTCTGGCGACCAAGACTTTTGGATCTGACTTTGTCGAGCGTAGACAGTCTCACCAGGTGCTGGATTTGCTGCTTTTAATGATGCGTGTCATAGGTATGTTGCTGCGCATGGTACCTGCATTTAATTGTGGTTGTTAATTCATTTGGTAAAAGTATTCTCCGCTGCATCGCTACTAAATTGTATTGCTAGGTAAGGTGCAGTAAATATAACGATAAAACGAATCGTAATAAAACATGTGAATAGTATTAGGATAATTTTACTTCAGTTGGAATGAAATGTGTTTTTCAACAAGCAACTGTTACGTAAGTTCGAAGTGGAACCAGCTTTCTCGCTAAATCCAGGCTACAGAAGAAACTGTCGACAGTGACGTGATAATATTTCCCAAACAGCTGACATTGTTAGAGTAATGTTTGAACGACGGCAGTTCCCTGCAAGCCTGCAATGGCTGGCTCGAATGTTCGGCCAAGGAACGAATTCAACCGTAAAATATAACCTGTACAAAACAATGTAATGTAATGGGTTTTTAAAATGAAAAAAAACATACTTGCAGTTTGTTCATTTACCAACGAAAAATCTTGTACATGTAATAAAACAATGAGATAGATAAATAAATATTTATTTAGTTAATCAGCTAATGTAATAATGATAATAATAATAATAATAACAATAATAATAATATATCTTATACGAAAATATTACCAGTCTCACTTTCTGCCAGTAACTTTGCGGTCTTTGATGGTATATACTGCAACATCACCGTGCGACCGCGTGTGGCAACCAACGTCTCATCGGCACTCACATTTTGTCTCGGTGTATAGTGCAGAATAAATATCCGATTTGCAAAGTCCAGGAATGCTTTGAATCGTGAATCCGGCCTGATAATTAAAAAAAAAAAGTTAGTTACTACATGTATTTTTCTATAAGTACAAAGTACATGTACAATAACTGTCAATACAATTTAACATGCATATCAAAGTAAAGATTTGTAGGAGTGACAATACATAAACTTTCACTAGTATTTGACATTCAAACTTATGCTCACAGATAGAAGGCACTGTTGCGGGGTTGAACTCTGTCTAAGTCGGTCACATGCAAAAACCTCAATACAATATGGAAACGATTTCTGGACATCACGGTGCCAAACCAAGGTGTTGCCTGATTGGGTCGTTTTTCTATACTTGGTTTCCTTATTAACCCCTATCTTAAGCACGATGCCAATGAATGCTTTTAACTGTTGTACAGTGACTGGTACCCATTTCTTATGCCTTGAATGCCGCCTTGTCGCTGTATGCCGAATCACATGACGAGCGTATCTAAAGAAAGATAGAACGTATAACATTCATTTCTCTTTTATTGTAATCATAACAATTACTATTGAAAAAAAGACATGAAACATCATAAGCATCACTGTCATCATCACTTATACATGTACTATCATTAATACTTCCTGTTTCACAGTTCTGCATGTAGACGGGCATAGATCATAATCCGTGGATGAGCTCTTGTGCATTTATTCATTAATTTAGCAGTAAATGTGTAATCAAATCACTCACTATTTTATTCATTATTTATTATTTAATTTATTTTTTAATCAGTTATAGACAAGATGTACTACTTCTCTATTACCTAGTTATTAGTCTACGACTTTTATATGTAGATCTACTGTCTTATTGTTAGATTTAATTATAATGACGAAATAAATAGAACTAAATGTAATTAAAATAGGAACACAAATAAATAAATGAATATTAATTAAAGGCCTAAATAAAATATGATTATAATGGACAAAAACTAATCAATAATACTGATTAACATTACTGTAGACCTCTGCAAAAGTATATATCTAAATCGTACGTGTTTGTCTGTCTCACAACTTCTCTAAACAGAATCATCGGGAGCATCAACAACACGAAGTCAATATTAGTTTCTTCCATGAGCATGCGGTTGAGATTGAAATATCCGTCACCTCGGTTAACTGTTTTGGCGGGAACGAGGCTCTGCCATCTGAACCAAATATCTCATGGTAGAAACTATTTTTTGCATACCGTCTTGCACTTTAAAATAGATATTTAAATACAAACTTATCGAAATGATGCCTTTTAATATAAAAACAAACGTTATACAGATGCTGTGTTTGGGAAAGTGACGTCACATTGTTTATAACGTTACGTCACAAGTAATTCACGAAAGTCATATTACATGGGGGATGTAATATGAGATTTTCCAGCACTGGTGAAAACTGTAGATACCCCGATCCGGTATGCAAGAATCGGACGTCTTTCACGACCAGTCATGTTCTTTGGTCCAGAACCGGCACGGAAAACCAAATGTTCCCACTCTTCTGATGGAAACATCCTTACCCAAAGTGTGGCCATCTTGTACAACGTTTACTCGTGCAGATCACGTATTCGATGACGTCTTTCACTGACGTCATGTTGCCGCGAGGACTATTAATTCATTTCATATTAAATAATTGTAACAATTGACTTGCTTGTTTTAATAAATGTTATCGTTTTTATTATTAAATTTATAACTATTTATTATCGTATACTCAGCAAAAATAGAAACGTCCCTCCATATTTCAGGAAAGATTTATCGAAAACCAAAAGGGTTACTTTTATGAATCAAAATAGAAAAACAAGTTCAAATCAAAAATCACAAAAACTCAGAAAGGTGTTATTGAATGTTTAGAGATGGAATTTCAATAAGAAATGTGGCACATCCAGTAAATCTCGTTAGTACCGAGTGTGGCCACCATTTGCATGAATGCATGCAATGATCCTACGCCGCATCGACGTAACGTAACGCAATACCAGTGCGTTGGGCAAATTCCTCCATTCCTGTTGTAACGCCCGTGTAAGATCGCGAACATTGTCAATCTGATGGTTAGCTCGTGCTTTGCGGCCCAGCTGATCCCATATGTGCTCAATGGGGTTGAGATCCGGGGAAACCGCGGGCCATGGCATGACGTTGACATTGTTTTGCTGCAAGAATTGAGTGGTGACCCTGGCTACATGAGGGCGGGCATTGTCCTGCATCAATGTTACACAAAGACCATGCTGACGAATAAATGGTAAGGCATATGCATTTAGCACGTCTGCAACATAACGCTGTGCATTAATGTTGCCCTGTACAACAACCAAATCTGTCTTCCGGTTTCCCATGATCCCACCCAGACCATTACGCTCCCTCCCTAGTATTGTTGTTCTTCTCAACAATGCAACAATCGGCGAATCTTTCATTTTTACGCCTGTATACCCGTAATCTTCCGTCAGCATGACTAACTGTGAACCGAGATTCATCGGTGAACAAAACTCGGTTCCAGTCAGCCCTTCTCCAGTTCAGATGACGTCGCGCCCATAACAGCCTGGCAGCACGGTGACGTTGGGTCATTATCTGACCAGTGTACGGGCGGCGTGCCCTGATTGGTTGGGCGTTACGACGCAACCGGTTGCGAATGGTCTGCCCTGAGACACCGTATTGCCTAGCAGTAACTGTGGCTGCCAATTGACGTTGACGTAAGTGCGTCAACGTAATGAAACGATCGGCTCTAGCCGTCGTTACACGAGGCCTACCAGGTCGTTGCCGGTCGTGAACAGCCCCAGTCTGCTGGTACCGGGTTGCAAGACGATCAATCGTCTTCCGACAGCACCCGAACCGACGCGCGACTACCCTGGCGGACATCCCACCCGCAAGCATCCCAATTGCCTAATTTCGCTCGTTTTCGGAAAGCCGTGGCATATCGAAAACAGTGAAAAATTAAAGAAAAAATTTAAGTTTTCATTGTAAGTATAAAAAGCTGATGGTTAAAATAATATGTTTACTTGATACGGACACGAATGCTGATGGACAGGAATTTGGCTCGTTCACCACACATTTACTGAAATGGTTGTAAAGCAGCAGACGAGAAAAGAATTGTATAGAGCCAACAAGTTCCGTTATTGCAACGAAGTCTTCACTTATGGAAATTTATTTATTTGGCGCGAATCGCCGGAAAATATATTCATGCATAAAGGTCAGGATCAGGTTAATTCGTCTGCAACGTTTAGTCAGAAAGTAAGCAGATATTGTCATAGGTATCAAATACGAAAGAAACTGAGACAGTTTTGGTCTTACCTATACATTGGACTGTTTCGGGGTGGAAGTCTACCATTGTCGACGATGTGGAAGAATTTCAGTATCTGCTGGAACCTGTTGTGTGGAAACACTTTCCGGAACCACGGAGTAGTCTGCGTAGCGTTTGATTTTTTTCCAGTACCCTGAGATGGTCGGTTTCAGGAGAAAGCCCATATTTATGACTGCCAGGAAAACCCACATTTCCGAGGTAGAAACTGGAACCCAGGCTCTTGATCGTGAAAACTGACTCAGAACGTGAGAATTGGTGAACTGTCGAGCATATCTGTAATTAACAGCGTTCTTTATGATAAACATTTAAAATATAATTTCTTCAATCTAAAGATTTCCATTTATTTTATGTTTTCCAGTGAATTATAGAGTTTTCTGAGTGAAATAAAAGTGATAATCCACAGTTTTGAAACAGTGGATTACCATTTTTATTTTTCACTGTTTTTGCAATCTTTAGCCCGGATTTACGACAAAAAGTATACCGAGCGTTATTAATGCTGGAGACCATGCGACGATGACGTCGTTTAAATGACGTCATTTGTTCTATGTTTTCTGATGACGTTTCCCGCGATTTTCGATGTTTTATAGAAAAAACTCAATAAAAATAGAGTTTTAACCATAAAATAAACAGAAAAATTGTTGGTATCGGTGTAATTTCACGTTAATTTCACTCGTGAACACCAAAAGTAGTTATTTTCACTCGTGGCTGCGCCACTCGTGAAAATATCACTTTTGGTGCCCACTCGGTGAAATTATAACGTGATCTTACACCGAAACCAACAATTATCCTCTATGTTATTGAAATGGTTCAGAACATAATTATATGGATTTACATGCGCAATGATATATCTAACTTTGTTGGATTAGAGCTACATGAATTTTGCTAACTAGCCAGAGAAAACATTGCCACCTACATATAGCTTAGTGCTTAATTATTCTTCCGATGTGGTGCGTTTTGTAAGTATGACAAAAACATGATCTAAAACTGAACCTGCTTAACAATGCATTAGCAATGTATAATGTAGATGTTGCTCCGGACAATGCTGACGGACGGACGGACGACCAGCGCCATGGCATAATACGTCCCTTAAGGCGTATAAAAAGACAAGACTGAAAACCTTCCACAGCTGATGGGAATTTCATATTATTATTCATTATCTGCTATACTGGAGGTGCATCTGCATCTGGTATTTCTTTTGGTCCAACAGCTTCGTTGAAACGGAGATTTCTTGAATTTTCTAGGGGCATAACTCGAAACCAGACCTGCGCCATTTTGACAAGAGTGAAAACCCGTGGACAGCCCCTTCGCAACGTCATTTCATTTTCGTGACGTCATAATAGCACCAAATTGACGTGTTAGTTGATGATTAATTGAACCAACTTTTGATAACAAAAACCCCGCCAAACAGCATGTTTGACGCTAAATCAAGCCACCTCGATATAATTTGTTCTTTAAAATTGTATTTGTTTATCATTTTACGTTCATTGAGCAAATTATTTGTTTGGAGAATATACATGTAATCTGCTAGATTTAGGGATAGCCTCTTTTAATTGTTTTGGTATACAACGTAAAACTTCAGTTTTTTAACTACGGACGTATTGAGGTTTTCTTTCCTCTTGTCCTGCTGACGAAAAGTTATTTTGATCTTTTACAGTCTAATCATGATCTGTATTGTTCTCTATTCAGCTATTAAATGTTCACTGACCACCGCATCAATATACAATCATGGTTGTGGCCGAATGAATTGAGTCAATTTCTGAAATTTAACGCGCTAAGTTTTGTTCTTGAAACTTTTAAGTGAGATAAAGTCACGTGACTAATTCTTACTTGGACAGAGATTCGTATAATCGAACACTTGGCTCCATAGTACTTCGGTGCTGGGTTCGTGCAGGAACGTGTTCGGAGCAGCATGTCGCCGTGCACGCGCTACAAATGGTCCATGTTGTCCAACCGCCATCAGCAGAGTCTGCAGAACATGAAAATGATACCAACAACAACAACAACATATAGTAGAATTTACTCCTTCGTTTTTAAGAACATATGTGTTTAGTGCCATTCTTGGCCATCCTTCTTCTGACTGACCAGTAGTGAAATCTAGATTGCTAGTATACTCTCATAACGAATAAGGATAACTTTAAACGATGTTCATATTAGAAATTGAGTAGGTCCAGGGTTAATGTACGTAATGTAATGATTTATTGACATAATATTGGTAAAATTTCAGTGCAGAAAATGAAGTTGAAAAACTATCTTGACCAGAATCGATTGTTCACATCAAAGAATCTTTATATATGATGATTATTTTTGCAGTACTGACCCATATACTATTGGCACTCTACCCTGAGTCACGTTCATTGACACTCTTCCCCGAGTCACATTCATTGGCACTCTACCCTGAGTCACGTTCATTGGCACTCTACCCTGAGTCACATTCATTGGCACTCTACCCCGAGTCACATTCATTGGCACTCTACCCTGAGTCACGTTCATTGGCACTCTACCCTGAGTCACGTTCATTGGCACTCTACCCCGAGTCACA
The DNA here is from genome assembly GCA_022818135.1 of Saxidomus purpurata. NCBI lineage: Eukaryota > Metazoa > Mollusca > Bivalvia > Venerida > Veneridae > Saxidomus > Saxidomus purpurata. Next base: position 1,294,978 of record JAFMSR010000004.1, read on the forward strand.
TTCATTGGCACTCTACCCTGAGTCACGTTCATTGGCACTCTACCCTGAGTCACATTCATTGGCACTCTACCCCGAGTCATATTCATTGGCACTCTACCCTGAGTCACGTTCATTGGCACTCTACCCTGAGTCACATTCATTGGCACTCTACCCTGAGTCACGTTCAAGTGGTAACGAGCGAATCTGTCGCTTTATTACACACATAATAGAAAAACACTCAATAAATCTTAAATAAAATAGTATTATTTTTACTGGTTAAAGTGGCCTTGACATTTTATCCCTGAACAATAACCAGTACTAGACTCCTATACTCCGTAAGAAACTGCCAACGTTCTTACATAGAGGGACAGAGTGGGTAGCAGGGCTCGAACGCACGACCCTAAATCTATGAGAGATTACAGTATTTTCAAGTCAACGGCTCTAACCACTCGACCACGGAGGCGGACTGTAACACGGAGTTTCCTCAGATCTACGAGTAAATTACTTGTTTTACATAAAAGCAAACATACTTAACAGCATCGCATCGTGTGGATAGCATGTTGGCTCCGACTCAGACGTCCGCTGAAATAAATAACTTGCTTTATTTAAGAAGCACCTTGTTTTTTGCAACAAAACCTGAGAGCTATCAGCTTTAACTCAAATTACTAGGTATTTAATCAGTTACAAAGTAACGTCGACAATATTCCGGGTCCGACTGTACATTGTTTTAAATCCCGGTTTTCTGATTGGCTAAAATCAAGCTAGGTATCATAAATGACCAATCAGAAACTAGGGCAATGGAGATGCAGGATGAGAGGGTCCAGGGATCGATCCCCACCGGTGATGTGGTGCATGTGACCTTAGTGCAACATTGCCTCATTCTGCCTCCGAGGCTGAATTCGTCTTGAGTGAGTTCTGAAAGCGATTTACCTATTAAAAGTTAAGAACATGTTTCGCAATCGAGAATTATAGTTTTTTTTATAGATTAGTGTAATATAAAAATATGTAAGCATCTGTCAGCCTGAAATTTGTGCATGACATTCTGGCAACTTCTGCATCTTCTTGGATGTAAACTATCCCCTGATAATTCTAAAAGGTTTGAAATAGTTACATGTATCATGTTCAAATGTACATTTAAGTAATTATACATACAATGTAAAAAGCGTACTTGGTTGTCTTGAAAGTGCAGCAATAATCAAAATTTGTGTAAATTGCAAATCACTTCTGTGCCTGAAAATAGATACCGGTACAATCAAAGGGGCCAGGTACAATCAAAGGGGCCAGGCACGCTTGATTTTTTAGCATAGTATATACTATATCATGTATTTGCCTTTTTCTACTTTGTAACTACATGTACTTGACGTTTAAAGTGACAAACTGTGCTAACATGAAATATTTTCTCTCTCATTAAGGTGACTATATTCAAACTGCACCAGAATCAGGGGAGCCAAAACATACAGTGTAGCGGTGCCGTAAAACTAGCATTTTCAATCGATTTTTGCAAATTCCTACCTAAAATTGTACTTCATTTATTGATTCCAGCTAAAGTTTTATATCTATGTATTAGTATGCCATTTTTTTTATTTTCAAGGGCAACACAATTAATCAGTATAGAGGATTTCTGTAAATAAATCTCGCCATCCATTAATTGTACAACAACTTTACACAAATTATTGAATGTTTTACGGTACTGCAACATAATTTAAAAACGCTGATTTTACCAGTGACAGTGACCGGTATGTTTAGCTAATAGTGACTTACAACTATTCAGTGAATGTCTGTTTTTCTTTTAGCCCTTTATAAACATATCATTGTTCTCAGACAGATTTCACGAAGTTCAGTTAAAAAGTAAACCAAGAAGATTCTATCGATCCCTGTTTGGTTTACCAACTTTAAGTCTATGTTATACTATATCATTAATATTATAATAAGGTTCTTTCCTCCATGATATGTATAGCAATATCAAATGTAGTTTAAACAGAACTTTTACATGCGATAAGCAAACTTTTAGTCACTGTTTTTGCTTTGGGATGAACATCTCGCGAGAAAGTGCGGCATTTTGGTTTATTTTTGTTTTTAGCATAAATCATCAACTGCTTTTGGCCACAGAGAGATCATATGCAGCCGTTTTCTAGCTTTTTCAAAAGCTGGTCTTGTTAGTCTACAGGTCCCTCTGTCCAAGAAATAGATACAGGTAAGTCAGTCTGACCAATCGTCAGCTGTTTTCTAGCTTTTTCTAAAAGTTGCTTTGTTTATCTACAGGCCCCTCTGAAACAGTTCGTTTCTTAACAAATCTGGAATAAAGAAAAATAAAAAAAAAACTTACCACAGTTCGTACATTCCATTCCTGTTAAATCCAATAAATGCAGTTTTGATATATCCTAGTGAAATAATATTCATAAATAAAATTTATCTGTAACACAAAACGCGTGTATTCTTTAATTCTCCAAATTAGTCACGAAGGCTAGAATAATTACAGTCTCCGCTTTTTGTTGATTATGTCCTTATTTACCTGTACTGTCCGATTTTTCACAAAATAAAGTTGATTCTGATAATTTGTTATTGGTGTCGTCTATATTACTATTAAATGATATAATTTAAGAGCGCGTGCAGGTGGCAAAATTTCACTACATTTCCTACCCTGTATAATTTTCAAATTTTAAATTAATTTTTGAATTGAAGCCAAAAGTGATTTGATCACCTAGTACTAGTGTTTGACAAACCATCTATCGTATTTGGTAATATAATAAATATGTTTAATAGCCTTTTTTTTGCTACTACATACATGGTGATTGTTTAGGTATAGTTCGACAATGTCAAAAGTTGTGCAACTTGCGGAGATGTTTTGATGTGTTCTATCTTACTTATGGTGATGATACATTGATTTCAATACAGAGAACCCCAATTGTCATCCAAATAAACAGTAATACAGACAAATATGTGTTGTACAAATTAAGGATATAAGTCATGCAATAAAGAGTTTGTTGACCATTATTTTGAGAGAATATTGTTCTAGTACATTTTGAAGTTTTGTGCGCACATAATGTACTGGATAGCGTTTGGTCCGTGTCCCTACCTCCCCAGGGTGATGCTTGTGTCCACACGCGTCTGATTCCAGCTCTGATCGACTTGATGCGTAGGAACGCGTTCTTATCCGAGGGTAACCGAAAGCCCCTAGTTACCAGTATCATACTTCGGTGTAGTTTATCTGCATACCCTGATCGAGCCAGCTTTGTGCATATTGTGATATTACAAAAGGTTCCCAAGTTTGAGCCATTCAATGTCTCTTTCAGTATGCACAGGCGGCATATATTTACTGCGAGGTAAACCGCAGAGTACCCGCACCGCAGAGTATGCAAGCATCACCCACATCCGAACCCGGTCCAAATTACTACACTGTGCTCCCATAAGTCAATATGACATTCTCAAGCCAGAAATCGAGAGTCTAAAACGAGGCTTCGGAGATTGCTTGACTGAGCCACAACGACAGGAACCCGAGCCCCCGACCAGTGAGCCACAACGACACGAACCCGACCCCCCGACCAGTGAAGTGTAATGTCGGTGGCGTTGATCCTAGGGCCTGATTTCTAGCAAACATTTCCTTTACCGACTAATTTAAGTTAACCATGCACAGTTTTGTTTTAATCAACGTGTCAGAGGCAATCCAAGTGTATGATATACATTTGTAGTTATTAAAATCTATCTTCGAACCACGGTTTGTTAATACATATTCAATTTGGTTCGCTTCGAATTCCTGTTTATGAAAATGTAAAGAAAACGTGTTAAATGTTTCCGGAATATGTCAGACTTTAGTAAAGATCTGCCTAGTTTTAGTCGCGTATACAGTTTATTTAATATACGGTTGACATTATATTATAATAATCTCGTTGGTGGTTTTTGGTTAACTGTAATCCCGCGTTCTTTGCAATAAACTGACCACCGATTAAAAAGTTTTTCCTTGATTTTACTCCTGATGATACTGTATGTTTCGGTCACACTTTTACTCAAGTTTAGCGGACGATTTAGTACCAGTCTCAATTGTCGTCTGCTTTTTCATTTCCTATTATGTAAATGTGACTGGGTATCCATGTGAATTTTGCAGTGTAGTTTTTCCGTCCTAATGTGTTTGTTTGTTTTGATATCTAGTTTATTTTATCCAGTCTATTTGTTGACGTGCCACACAGTACTATGACTGTAACGAACAAAGGTTGTCTGTTAGTTTTACTGTGGTTGGTTGGTAAGTATATAGAAGAGCTTTTTGTATAGCTATGAGCTCACACGTGAAATAGAAATAAATGAATAGAAATACGGTGGTTTAAATTGATTTTTAATATGATAGACTATAACGTGCCTTGCATTTTACAATTTAGTCGTACTGGTGATTTCTTTTTCAAAACAGTTTGAATAGAATGAATGTGGTAAGGCAAGGAGATTAAGATTTGAATCAAAAGTCTGTGAATTAGCAGGAGTCGGTCAAAAGTTAGATTGGTACCATACTCAGTCTGTTGTTACAAGATCTATCACCAAAAAGTGTAAACTCAAACGTAGGCATGCGTAATCGGTCCGCTTTGGTGCACTGGTAGCGCGTTCGCTTCAGGGTCGGAGGGTCCGAGTTCATTCACAACCAGAGCCCAAGCAGTGGTAGTGTCCACTGGCAAGACACCTGTTTCGCAACCAAGAATCTGCGAGATAAGATAAATTAGCATTTCAAAAAAATGATCCATTTTCATAATCGATCATCGAAAATGTCCGGAGAGAGGTTTCCAATCAATCAATAAGGGGATTTGCACCGGGGAAATTCCTAAACCGGCAACGACTGTATTTCCTCTGCATTTACTAAGAAAGCTCTTTTCGCGTGATCCGGTTCCGGTTTATGGGCAGATTATTTTGACATTTGCTGTAAATTGAAAGAATAAATCCCTGTTCTTGGCAGCGCCTTAATTCTTAGTATTTTTTTTTTATTCTCTGAGAAAACCACCATTTCCCGCTATTTTTGTCCGGGTTTTTTTCAGCCGTCCGTGTATATCTGAACACTGCCAATGAACCTATTCACTATTGCAATATTCTTATTTTTGTCGTCTGCTTGGTTAATGCTTACCGCCAGATCCAAATTGATGTCTACTGGTCCTATATGTGTAAGTAAATCGTATGATTTTTTTCATTCGCCGGAAGTAAATCACCTAACCGGATGCATCTTGCCAAATATTTGAGCATGTCTCGCTCGCGGCATGATTACTGTTTCTACACGAAGAAGTAATGTTGAGGTACACTGAAAGCGACAGTTATAACTTTTAAAGCTTTATTTTGTACGACCTGCACTTTCTTTAGGTTCGTATCACTGGCTGTTGCATTAACAATACTGCCGAAATTTTTGCTACGAATCAGAGCCAGGTACACCCTTTTAAGACAAGTTTTGACTGTGTCCCACTCTTTACCCAGGATTACTTTTAGAACGTTAAGATCTTTTTGACATCGCGCTACTTAGACTTAGTGTTTTATGTGAGTTTGCCAAGACAGAGTTTGATAACAGATAATTACCCAAGAATTTTGCTCGTTTGCAGTATTCTAGTATTTGGCCGCTTAACTTGCGGTTTGGGAATTCTGGGTCGTTTGCTAGGATTGGTGATATTCGGATTGGTTACAATGAAAACCTCTGTTTTTGTCGGATTAATGATAAAGCCCCACTTCTATGTTCCTAAGTACAGTTTTCGCTTTACTAAATAGTTCAATTGTTACAATGTACATGTAAATTCGATTTCAGCCGTCTACTATTTGAGTCGTCCATGAACTGCGAGATATTTGACTTGATGTTGGCGTTTTTGTTATTCATGCCCCTTATTTTTTCCTCGAAAGTATTCATCATAGGACTGAATAGAACGGGTGACCCAGCAGTTTTCAGTTTCGATGATTTCAGACGTGGTACTGTTAAATCTTAGTTTAATTTTCCTAGTGTTCAAGAATTTGGCGATCCATTTTATCAGTCTACCATGTATGCCTTTATCATAAAGATATGTGACAGCTCCGCCGTTCCATAGTTTATCAATAAAACAAATACAGCCAAAACATTTGTAAGGGGAAATACTTGACAGACCTTTTTACGATTTTCTTAACGTAAATATAAATTGTACTCTCCCTTTAACTGTCACACCATGTAATAGATAAATGTTGTAATTCAGTTTTAAAAAACGCGTATATATAGCACGCATTCCAAGATCAGACATGCATTATCGTATTCATTCAGTAAAAATCCCAACCAAAATACAATATTAGAAACAGAAGAAAAATCTTAAAGGCAGGGACACGATACCCAAAAATAAACGGAGCTGTCTGATTTTCTAAACATGGGACAAAGTTAAAACCGCTTTCTTCTCTCTATGTAATACATGTAATACGAGGTAGGTCTTAGACACTCCACTGACGCAAAAGCTATCGTTGCAGGCGGGACACCACGAGGGAGACCGAACACTTCCGACAGGAAACAAAATCATTACGTCAGATACACTGAGACACACGAAAAAGACATTCAGCTTGAATACTCAAGTGGGTATAACTAAAGCTAGTTAAGTAAAGAAATATAGTGGGTATACTCTCCCTTTAAACGTTCATGTCAAGCAGGAAGTTATAATTCAATTTTCAGTAGTTATAAAGTTTTCACAATACAGTCATTAGATAAATATTTTAACACCGGCATGATGACAATCATGTGAAATATTATCTTGTTGTAAAAATAGATCGCGTGTGTGCAATGTTAAAGCAAACACAAATCGGCCATTTATCATGTTTAAGTCACATATCTAAACATGCTTGAAATGAATACAATATAAAATTCAATTAAATAAATAACTGAGTGACATTTGCAATAAATAATACTAATTTTAAAATTAAATAATTCTTATTTAAGTGAAAGCGATTTAGAAGTTTACAAATATTACATACATTTTACAAAAATTACAAGTACATGATGCAGATTAATGCTTCAAATATCACGGCTCAATCCTTGATATACTTTGATAACATGGCTGATTTTGAACATTTTCGTTTCCAAAATGAATTGATATGAGGTAAAATCTAAATTTATCTTGATCTGACTGTTGAAAAGAAACCTTTATCAACAAAGTCCTGCAACAAGTGGCGTCTGTCTGTCTGTCTGTCTGTCTGTCTGTCTGTCCGTCCGTCCGTCCGTCCGCACGCACCATGAGTACCTTGGGTGGTAGGAGGTGTGGCCTAAGACAATAGAAATCTATTGTCTTCATTCCGTCTTTTGTCCCTTAAGTGGTCATTCTTTTGTTACTTAAGTGGTCACTCTATTGTTCGAGAACAATGGAGATACCACCTAATAACACCTTCGTATGGATTTCCGTCCGTCCGTCCGTCCGTCCGTCCGTCCGTCTGTCTGTCTGTCTTTCTGTCTCTGTCTCTCTCTGTGTGTCTCTCTCTCTCTCTCTCTTACGAGCGAGCGACAGGTGGGGTGACTCTGTTGGCAGTGAGTTTCCAAAGTGTACATCTATAGATTTTTACCTTTCCCGGGAGTGTGTGTGCGGGGGGGGGGGGGGGGTCACTTGATTTTACATAGGGAAACTTAAACAATCGTCTTGTCTAGAATTCAAAGTGTGCTGCGGGATTATTGACCTTGTACATTTATGTATTATACTGGTAACCAATGGTAGCCAGGTGAGATATATAGGGCCATCTAGGCCCTCTTGTTTTTTGTTGTTTCTGTTGTCATAATTACTTAGTATGATAAAGACAGATTCCAAACGAGTATTTATCTTACGGAATTCTCATTTTGTGTGCTTATGTAAGAAATTTATTTGGCTTAACCATTATACATTTGTTTTTTGACTTGAAAAGAATAACATATTTTCCCTGAAATTTCTGATGAGATCCAAATTTAACAGCTCTAGATACAATGTACATGTTACTGTTCAACAGTAGAGCAGACAGAAATGTTTGGATCTATTGAAATAATGATTTTCTCGTTTTTTAGTTTTTATTTTCTGTATGTTATCGTTGATTCTAGCACGATCCACAACTTTGCCTTTATAAAAATAGAGCAAAAGTATATGTACATTATTTTTCGATTAAATTCACGACGTGCTACACGGGTAACACGTGCGGTAAATTACACAACGAAATGTTGCTACGTGATAGACATAATTCTGGGTATTTTTTAAAAACACTATCGTGTTAGAATCAAAATGATAAATATATCCCAGTATTATATCGTCGAATAACATACAGTCAGACGTTCGGATGCGACAAAGTAAATCACTCGTGCTACACACTCGTGATTTAACTCTACGAATCCAAACTCTTGACTGTTATTCAATTAACGACAAAAAATATTGGGACACATTTATTATTTCTTAATCAACGTACAGCCAGGAGTTCGGAGGCTGTAAAGAATTAATGTAGCACGTGATTGATCAAATTTGATTTTAAAATTGATGAAAATAAACGCAATTATATTTAACTAAAGCAGGATGTAAAGATGATGGTATCATTATTTACCGGATCTGCTTGTTTCCGGAAAATGTGTACTGGTCATATTGGTGTAAAGTTTTCATGAATATAACTTATTTTTAACAAAAGGAGAAAGAAATTTACATGTTCAAAAAATGTACAAGTCCAGTAAAAGATATCCTCTGGCTAACGTTTCTATTACCTAATGAATACAAAATGAGAGAGAAACAGTGAGCTACTTGTAAAACCCCAGACCCGCTGACACACTCCTTGTCGGCCCAACAGTGAGTTTATTGATCAAATAGCAGTTTTGAGACAATGTTGGTCCAACCAAACATATGAAAAATGACAGTGTTGGGCCAACAATACCACAACGGTTGGGCCAACACTGCAACGATTACCTCGCCCAACATAGGGCCTTACAGCGGAAGATAAAAATAGATTCAAAGATTAAACTCATGTTACATTTGAAACCTTTGAAAATTTCCTTTGAAATTGTCGGTTTTGAAACATTTACAGAAGTTTCCCTGTGGGAAGTAGGTCTGTTGTTGATCCGATAAAACCACTTGAGCAAAGGAGCAGAGAGTGTCATACACAAAATATCAACAATTCAGGCATAGTAACTCAAAGGAATATGTTGAAACCTGTCTGGTTACCGAACTACATTGCCTTATAAACCTGTCAAATTACCGAACTATATTGATTCATAAACCTGTCTGGTTACCGAACTATATTGCCTTATAAACCTGTCAAATTACCGAACTATATTGATTCATAAACCTGTCTGGTTACCGAACTATATTGCCTTATAAACCTGTCAAATTACCGAACTATATTGATTCATAAACCTGTCTGGTTACCGAACTACATTGCCTCATAGACATGTCTGGTTACCGAACTACATTGCCTCATAGACCTGTCTGGTTACCGAACTATATTGCCTCATAGACATGTCTGGTTACAGAACTATATTGCCTCATAAACATGTCTGGTTACCGTACTACATTGCCTCATAGACCTGTCTGATTACCGAACTATATTGCCTCATAGACCTGTCTGATTACCGAACTATATTGCCTCATAGACCTGTCTGATTACCGAACTATATTGCCTCATAAACCTGTCTGAATAACTAACTACATTGCCTCATAGACCTGTCTGATTACCGAACTACCTGTCTGATTACCGAACTATATTGCCTCATAGATTTGTCTGATTACCGAACTATATTGCCTCATAGACATGTCTGGCTACAGAACTATATTGCCTCATAGACCTGTCTGGTTACCGAACTATATTGCCTCATAAACATGTCTGGTTACCGAACTATATTGCCTCATAGACATGTCTGGTTACCGAACTATATTGCCTCATAAACATTATTACAACATCTAGTGCTTATCCAGTGCAATATATTTGAGTAATTGAGCGATAAATACTACTTTTTGCAATATTTCGACAATGCAAGGACATGAACAATGCAGAACATAAAATTTACGAGTTACTTCTCTTCTTTTCGCTATGCAAGGCTCATAACATTGAACTTTAAAGTGGGTACAGAAACCACTCGCGATTAATGAAATACAATATTCCTTGAATGGATGTAACAACAAGAAAACACAGTTAAAAACTGTCATAGATTACTTTAAGGCTCCGGTTGAGAGCGTTGGGCGACTGTATACATAAATAGTTCGATCACCTTCCCTGGCTGGGGAATTTACAACCTCGATGTTGTAACCATACAAGAACGAGGTTTCGTTCACTGATTGTGATACTTAAGAACAACCACCATGTCATGCCCGCTTCTCCGTCAGGCTGTACAACACAACTACATATATAACTAATGATTGTTACATAAAACATGAGATACTTGTGCGCTTGTCGTCCTTTGTCATCTGTAATATTGTGAAGGTAAACCATGTGACTTCGGTATAAACTATACCTTATAGTTGTTAAGTTAAAACAAAATTGGCATGTACATATTTAAAGAAAATGCTTTCTAAGACTGGTGCTGTCTATCACTGTGACCTGGCAGTTATTCTACCATTTTGCTAGTTTGGATTGGTGTTGCGTGTTGATGGTTGCGGTGTTGCGTGTTGATGGTTGCGGTGTTGCGTGTTGATGGTTGCGGTGGCTTGTCGGAGAATACTGTAGGTAGGAAGTTTCAAGAAATTCCGGCAAAAAATGATCGTAGCACAAAGTGCTGGTGATATGCTCAAAATGAGCCTGGTACGTATCACTCATGTGGTATTTGGCTGTGATTGCTGAGAAATAGCGTGCTCAAAAAAAGATCTCACTGTACACTATATGCATTAATATTTCACAGGGAAATAATTAAATGAAATATACCCAGGCATATCATGCGGACAATTGGCACAACTCGAATCCTTTCTGTAAACTTTCATTGAATTGTAGCACGGACACACATCTCTGTGTAGTACTACGCTATTTTATTACAATAATCAAATGAAACATTATTAGGGACTAACATGCAAACACTATGCGCAACTAAGGTTTGTAATAATAACTCTTATGAATTTGAACTTCTTAATTTTAGATATTTCAATATTTAGTAGACGTATCGGCTTCAATTTTCGCACACTATATCTCATGTGTTAAACTGTTTTTGTCAACAATCGATTGCAAAATCTAAAATGTTCGCCATATTGTACGTAAACATATCTCAATTTTGGTACCAAATATATAGGCTTTCAGAAAAGTAATCGATAAAAAATCACAGAAATCAAAGTGCACACTTTCTTTTGGAACTGAGTGTATGTACATATTTTGTATATGTATGAAAAATAATAGAGCAATTTATCTTAGTGCAATGATTGAAGGGTTATGCATATTATTCACTTCAGTGAGGTTTCAATGAATTTCCCCACAGGTTGCTGAGATATAACGTGGACACGACATGCATGAAAAAGTAAAACAGGCAGTAACACAATGAAAAATATTCGAGCTCAACATACTGAAGATACGCACAACATACTGAATATACGCACAACAAACGGAAAATACGCACAACATACAGAAGATACGCACAACATACGGAAGATACGCACAACAAACTGAAGATACGCACAACATACGGAAAATACGCACAACATACTGAAGATACGCACAACATACGGAATATACGCACAACATACGGAAAATACGCACAACATACAGAAGGTACGCACAACATACGGAAGATAAGCACAGCATACGGAAGATACGCACAACATACGGAAGATAAGCACAACATACGGACGATACGCACAACATACGGAAGATACGCACAACATACGGAATATACGCACAACATACGGAAAATACGCACAGCATACGAAAGATACGCACAACATACGAAAGATTCGCACAACAAAGCTTTGTACGGAACACTTCTGTGAGGTTTTACCAAATTGAGACCAGTTGTTACTAAGAAAGAACCCGGACATTTTTTTTCAGAGGGACTGAAGTTCCAGCTCTTTTGCATGTAAGGTTCACTGTTGTATTTCTCATATCAAAAACGATAGAGCGCGATGTTGAATTTCCTTTGTATTCGTAACCCATGTCATTCGGTGGGTTACGGCGAAACACGCCGGCGGGATTTTGATATGAAAACTTACGACAAAGGATCCTACGAAGAGAAAGAGTCGTCAGGTAGAGACAAAATCCATTCTTGATAAATGATGACACAGAATTATTGGCAAGGTCGTCTAAGATAAGAAAGTTTGACGTATTAGCTGTCATGCGTACATTTATGGTTTTGCATTTTTAACAGAATACTGAAAAAACTGTTGCACCAAAGAATGGCAAAGATTAAATTAATTCTTTAGACAGTAAAAATTATCCTTCGTTCCATAAACTCTAGTCGATAAGAACTCTAGTGATGTGATATTAGGATTGAAATATTACAGCATGGTTTCCTGATTAAAACTTTTTCCGTTTACGGCTGAATTTTTATCTTTATTTTGCACAGTTCAAGAATTTACGGACACTTGTCTGTATTTCAGGTTATTTCTTAAATCTTAAAGCTGCATTTTTTCAAATTTGTAAACTGTCGAGGCATATCACCTCTTACATATTTAAAAAGTAACAAATGCTCTATAACGAAGCTTTAATGACGCGGTATCGGTACATGTAATAGTTTTGGTTCAATTATTATCCTCTTGCTTGAATATTAGTATCAATTATATCAACATCTTTTACTTTAGAAATGAATATTGTCTCAAGCGAGAAATTAATTTTATTTTGATCCTAATGATAGTGAATCGAACATTTGGCTCATCAGCTATTAAACTCAGCTGGATTAGCAGTCAGTCCTTACATTTACTTTTATTTTTATTTGATTATATGGCGACCATTTTCTTGTAAAATGCCCAGCCATTGCCGTCAACAAATTAAAGGACTAGATGATCTAGCCCTGTTGAACGCACACATCTAATAATTTATAAATTAATAATATTAACATGAATATACTTAACTGCATTATTGAATTTATTATCATGAAAATTTAGGATTATGTACTTTTGTTTTTGTTATGCATATGTATCCTTTAATTTATAAAAAAAATTTAACTGCCTGTTGTTACAAATTTAACCTGAGAAAATTAAGACACAGTGTTTGAAAGAAAGGGCTTCGAGTTTAATGAAATAATTATCATCTAGCATGGTGACCTAGCAATCATGTTTTCCATTTCTACATTTATTTCTATTTTTCAATTATTTTAAAAAGAATAACCTTTTCAAGAATTGTAAATTAAGGTGCTTTACTTGCCATACTCACTGAACATGTAAATGCACGTGGATGCACGAGAAAAGCAAAATATATGATGTACCTGTTCTGTTATTGGCGAGTTGCGTAAAACCCGATGCAAAGAAATCCAATGCTGTTACAAATCAAACTGTTTTGTTATCTAGTATTTTTGGGAACTCTTTCAATTTTCATTAATTTTGATTTTAGACGAATCACTGTCCGTAACTATATTTACTGCATTAAAGCTGCTCGTTCACAGATTCAGGTGAAAAAAAATCCCACTCGTTTTCTATCCTATACCTAAATTTGTTTTTCTGTTTGCCCAAAGAGCTCGGTAAAATCGTGCAGCTCGGATTTTAAAGTAAAAAGGCGCGCAAAGTTGCTAACACCTGTACCAGTATTGACAGTAGCCACGATTTATTCGTGCAATATACAAATGTATATAAATATGCTATGACAGAGCGATGAGTTGTTCTTGTAAATGGTCAAGTTGGGTGGCGATTTATAACAATATAAAATATATTTAAGGTGTAGATCTATAGCTGGAAATACGGCAAAACCTGTCTGTATCTATATAAGGAGTTAGTTGGCCTGTCTGATTGGCTTATGTTATAACGAGTTTTAACAAAGGGGGCTGGTAAATTGCTTGGAAAGTCTATCTGGGCCTGAAATTGATATTTGAGTAAGGGTTGACCAAACAAAATAATCTCATACTATATAAGAGTGTGTCACCTTTGTATGGGCTCAGGGTAACGTTTGCTCCACTTTTTCAAGAGCCCATACTTTTGCAGCCAGCAGCATTTGTAAATATTTGTATTATTTACATATTTACAGTTCTATATATAGATGGAGATGAAATGGTATAATAATGAATGTGAGCATGATGTGCGGAGTCTTGTTAATAAATTGTTTCTTGTGATTATTAAAGCCAGCTATACAATTAAAAATGTACATTGCCTGGGTATTAAGAATAGAATAGTAAAACAAAAACAAAAATACTTCCGTTAACGGTCCCCCTCAGGGCCAGGTAAAACAAGTAGAATAATTAAAAGAATACTATATTGCATATGCACAATAAAAATATGTACTCAGGCTATATAGATGATTAAAAATATCCGTATTTATTAAAAATAATAAATCACGATATCCACTGGCTCCATGCTCCACGTTAATTTGTTTTGTATAAATCATATTCGACGGATCTAAAACAAACCCATGTCGGGTCTATAGTGTTTTATGATATAGCTATGACACCTTTGTATAGAAATGCAAAATATAGAATGTGGGTTTGATTGTACTTTCACTCCCGTCGACTTTTTGAATGTCTGTTCTGTCCAGATAGTCTACTCGTCTATCTGACAACAGAATCAGTTTCCCTTTTACGGCGAAACACGGAAGAGAGGATTTAACCAGATATTCCGCATATGATTTCAAAGCTGTCGTGACACTTTTGGTGAGCGAGGCAATCCTCATTCACCGTACAGAGTTACGCATTTTTACTCTACAGCAGTAATTAGTGTTGAGGGAATGGGGAAAGAAATAGGAAAATTAAAAAAAGGAAAAGAAAAAAGAAGACAATAAGAGATGCCGGTCTCTGTATGGATGAGATGATTCAACTATCCTATTTTAGCGTGGAAATTTGAAAAAATGAAATAACTACTAAAGTATTTGATCAATATTTTTTATAGCCGTTCCTTTTAAACCTTAAGTTGGTACCTATAACATGGTGTTGTTTGTTTACGTTGATTGTTTGTAAAAATTCAAAATACGATTTACTTTTAAATGAGTTTTTAGAAAAATCAACAAACAAACTGATTTTACGACATTGCTTTCCGGTAAAAAGTAAAGTATCCTTTACAAGGCCACATTCCTAAGTGGTCACGTGGGCATAATATTTACATTATAAAAGTATATTTAAAGGTACTTGTAGTAATGAGATCGTAGGAGTTTTGCCAGAGTTTTTAAAATTTATCTAAGGTCTCAAAAGAATGTTTGTCACGCTGAATACTTATATTTTCTCATATAAACCATTTAAATATATAAACAATTAATAAACTTATAAAATATCCCTGTTTTGTCTCTTTTCGGGAAAAATTACATTTTTTTATTTGAAAAAAATTTCATACGAGTTCTGGTGGTTATCTTTATTTCTTAAGAGATTTCTATGATATATTAACGTTTTTATACAGGTCAGATATTGGGTCGAACATACATGTAAAGAAACATCCACTTTAACTTGTAAAAAATGAAATTTGACGGGTGTCAAGATAGTGTGTAAAACGCTGTTTTTCGAAATTGCGTAAAATAGCTTATCTGGTCGAGAATTGTTATCAAAACTTGGTTTTCAGTCTTAACCCAGAGTGTTACTAGATAGGTAGATTATCCGGCCTTAATGATTTACGAAGATCTTGTTAGAAAGGAAAAAAAACCTACAAGTTTGGTATTTTCCATAGTCAAAACTAGTGCAAATTGTCTCTCCATGCTTTAAGGATAACTTTTTATTTACAAAAGATATTTAAAGTTCTACAAACTTTTTATGAGGTTTACACTTTAGTTAAAACGTTCAGGCTTGATACCTTATTAAAAAAACAACGTACTCTAGCTTTTTGAAGGTTGTCATATTATGGTTTTCTTAAACGATGAAAGCTATTTCATGAATATACACCATTAACTTAGCTAACAGGAAGATGGAAACAATATCAGCTTTAATCACAGAGAATAGCTTGCAGTCATTTTAGTCTTTTTATTATCATTATATAGGAAAATTAGCTGTAATGATTTATTGAGAATGCCGGGTGGATACAAGCAACTCCATACACTGGAACATAGATACACCAACCAGAAAAGTTGGTTAAACTAATTAATTATTACTCACTGGGTGTAAACAAATTCTCTATCTGTATATAAATGTTGAACTGAAATCACTTCAAATTTAGGAAATGTTGTATTATTTTGACTCAAATACGAGGATTTATAAAATAATTTTTAAGTACTCAACATAAGACAGTATGGGAATGACTAGAAACAGAGACCGGCTTTGATGTGAAGACATTTCAGTGTATTATAGAAAAGAGGACTACATTATATGCCACAGAAGCTAGAAGCAGAGACCCGTTTAGATGTGAAGACATTTTGTATTACAGAAAAGAGGACTACATTATATGCCACAGTATATTATACACCGGTATTTCACATACCACAGAACTGCACGATAATTTCTTTTTATACTCTGTCAAATGTGTGAAACTCGAAACCAGTAAAGGGAAACGGGAACCAGCTTTTGGATAATGTACGCCACGGCTATAGACTGTACCGCACCGGGTAACAGCAAAAGAAAGTTCCTCAACAAAAACAAAATAGAGTATTTTAATTCTGAAAATAATAGGAAATATTTTACAAGTTGTGCCAGGAAATATTTTGAGCGACTGTTAATGACTAGTTTTTTGCAATACAAGACCAAGATAAGCATGAGTTTTCCGGCATTTTAAATACAGATAACCTCAAATCAGAGGAATCTTCTTAAGTTTGATTTTCCCCGAGTCACTCCTCGTTTATATATTTACAAAATAGATCGTCAGAGAATAATAAGAAATATCATTTGCATATTTGTAATATAATAATCATAGTCATTTATTGTCGTATATTATACATATGCGATTACATTAGTCAATACTTCTTTTACTATTTTAACTCTGTTAAATTAACCGTATGTTCCTTTCTGGTTGAAATTGTACAAATCTGGAATACAAGGAAAAATATTGAGAATTCTAAAAGATATGTATGAAAATGTCAAATCAACAGTGAAAGTATTAAATAATTATTCTGAATTTTTTGAATATGCTATTGGTTTGAGACAAGGAGAGGTTATGTCCCCTGTTTTGTTTTCTTTATTTTTGGAAGACTTAGAATTGTTTCTGCAAACTGATATGTCATCAGGGATTAACATTAACGAAATGGTGCTTATTTTTTTACTATTCGCCGATGACATGGTTATCTTAGGTAATACCCCTGAAGATATTAATAAATCTCTATCATTATTAGAAATGTACTGTAAGAAGTGGAGCCTTGATGTTAATACGAATAAAACCAAAGTTATGGTTTTTCGAAAACGAGGCGGTTTGTTAAGAAACGAAAACTTTGTTTACAAAAACAATAATCTTGATGTCGTAAACGATTTTAATTATTTAGGAACAGTCTTTAATTACACAGGCACGTTTGCTTTAAACCAACAACACCTCGTTGGAAAAGCCCTTAAGGCACTCAATGTATTGTTAGTCAATTGTAACAAGTATAACATAAAGCCAAGTATATTATGTCAGTTATTTGATTCTTTTGTCGGATCTATTTTAAACTATGGCGCTGAAGTTTGGGGATTCAGCAAATCAAAAGAAGTAGAACGTATCCATTTAAGGTTTTGTAAAAAGATTTTAAAGGTACGTCTTAATACATCTAATTGTGCTGTATATGGCGAACTAGGGCGTTATCCTTTATTTATATCGCGTTATATTAAAATACTTAAATATTGGTATAAACTTGCTAATACAGACAATATTATACTTCATGAAATTTATAACATGTCTCTTAAAGATTGTTTAGATGGTAAACATAACTGGATTACTAATGTTAAGACTATGCTATGTAATTATGGATATGCATATGTTTTCGAAAATCCAGCATTGTATGATGCTAACACATTTACTTGCTTGTTTAAAAAAACCCTAATTGATACTTTCAAACAAACCTGGTGTAACGACAAAGAAACCAGTGGTGTATTAGACCTGTATAGAAATGTTAAGATGACCTTAAGTTATGAACCATATTTAGATGTTATACCGCCTGATCTCAGATTTTATATAACTAGAATAAGATTGTCAGCTCATTCTCTACGAATTCATACTGGTAGGTATGCCGGTAACTATGTCCCAAGAAATGAACGTTATTGTACATTTTGTGATAGTCACGACTTAGAAGATGAAAACCATTTTATATTAATTTGTCCCTGTTACTATGATATAAGAAAAAAGTACATTAAGAAATATTACTATGTAAGACCAAGTATGTATAAATTTATAGCCCTTTTGGAGTCTGAAAATAAAAATATTATGTTCAAACTGTCAAAATACGTTAAAGAATCTCTGAAACTGAGAATATCTCTTTCTTATGTTCAATGATCTCTATGACAGCTCATCCTCACAGTTCCCGTATATATGCAAAATACAATCTGATTTTGTGTTTTGTTTATTTATATAATTAACTTACATTTGTACTGTATCACTTAACATGATATTGTATTGTAATATATAGAATTGATATATGACTATGTACTATGTTGGTACACGTCGAATAAAGTTCTGTTCTGTTCTGTTCTTAAACGAAACAAACGGAATCTCACTTTTAAGAGTAAAGGAGTTGCTCCCCTTATATCCATGTTTACAATGATCAGCATTTGAAAGTATTTTTGTTTAAACAATATTTTATTCAATACATTGCATATACAATATGTCACATTTATGATAGACATTAAGGATCGAGTGGAAAGCTACAAGCTTATTTAAAACTCTCTCCCTAATAATAATATATAACATAAGTTTGGTAACAGCAAATATATCAAATAGAGTGTGCTTGCAGTTTATTTATATCAAACGTTAATCTTTCAAGACATAATGAGTAAAGTTTTAAATACGGTTCTAATTAAAGTATACATATTGAGACACTGTCAGTTACTTTAATTCATTAATTTACATATCGACTAAATATATACCCAACTGGTTTGCTAATTGTACAAAGGAATTCATAGGTAAGTGTTATTATGATTGAGAGTTGTAAGAGCTATAGGATAGCGGTATAGAAAAAGTGTGAAATAGATCAGGTAGACTTAAGAAAGATAGGTTAGAATGAAGGTACATGGTCGCATACGCTACTGGGATTTGATAGTACTTTATTTTTTTCCGGTAGTCATAGATATTTCCTTGTGGATTTACAGGACATTTGTTAAGAGGTAAGTATACATGACACTCATTAGACTGGTAAGTATTTTAAAGCGCTTTATTTCTTGAGTAGTTTTGAAAGTATTTTGACGTAACGTCCGATGTTGCGGGTTTCTGGCAATTTATAGCGTATACCTGCTTAATAGTTTCTGTCATGAGCACGAGGTTTAGATCGAAATATCCGTCACCAAGAGTTACTGTTATGGCTAGAACGAGGCTCTGCCGAGTTCCCACAAAACAGTTACCCGTGGTAAAGGATATTTCCATCTTAACCAAATGCATCATGATTGAAACTTTTTCTTGCATACCGTTGTGCAAATTAGGCCCCTTAAGTAGATTTCTAAATGCAAACTTATCAAAATGATGTAATATCATATAAAACAAACGATATTTAGACGTTGTGTTTGGGGAAAGTGACGTCACAATGTTTATAACGTTACGTCACAAATACTTCACGAGTCGTCTGGCACAGGAACACCAGAAATGCCGATCACATATGCAAGAATCATTCCGACTGCATGGTCATTTACTATACTTAAAGAAATATATGTGAAATTGTATATAAGAATAAAGGACAAAGGTTATTCTACATTCTTATGTAACAGAAGTTACTTTTATGCCTTCAATATAAGTGAAGCGATATCAAACACGCTAATAACGACGTAATTTCCTGCGTGTCACGTGTAACAAAATTAGCCTACTTGGTCCGCATGGTTTTTACAAATAAAAAAATGAAAATTACGCTGATACGTTATATTAAATGTCACCGAAAATTGCCATTAAAATCTGAAACATTTTCAACGGCTCCCTGAAGCAGACATGTATAAAACTTCTGTTACGAAGAAAGTGTCTCATCTTTGAACAGATGCATTTTCATTTTTTTAAATGAATGCAAAATAAAGAAAATCAAAGATTTTTATTAAAGATTTAAGAATATTAATGCGTTTTTGATGCAGATTAATAAACTAATTTTATTTTTCTAATATATCTGTTTAAAAAGACTAACTTGTTCGAATAATTGGTATGAAAAGTTGATGACACAGCAACAAAAGCTGGTGTTGTAATAACCATTTGCCCAGCCTTTTTGTATGTATTTAATTGTTTGTGTGAATGTAAGAAAGGGGAAATACTTGATAGACTTTATAACGATTTTCTTAACGTTAATATGAATTATACTCTCCCTTTAACTGTCACCATGTAATAGATAAATGTCTGATTAGTTCAGTTAGCACGCATTCCAGGAGCAGACATGTATTATCGTACTCATTCAGTAAAAATCCCAACCCAAAATACAATTATTATATTAGAAACACAAGAAAAATCTAAAATACAGCTACACGATAGAATCTACCAAAAAATAAACGGAGCTGTCTGATGTTGTTACCGCTTTCGTCTCTATGCAATACATGTTATACGAGGTAGGTCTTAGACACTCCACTGACGCAAAATATATCGTTGCAGGCGGGACATCACGACGGAGACCGAACACTTCCGACAGAAAACAAAATCATTACGTCAGATACACTGAGACACACGAAAAAGACATTCAGCTTGAATACTCAAGGGATGTAAATAAAGTCAATTAAATAAAGAAATATAGCGAGTACTCTCCCTTTAAACGTTCATGTCAAACAGGAAGTTATAATTCAAGGTCAACATTCAACATATCGAATTGAAAGAAAAGTCCTGTATAACTATGATCATGCAACACAAAAAGCAATCGGAATAAGTCTGTTCTTTCTGTTCTTTTCTTTGGGTTTAAGTTTCAACAACGCATTATTCAGAATCTAGACGACAAGTCTAGGTTAGGCCCCTATCAACCAGAACATCTCGTTAAAGCAGACATGTATATTAAACTACCACTTCACAAAACGACACTAGATAAACATTATAACGCCGGTATGGTGGCAATCATGGTTGTAAAATAGAAAATATCGCGTGCATGCAATGTTAAAGCAGCCGATACAAATCGACCATTTTTGCTAATGTGAGGTCGATTTTAAGTGTTCTCATAAGGTGTCACAAATCCAAACACAATCCCACAGGTACGCGAACGTTGGTAAAATGAAAATTTTCAAACCTGGTAAAATTGTATTCAAGGTCATTTTCAAGGTTGTCTTAAAGTATCAGCATTTGCCTCGGACGTCTGAGTTTTCAACATTCAAGAGCTGTCGTCATAGCCTTTAAATTCATACAAACAAAACGTGTTCCATACGGTAACTTTCGCTTCTATGGAAGGCCAAACATGTCTTAACAAGCGTATACGGTTTATTACGTTATGGACGTTCAAAGTATATGGGAAAAAGTCAATATACCGATAATTTGCTTTCTGAATTTAAATTGATTTACCTTATGAAAAGAAACTTTTGATAACAAAAGCCTGCAACAAGTGGGGACTCTCTTTCTCTCTCTCTTTCTCTCTCTGTGTCTCTGTCTCTCTATCTGTGTCTGTTTCTGCCTGTCTCTGTGTCTGTTTCTGTCTCCCTCTGTCTCTGTCTCTCTCTGTCTCTCTCTGTTTCTCTCTCTGTAATTCTCTCTCTGTCTCTGTATATGTCGCTCTCCGTGTCTGTCTCTCTCTGTGTCTGTCTGTGTCGCTCTCTGTGTCTGTCTGTGTCTGTATCTCTGTCTTTCTGTGTCGCTTTCTGTGTCTGTCTGTGTCTCTCTGTGTGTCTGTCTCTGTCTTTCTCTGTCGCTGTCTGTGTCTGTCTGTCTCTTTCTCTCTCTCTCTCTCTCTGTCTGTCTGTCTGCCTGCCTGCCTGCCTGCCTGCCTGCCTCTCTCTCTATGTCTAGGTCTGTCTGTCTGTGCCTGTTTCTGTGTATCTCTGTGTCTGACTCTGTCTGTGTCTCTCTGTCTTTGTCTGTTTGTGTCGCTCTGTCTGTGTCTGTCTCTGTCTTTTTCTGTCTGTGTCTGTGTTTGTCTGTCTCTTTCTCTCTCTCTGTTTCTGTATGTCTCTGTCTGTCTGTGTCTGTCTCTGTCTCTCTCTGTTTCTGTCTCTCTCTGTGTCTGTCTCTGTCTGTCTCTGTCTCTCTATGTGTCTGTGTCTGTCTGTCTCTCTATGTGTCTGTGTCTGTGTCTGTCTCTCTATGTGTCTGTGTCTGTCTGTCTCTGTCTCTCTATGTGTCTGTGTCTGTCTGTCTCTGTCTCTCTATGTGTCTGTGTCTGTCTGTCTCTGTCTCTCTATGTGTCTGTGTCTGTCTCTGTCTCTCTCTGTGTCTGTCTCTGTCTGTCTCTGTCTCTCTATGCGTCTGTGTCTGTCTGTCTCTGTCTCTCTATGTGTCTGTGTCTGTCTGTCTCTCTATGTGTCTGTGTCTGTGTCTGCCTCTCTATGTGTCTGTGTCTGTCTGTCTCTGTCTCTCTATGTGTCTGTCTCTGTCTGTCTCTATCTCTCTCTCTGTGTCTGTCTCTGTCTGTCTCTGTCTCTCTATGTGTCTGTGTCTGTCTCTCTCTCTCTCTGTGTATGTCTCTGTCTGTCTCTCTCTCTGTCTCTGTCTGTCTCTCTGTGTGTCTCTCTGTGTCTGTCTGTGTATGTCTGTGTCTGTCCCTGTCACTCTGTTTGTCTCTCTGTGTGTCTCTCTGTGTCTGTCTGTGTATGTCTGTGTCTGTCTCTGTCACTCTGTGTCTCTCTGTGTCTGTCTCTGTCTCAATCTGTCTCTGTGTCTCTCTGTCTCTGTCTGTCTCTGTCTCTCTGTGTGTCTCTCTGTATCTGTCTGTATCTGTCTGTCTCTGTCTGTCTCTGTCTCTCTGTGTGTCTCTCTGTGTCTGTCTGTGTCTGTCTCTGTCACTCTGTGTGTCTCTCTGTGTCTGTCTGTGTATGTCTGTGTCTGTCTCTGTCACTCTGTGTGTCTCTCTGTGTCTGTCTCTGTCTCAATCTGTCTCTGTGTCTCTCTGTCTCTGTCTGTCTCTGTCTCTCTGTGTGTCTCTCTGTATCTGTCTGTATCTGTCTGTCTCTGTCTGTCTCTGTCTCTCTGTGTGTCTCTCTGTGTCTGTCTGTGTATGTCTGTGTCTGTCTCTGTCACTCTGTGTGTCTCTCTGTGTCTGTCTCTGTCTCAATCTGTCTCTGTGTCTCTCTGTCTCTGTCTGTCTCTGTCTGTCTCTGTCTCTCTGTCTGTCTCTCTGTGTATCTGTCTGTATCTGTCTGTCTCTGTCTGTCTCTGTCTCTCTGTGTGTCTCTCTGTATCTGTCTGTATCTGTCTGTCTCTGTCTGTCTCTGTCTCTCTGTGTGTCTCTCTGTATCTGTCTGTATCTGTGTCTCTGTCTGTCTCTGTCTCTCTCTGTCTCCAAATTGACGCACAATAAAATTATATATTAGTATTCCTTGATTGTTTAATTGCCAAATGCTGAAGGACAATATTTCAAATTCAAGCACAGAAGAAGAAAAGCTTGTCACAAGTCATGCTTTCGTACAGCATAATTATCACGTCTGCCCGTAATGAACATACAGCATACATTAACGATATTCAGCGGTCACGTGAGGAAATCAATGAGTACGGCGCAAGACCGGAAGGAGTAATAGCCCCCTGTTCTTCCATCTTAACGTGCATGCATTATACATTTGATTTTGCGCAACAAGTAACATTGCCACAACGTGCTCGTCAGCCCGGGCCAATTTATTTTGTTATTCCAAGAAAAGTTCAAGTGTTTGGTGTGTGCATGGAAGGTTGCTACAAACATTACAATTATCTGTTGGACAAAAGTGAGACAATTGGTGCAGATGGCAAGGAATCGCATGGACCAATCAGTGCGCTGTGCATGCTTCACCATGCACTTATGACATATGGGTATGGCGAGATGTGTTGCACTATGACATATGGGTATGGCGAGATGTGTTGCACTTTTCATTGCGATAACTGTTCCGGTAAATATGTTGTTATCAAATAAATCATTCTTAAAGTAAATAGATGTCGAGTGTAGAATAGTTGCAACTGTTTCGTATATTTGCTACTTGTAACTATATGTGCCAAATCATAAATAAATAGTTAAATATTCCGAGCGTAGATAAGGTGTTAAATAACTATAATCTATCAATCAATCTGATTGATTGTATTGATCGTATTGAATAGAACAAGTGAAAAATCAAGTCGTGCATTTAATGTACGAGTGCACTGGTGATTTCTCGGTTTTCAAAAACTCATATGACTATTACAGCAAACATATTTCAGATCAAAACAAAAATCAGTTAACCCTTGGATATTTGGCTTGGAGAGTTATGACTGGACTACACAGAGAGATAACGCTCAAGTTTCAAGTGCCCGGACATACACGCCGCCTAGTGGATGCAGGTTTCGCCCATTTCAAGAAATTATATCGCAGGTATTTGAATTAACGTACATGAAAATTTGAATGATTTAATACTGATCCCATAACTACACGTCAAAGTAATGTCAGATTTGAAATAAAAAATAAGAAAACATATTTCATAACTCATTAGCAATTATGATTAGCAATTACAGTTTAGAAAAAAACATGAACTACCATTTAAAAGATAGCCGGCGCAAATTTAAGTATATGAAAGCGATTGTTTGCTAGATTTTGATAGTACAAATTAACTTTATTATTTTGGAAGGCGCCAAATGTCACATGGTGAGAAAAAAAAGAACCGCATGACCGGGATTCGAACCCATGTACCTTCCCTTGCATCTCCCAGCTGATCTAACCGGCTACTTGTCAATTTTGTCCCCCATAGTCGCGACATGTGTATCAGGAAAACAAACTTTACCCTTGCTTTTCTTGTAAATATCCTACTCGAATTCGGCCGCCAGGCCGCTAGGCCGCCAACTTCAGGCCGCTAGGCCGCCAGGCCGCCAACTTCAGGGAGATCTCGAATTATCGGCCGGGAAAGTATAAATACTCTACACTTATAATTATCATAAATTTGAAGGTAACAACATATTATGTTGATAGATATGAATTATTTACGTACTTAAACTATTAACCCATTCAAGAAAGACTGAAAACGCAAGAGTATTTTATTGTCTATTCTCATTCGGTATTATCCAATTAGAAGGTGCCTTACAGCGTAAATTTGTCATTTCAAAAAATGTTATACATTATACTTGTCATTTCATTGGCGGTTGAAGAGTTTCAAACTTCCGGTCAAAAGCGAGCTTAATACGGCTGCGCCGAAAAAGCTGAAATTGCAAGTGAAATAACAACAGGGACATTGTGCCTAAGTTTTTTAATTAACGTCGATTGTAGGCTCATAGTTTTGCATCTGCTTCCAATGACTGCTCTTTGGTTCCGGTCTGTACTCGTGCCGAAGAAGGGTTATCGTAAAATTCTATCGCGGGATTCGAACTCGCGAGCAGAAGGCCCTATCTCAACACTATGACGCTCCCATAAAAATTGTACTCTGTTATCCTAGTATTCTATTGCAAAAAAAAAAACAAATTTGTATGACTTAATTTAATCTGGATATCGATAAGCACTGTTGAATAAATATTGTATCACGTATCATGGCTTACGGTAAAAATTCGTTTGAATTTGCAGAACCTATACTTTCGAATTCATTATCTGAAACAAAAAGACAGATAACAAACTTCTGTAATTTCAAAACTCAGATGTCTTTTTGGGACGGATATAACTGCAAATGTTGCGCATGTCAAAATTTACATCGTATTTATCTCTTTAACGTTATCTGAAATATGTTTGACTTTAAATCACCAATATGTATAAGTGACATAGATATTTACAGATTTTCACTGTCTTTTATTATTTCAACTTGTGTGATAGTATATGTTACCTTGTCATTTTATATGTTGTTATTGTAGTAATCGGTTAAAAACCCCAATCAGGGCATAATATTATGTTATTTGTTGTACTCTTGTCGACTGAAAATAAAGCTGATCTTTTCTCTCTTTTTTAATTTAAGATCCGGCTGTGAAGGATGAATTAGAGAGCGTTGCTAACCATTTGGCACAATTCGGTCTATTGTAGGAGTAAGATGTAAAACAGCGCAAGGGGAGCCTACATTCGGCACCATTCGGTCTATTGTAGGAGTAAGATGTAAAACAGCGCAAGGGGAGCATACATTCGGCACCATTCGGTCTATTGTAGGAGTAAGATGTAAAACAGCGCAAGGGGAACATACATTCGGCACCATTCGGTCTATTGTAGGAGTAAGATGTAAAACAGCGCAAGGGGAGCATACATTCGAATGGTATGACTGGAAATCGTTTCTCAGTCGCTACTTTCCTCCGATAAAGAACATTCGGAAATACTATTATTTCCGACTCAGCAGCGTACAGCCCGGGTTTGTCTTTGTGAAGCAGTCCTCGGACGGCGTGGAAGAGCCATGTCAAATATTGAAACCCACGGCTAAAGACTTTGATGTGCATTTTCCACAAGTCATGTACATGCTGTAGGTTTAAGCAATGATAGAAAGGCATACCTGTACAAAAACATCAGACCATTCGTGAAATTGCAAAACAGAGATGTATTATGTATGTTCTCGTGTTGACGTTGAAGAATAGGACAGCTTGTTCACGAAGGATTTATTAAATATATGCCTTTAGATCTATATAAATCTTATGAACATACGCTGCTACTTTTTACAGCTGTTTTTGTCCAGACCGTTCGAGTACTTTTAGCTCACCTTGATACGGCTGACTGCACTTCACAGAACTATAAAACGTTTCACTTGAACACTGGCACCATTATTAAGCTTTTCAAGATACACAATCTTTATTTAATATTGTAAGCTTTGATAACAGCTGTCTAGTCTGTTGCATATCCTTTACGAGTCCAAGATTTAAATTATTTCAAACTTTACCTGTCGTTTTACTATGCATGTATGCGCTTTCTTCATATACATATTAACTTGTTTATGTTTTTTATAAAATTTAACTAAAACGTTAAGCGCAAAGTGCACCGTTTTTGAAATAATGCAGGTGGCAATATTTA